>CM046064.1:31039139-31574139 GCA_025215515.1 Schistosoma japonicum | reverse complement strand
GTAAACGCCATGTTAATCCCATATTGAGATGAATTCAATACTGAAATTAAAAGAATCCCAACAATACAAAGTTAAGTGAACAGTCTCAGTCAATCTACATATGATAAATGCGCATACAGTACAGTGATTCTGGAGATGGTTGTGACAAATTATTGATACATTGCCAATCAATCCTGATCTAGAAAACCCGATTTTAATCAATGTCATTATATCACATTTTGAGTTTAATAACTGAGATTCATTTACATCATTCTCAAGTGTTTTCCGAATGCCTCTTAATTTTCTTATTGTGTAATCACCTAAACTCTAATCATCACTTTGTTTCCTCGTACTTTCGTTTAGATTGGATATGTGTTTGCTACATCCTATCCAACATATTCATTATGTTTACATAGTGAACATGTTTATATAATTTTGATTGCAATCATGTTCAAACATTCTCATGAAGATGTTAAACTTTGTTCCAAAAAAATAATTTTGTAAAATGTTATTCCAGGTTTCCTTTTATTAGGATTGTGACTGGCAAGTGTAATCCAGGACGCGCGTTTCGTCCTATTTAGGACTTGTCGGCTGGATATACCTGCATCCCAATGTTGATGTTGATGATGATTGGAATGCAGGTACATTCAACCGACGAGTCCCGAATAGGACGAAACGCGCGTCCTGGATTCCACGTGCTAGTTACAATCCAAATAAAATGATACTTGTAAATATTCGCTATATCGTGGCAATCCGCTCAGGATGCACATAAAGCAACATTGACTGACCAGATTCAGTCTATAACAAACCAATCGGATTATACAAATTCATCCTATTATTCTAGGTTGTATACAACTAATGTGAAGCTAACGAAATAAAGTAAATTCATCTTATTCTGCACAAATGGTTATTCTTGCTCTTTAGAAAATAAAAAAAATTGAATAGCACTTTGGAAGAAGTGAAAAGGAGATCCTAGGAGAGAGTTAGTTGGAGAATACTGATCGATTGCTTATGCCTCCATAAAAGTTAACAGGTATTGATTGGTTGATAAATGAATTACAATAATGTATCATTACACAGACGATACCATCAAAAATAAATAAATAAATAAAATGTCATATTTCGCATCGATATCATTGATAAACTAATGACCTGATTTAACCAACAGGTGTAAATAAACAAATGAAGTAACCTGAATTTAGTTACATAATCAACCATTAGAAACACTTTTTATTGATTATTTGTCTAGAAATTGATTAATTGACAAATCATATGGAAGGTATCTTTACTATGATACACAATAGTCAGAAATTCATGTATTAATCATAGTTGCTAATTGATGAAATCAGTCATAAACTTATTGAGATTTAATCTGCTTTATGATTTATTAATCAAATAGCTTATTAGTAGTATGAATGGATATGATTTTAGTTTAGATCTCAATGATTTACACTTAGAAATATACCAAGTAATAATTGTATGTAATCGATTCAATAAGTTTCAAGTTACATCATCACTGCCACCCTTGAAACTATCAATACCACCCCTAAACTTTTGTTGGAATAAGTTTGTTCTGTTTTTCTAGTTTTGTTATTCAGTTCAAACTTAAAACTTTCTAGATGTTAGACACTTTCTATTGTTTCGTACTGA
Organism: Schistosoma japonicum; assembly: GCA_025215515.1. NCBI lineage: Eukaryota > Metazoa > Platyhelminthes > Trematoda > Strigeidida > Schistosomatidae > Schistosoma > Schistosoma japonicum. The sequence goes on along the minus strand of CM046064.1, from coordinate 31,572,510 downwards.
TTTCTTTTTATCAAACCAAAATATTTCACTAGAATTGTCCGTATAGATGAATTAGCACAAATTCAGCTTATCAATAATCACTTGGAAAGTAAATTGACAATTGAAGTGTAGAGATGATTACGAACATTCTATGTATTTATCAACACAGTCGATGGAAAGTGTATATTTGTATAGGTTGTTTCAATAAACTAACGTCAATGTCTTCAGAATTTCTTAAACAGTTTCATTTTCTTACTACTATATAACTTTATAAACTAGACATTTCAATGATAAGCACAAATCTTAATTATACAATACTAAACAGCTATTCTGTGTTTTATACGCTGCTAAAGAAATCACAAATTGTTATTTTCTAGTTTTATGATAGTAATGCAGCTGATGTTAATCTAGAATAGTTGGGGATTCCTAATCGCCAAAGCTACAATGATTGATTTAATTCAACGAAACAAGTTGTATTGATTTTTTGTAAGCTTCATTTGTAAACTTTCATCACATTAATTTGATTTCAATGTGAGTTCAACTCCTGAGTACAGTTTGATAGTATTTCATTGTATTCATTAAATGTTAATGATTTAACTTGATGAATAATCACTGTAAATTAATTGATATAAAAATCGATGTATTTATGTATATAAATCTGCAGTTCACTAGTGTTGTCTGGTTGGCTTGTGTTCCATCTTATTTTCGGCTTGGGATCCAGTAGGCATAGGGCAGACGCGCACTTATCGACTAGGCACACCTCATTCGGCATTCGCTCAACCCACCACCGAATTTCACCCATCATAACAAGAATAAAACAAGTCTACAAATCAAACAAATCACTGAAAGACATTCTAATCGATTTAACATATGCAGCTGAGTTATACACATGGTAAGTAATCTGATTATCTTAAATATCGGTGACCACTGAATAATAAACATACTACTAATATCCATTCTAAGAGTAGTTCAAGTAAATAAACTAACTAGTTGATGTTATTCGACAAGACGATATCATACAACTATGTGTATCTTCATTATAGATCATCATGAAACGTTTATTAGTTACAACTATCTAGACCTTAGCACAGTTGGATGTTAGCTAAGATTGTAATCTAGGAAAAGTATTGTATCCAATTTAAAACTCATTCAAACAATGCCTCAATTCTAGCTAAACACCCATCTATTAAATCAATAAATGCAAAAATTTGAGTTTTAGATTTAACTGCTAACCACAATTCAACTTTACTAAAACATACATCATACATGGTTACATCAAAATCCAAATATTTTAATACTGACATATTAAGTACATTTTTCTCATATCAATAACGAAAAAAAAACAAAACAGACCTCCTTACATTAGTGTTTGATAAATGATTGTTTGATGCAGTGATAAAAACAAAATTTCCATAATGAAATCGATGAAACAGTAATGTAATTCAATCAATATAGCAAATAAACACTTTGTTTACAAAAAGCAATATCAACGTAGTTCAAGTGTATTGTTCCTATTTATGTAACATGCTTTAAAAACATAAATTCATACTAGTTGATGAATTAGTGAAATTTAAGTAATCGTGAATATCAATTTGACATCCTGAACTGGTTTTAGTTAGACTTCAGTTAAAAACCAGTAAACATTGTACTGCTGTTTCATACTCGTATGGGACTCCTCAGTAGTCTGAACCGATGATCCCCACCATGGAATCGAGATCAGGACCTTTACTCTTTGATATTAATGCTTAACCGTTAGACTATTAAGAAAATCTTTGAATAATTGATTTATCTTAATTAATTAATTTGCGACAGAGTTATACGATCTCACTCATTGTTATCAGTAACTAACCCACACCCGACATGGTTGAATGCCACCGGTTATGTCTTCTCACTAAAAATCCAGGAATTGTCTATAATAGTAGATCATTTGTCGCCAGGCCCGAAGATCTATGGCCCGATTCCCTAGCTTTGTCGTGGTTGCTCTCTGTAAAAGGGTCCTGCACTAAGATTTTTCAATAATTGTCTAAATCAGACTAACTTCTGATGCTAAATTCAATCTCCATCACACAAAATTAAAACAATGATGAATAGTGGACTAGTCCTAATATTAAATTCATCAAAATCGCCCGCCCAAGAATCTACATATAAGACCGTTCCAGTAAACCTTTATATTCAGCGGTAAGTACAATATTTCTAATTCACTAGGTTTGATTTTGCAAGTAAGTATATCTTTTACTTTCACTATATAACGAGAGATTCATTCTTCAAAATTGAATAATTTACTGTTGATTTGACCAATTGCATAGGTCATTAATCTTAATAACTATGAGATACTTTTTTATGTTTATTATTGGACAAAAAAAACAGAAAACGACGTAACCAGAGGAGTTCAATCATATCTAGTGTAAGGCAGTTACTCACTGACAGCAATACATGAGGTCGCGCGAATATATCTCAAATTTACTAAGTTAGTAACATCAACCGTTGAGTGCCGGCCAGTTCAGTGGTCTAATTGTAAGGTGTTCGTCGAAGAACCAGAATGTCCTGGGTCCAAACCATGATGAGGTCGTGAGTGTACACTACTGAAGAGTACCATACTAGGACAAAACAGCTATTCAGTGCTTCATGGTGGTCAGTGGTTATCTAATTTAAACCGATTAGTGATATCAAATTAACGAAAGCAGTATTTGTTATACTGCAACCTAATTTACCATGGTACTCCAAAATTAACTATACTTTCGCTACAGTATATAAAATTTAGAGTTTAGTTGTACTTACAAATATGAACCAGTTTGCATGTTGTGTCTTAATTGGGATTAGTTAGCTGAATGTATCCTCGTTTCAGTGTGTTGATTTTTAAAATGAAACTTGAACCGATTAACTTAGAATTCAAACGCTAAGTATTCTATCAAACAATAAAATCTTCTAACTTAAGACACTGTCGAGACAATCACTTAAGGTTGCATATTAATCAACACAGACTGATAAAGTGAAGTCAGGGAAGAACTTAAACTCCTCCACCTCACTTAAACATTTAACTGTATCTAAATCAATAAAAATCTATTCGAAAAGAGACCTAATAAATGTTGTCATTAGTTGCCAAGGCCTAACAATTCATTTAAAAGTTTCTAATCAGTTGTGGGAACAGTTTAAACTAACACTTTTAACTACTTGTATGTCACTGAAGTTATAAAAATCCAGTTTCATATAGTAATTTGACAAAAAATAATAGCCATTTTATTTCATTTGGTTTTCCATCAGCTGTACTATTTCATAATCAAAATGTACAAAATAGGTTGTAACATACAGTAAGGAATTATTTTGCAAACTGTTGTTGGGACAAGGTAAATAGTACGATATAACAAAGATGTAGATAGAATTAAACGATGGAACAAAACATAGAAAATATTAGTATCATATGTTGAAAAATATTTTAGAAGATTATTAGTAATACAAAATAAAGGCCTACAGATAAGTAATTACGTAACTAACTGTAATAAATGAAGCTAACTTGTTGACAGTGAACTTATCAAAGTCTAGTAAGCTAATATAATGAAATGATAACATGTAAGCGTTGAAGGATGTAATCAATTAGAAGAAAGCTCTCTTCAAAACACTATATAATAGAATAGAAAGAATATATCCTACCTATAAGCTGTAAGGGGAATCGATAAATGCAGAAACAAACGTGAGACAATCGCTACTCATCAAAATTTGTTGACAAATATAATAAAATTTAAGATAATAATTCAAAAGTATTTCAGTCGGCAAATAATACAAAATCCAGCTTAATTTCAAAGGTGATATTGCAGGGACAGAAAATGACTCAATACACCACTAGATTAAACCTGACCTGTAGCTGCACTAATGATGTTTTTTACAAAACAATAAATTAAATAACTCAATTTAAACCTTCCATTAAGAGAATGAAGTATTTCGAACAGTGCAATATCTAGATATCCTTCAGACACGTAACATGAAGTTATTACTTTCTAGCCATTTAAGATGATTAGTAAACAAGCTCCAGTCTTCTGAAGTTTATTGATGCTCTTGGTATCAAGTATCAGACACTTGATTTTGTGCATCCAACATGAAATAGTTGTAAACCTTGGATAACATGAATTTCACTTCATTGTAAAATGAAACGTTTATTAAGAAACCTTTCTTCCAACTCTATAAGTACCTTCAAATCTTTTATTAATCTGATTTTGAAATATTGAAGTTTGTCGGCACATAATGGGGAAATTTGTGAAATAAATTGAACTCATCTGCTTAATTATTCGTAATTCATTTAGTTATTGTGTAATGCAGTATTACCAAAGAAAATTTAATAGTGGTCAACTACTGTACTTGTTATACTGTGTACTATAGTAACTTCCTCAAATTCAACACAGGGAGCATCAAACCAATTGAACTTGATGGTGAAACTCTGGAACAAGTGGACACTTTCACGTACCCAGGAAGCATCGTCGATGAACACGGAGGGTCGGATGCAGATGTAAAGGCAAGGATCGGCAAAGTAAAGGGCAGCATTCCAACAGTTGAAGAACATATGGGACTCAAAACAACTGTCAACCAACTTCAAAGTCAGACTCTTCAATTCGAATGTCAAAACAGTTCTTTTGTATGAAGCTGAAACGTGGAGAACTACTTCAAGCATCCTTAGGAGGGTACAGGTATTTATAAACAACTGTCTTCGCAAGATACTGGATGTCCATTGGCCGGAAACTATCAGCGACAGCCTACTATGGGAGTGAACAAACCAACGTCCAGCTGGAGAGGAAACCAGGAAACGACGTTGGAAATGGATAGGACATACATTGCGGAAATTATCAGACTGCATCACAGAACAAGCACTAACTTGGAATCTTGTCGGGAAACGGAAAAGAGGAAGGCGAAAGAACACACTGCGTCGAGAGCTGTAAGCAGACATTAAAAGGATGAACAGCAAGTGGAAATAACTGAAAAGGATTGCTCAGGAAAGAGTTCAATGGAGAATACTAGTGAGTGGCCTATGATCCTCCGGGAATGGTAACGGGAGTAAGTAACAGAAACTTTCAATAATATATAAAGATGCTTACAACATTTAACCTGTTTTAATTGATATTATGACTATCAACCAATTAATTAAAATCATAATATTCTAGTCTACCAATACCACTTTTTCAGTATAACTTCCTGTTTACATTATTCTGTCAGTTATTGAATATTGAAAATTATAAGTTTAATAATTAGGGTAAATTATTATATCCATTAAAGAAGTAGTCTAGTGATGTATAATTGAAATCAATTACAGGAACAACAGAAAACATGATATGTAATAAGTGCTGTATGGTATTGCAAAATGATTAAATTTAGAAAAGTAAACCAAGATATCCTGACTAAGTAATCAGAAAGAGTTCCACACTAGAACGAAACATCTGTCTAAGGCTCCCCGGTTTTCAAAGGTACCCAGCCAGCATCAATCTGTGATATGTGCAATCAATTAAAATACCAATCCACAAAAATAGTAATCTAAAGGTATTGTGATTTTGGGAACGTACTAAGTGAGTACGGTCAAACCCTTTGACATTGATTATTAATTAATTGAATAACGAAAAACACTAAGTGATTGTTACATTCTAGGTTAGAAGTCATTGTCAATACACGCATATAAAACCTCATTCCGCCCTCAACTGAAATGACGTTGGATTTTCCAACGAATAAGATATTAATTAGCTTTTAAATCGAAATCCAACAGCGTTTGCTAACAACTTCAGTTATTTTACAGTTAAACATTGTTTCATTCATCAATACTAGTAAGTTAAACCTCTTTACAATCCTAATGTATGGTTATTTTATTTAGAATTCTAGGAATAATCTTCAAAACAGTCGTCTTCTATTGTCAGAGTTTTAATAAATCATCAGCCAACATTAAACTGAAATACCCCCACCCCACCCCACAATTTCGCAAAAAATTAATAACTTGGCTTTGGTTATATCGTATCCTATGTGCTAGATGGTTTAATTGCAGCACTTCTAGTAGAAGCTTCTTCCTATGTATTCCTCCAGAATGGTGATGAAAGCTACAGTATTGACCCATCCACTTCCAAAAAACACAATATAGCCAAAGCCATCCTTTTGAGCTATGTAACTTGACTAAACAGTCATTTGATCAAAAACTTATCATTGATTTTCACATTAAAATTATTATAGGTATGTACGTATACGATTGTCAAAATGGAGTATACAACCACAAATGTCTGCAAGTTAAAATGGAAAAAGCTATTCTAATAATCTTAAGAATAACATTAATGATAAACTGAATAAAGTGATATAGTGCTAGTTTAATACAACGATTACTTCCTATTGAACAAATAAGCAGTGTAAAATCTTTAGCAACAATAACTTCAATAACATTGGATATCCATTTCTAGAAAAAGCTAATCTCAGTGAAATTCTTTGAAGACTATCTACAACTTATCTCAATGTAATCGTTATTCACTTGAACAAAGATGAAAAGAGACACAAGGTTAGAATGTATGACAAACATTACTATGAAGTAATAAAACATGATAAACATTTCATTCTTAAACATTGGCTACATAACAATTACAAATCGATAATAAGGCCGTTGAGACACTTGGTCATACTAAATCAAATACTACATGTAGCATCAATTTACTCAAATATTCATATACTCCTTGTTAATTAAACGCTAGCTAATAAGATGCAAAGACCTAAGATTTTCCAATGACTGGCTATAGTCAATTTAGATTAAACAAATTGTACCTTCGTGTCAACTCAGACTAATGATTTTTTTAAAGCTCGATAAATAGAACCAATCAGTGAATGAAAGAAAGGATGTCCAACAATTGTTACTTTGAATCTACTATGATTAAGATGTTTGTAAACGTACTAAAGCATAATATTTCCACATTCTCAGGTCTGCATTACTTTTATTCAGAGTTATATACATTTATCCATAGATAGTTCCATGAAATCATTCAATAAGCTAATGATATAAACGTTAACGCTTTAATTTAATTTTATGTAATACAACAAACATAGCTGTATGCTGAACTTCGCTGACAATTGATTGAAGTTATTGCATTATGCAAACCTTTCTTAACTCTCTAACACTCTAATTGTGATGACTATTTGGAGGTAGAAACTGAAGTATGTGGATCGAAATTCGAACTTGAGTTTCAATAACTGAAAGTTAAATGCTTTAAATACTGAGTTACTATTTTGTTTATTTAATCTGCCATTAGACGATATAATCTTGTAATGTGGACGAGCTTGAAAACATAATCGATCTTAATCTTTAAAAAGGCAAACCTTAACACAAATCATCAGTAACAATAAAAAATAATAAGAAAACAAAGAAGACAGAAAATAAGAATTCAAGTATAATGTTAAGGTGAAAATCACAACAAACTACTTAATTAGTGAATAAATATGCATATAATAGTGATGCTGGTAAGTGACTGAATAAAGCTTACTTCAAAAGAGTACACAACACTATTTATTCTACTTAATAGTAATTCTAATCGAAGTAAACAATTAAACAATTGACTATTTACAAAAATACACTTAATGATGTGAATTCATGAAATCAACACTGAAAATCAATTATACATCTATCATATGTAAGTGTAGTATACTTAAGCATAATCCCTCTCTGCTGTACTTGAACAAACAAACAAACAGAAATTAAGATGGAGTAAACAACAATAATTCATTATTCAATATGACTTGTAATTAATCACTTAAAAATAAATTTGTAGATAATACGAAGTAAAGCTTATGGAAGGTATTAAATAAACATTGTATTTGAGCTCCACTAGTATCATATACAATTGAGATTATCCATCAGGTTCACAGCATCCATTAAATATGTTGTACCTAACAATTTCGGGCATTTTTTTTCGTTTACTTAGTGAATAATTGATTTCCAGTACATATTTGATTTCAATAGTCTGGAGTTACGCATAAAAATGGTCTGCTATGAATATGTTGGTATAACGTAGTCCAATATGTCAAATAAAAACTACAAAATCGATTGAAAGTTAGAAAGCGAAATATAATGTTTAGTAAAAATCATACAGTAATATTCACCTGTCAACTTATACGGGTAAATGACCAAAGTCCTAGTTACGATATGCTATGTTAACATTGAAAACGTTGAGCATAACCTCAAGCTAATACACCAGTCAATCAATCAATGTATGTTACCCCGCTTGGAGCATAGGTCGCCAACCAACTCTGTCCTGGGTTTTCATTTCCAGCTCTTCCCAAGTGCTCTTCACTTTCTTCATGCTTGTCTCTAATTCCCGACACAATATGTTCTTTGGCTTTACTCTTTTCCATTGGCCTTTAGGATATCAAGTTAGTGCTCGTCTTGTGACACAGTTTGTTGATTTTCTCAGTGTGCGTCCTATCCACTTCTAGTTTTTTTTCCTAATTTCTACCTCGGCTAGAAATCGATCTGCACTATGCCACAGAAGGTTGTTGCTGATGCTATCTGGCAAACGTAACCGAAGTATCTTGCACAAACAGCTATTTATAAATATTTGTAGTTCACTATACAAGTTTCAGCTCCAGCTCCATACAATAGAACTTGTCTTAATGTTAGTATTGAAAATCCTGACTTTGATGCTGACAGCTGGTTTGAGTTCCAAATGTTTTTCAGTTGTAGAAATGCTGCCCTCGTCTTTCTAATCTGTGCCTTCATATATGCATCAGATCCTCATTGTTAATCAGTGACGCTGCTCAGATATGTAAAAGTTCCCACATCTCCCAGAATTTCTTCGTCAAGTTTAATTGGGTTGGTGGTCATTGTTTTAATGTCTGAAAATCTTGCTTCGCACTTGTGCATGTCGAGGTCTACTGCTGGCAGTAGAGGCTGCTACTTTAGTGCCTGTCTTGACCTGAATTTGTTGCTATATGTGGAATAGAAGAGCTACAACCTAAAACATAACATTTAAAATAAAACTAATTAATAACTTCAAACGAAGCTTAGTGTGAAACCCCTTATCAGGATTCTATGACTATGATAATATATCGAGCCCTTCAGACTTTTTACAAAATAAGTAACCGCATTACATAGAAACTGCAAAAATAATAGAGATTTCAGTATTTAAAGGTAGTATCTTACTTTCTCCTGATAAAACACTCCAAGAGATATTTTTCGCATATTCACGCCACATAGATGCTACCGTGAGATGATATCATTACTTCAACTTCACAATAATATAGAGAATAAAAGGTGGCTATGCCAAATGAGGTCTTACCATCTTCTCCCCGCCAAAAATAAGTTGAAATTGCAATGTAACAAATCTATTTATAGTAACATGATAGAGAACTGACAAAGTAACTGAACAGAAATCAGCCAGATAATAATGAAATCTAGTTACTATCGTTTAGTTCTGAGAGCATTTCTATAAATTGTCTAATGAGTACAACAGCTAAATGATAAAACTCACACTAGTATGATAGTCTTCAAATCGACATTCAAATACATGTTATGCAACGTAGATAAAGTGGATAGTTTTTGCACATTTAAATAACTTTGAAGTAAACTGTATCACGCAATAACATTGTCAAGTGAACTTTGGTTTTAATCTTATCTTGTCTGACTATACATAAAGTTTAGAATGTCTAATTTTAGACTGTGAAGTTACCTAATATCCTAGTCAAATATTATCATAACTTAACATCAATTGATTGCTGAGTAGGAACGACCATCTTGTTAGTCTAATCTTTTAATATTGATCAATTTCTACCAATGGAAACATTGTAATATGTACATTATTGTAAATGACATAGCAGAATTCGATCAACATGAAGGATTAAATAAGCATTACAATGCATACTAATTAGTGACCTATTGATGAATATATATCTTAGTCTTAAAATAACCTAATTACAATCACAATACCTCAGTAGAAAGAAGGCAGATTATGAAACTGAAGAATTTAGTGTTACATTCCACATAAAATATCAGATTCCTTAAAAATGCAAATAGGAAAAAGAAAGGAATACAATATGCCAATTAACGAATGGATACAACATTTCGACGAAAAACAATTTCCTTTTTTCGACGAATCTATTTACAGAAGCCGTACATTCTTATTTGTAGTAATTTGTTAAATATATTAGCCTATTGAGTATAATCGAGAATCAATCGTATCATGAAGTGTTTAGAAAAGTGTATTAGAACGAAAGATTCGCCTTGGGTTCTCTCTCTTACTGTCTGTTTTACAACAAATCTGGAAGATACAATACTCAAGCCAATAATTAATAGCAGTTAAGTTTATCTTAGAATCAGAGGAGAATTCTGAATCTAATTTTCTTGATGTCTATTAGAAAAGAAAGCTAGATGTTTCACTCTACAGGTGCTTACACAGAAAGCCATCTAAAATGGCCTATATACACACTTTCAAATTTGGTTCCTACTGAGTAGATAAAAGGCTTAATTTACTCTTTATATTACCATACTATACGAATATGCTAGAGTGACTCAATAGACGACGAGTTGTTTCAACTTTGACAAACACAACCCACCAAGGTTTATTAGACAGAAATATAAAACTAAATCCACAACCAGAAGGAGTTTCATAAACCTGGGAAGAAAACTCTCTTGATAAACCTTGATTTAAAAGGCGATATTGCAGGTGTTTTGAGAAACTGGCCTATCAAGATCATTTACGCAGACAGATTACACAATTGTCTTCTCCGACCAGTATACTATTCGCAATTGTGTAAGCGGTAAGCATTCACTTTAGGTCATGTCTATGTGTATCTACCAGGTTTATTTAGTCTTGTGGAAGTAGGGTATATTGACCGTACATACCGTTTGATTTCCAAACGCATCTCAGAATATTTCCCGGCTAGGCTTTCTAAAAGAGAACAGAACAGCATAAACAGCTCAATCCCTAGTACATCTAGTACTCAACGTGTCACTCTGAACCACCTTAGAATTCTTTCAAAATTGTCTTTAAGATCAAATGGACAGGGATAAATGGAGCACAAATAAGAAACTAATGCATTGTAAGATATTAGCCATTCATAGCTTTAAATCAGACCTGTTTGTGCAAAAGTAACACATGAAAGATCTTATTCTACCATGATCTCAAGACCAATATTTTATACAAATATTTTCATATTTCATTTTTAAAGCATACTCTAAAATCATTATCATCTTACCACCTTTTAATAATCCCCCCACGTTTCTTTTTTAACTTTTTTGGCACTTGTGAACAAATTTCATGATACTACTACTATTTAACTATTGACTTATTAAGTAATCTTTGTTTATGAAACCTTTTACTAAACACTTAATGATCCAATAGACTTTCTATCTTTCTTAATAGACTAATATATTTAACAAATTGGTGTAAGTACGAAACTAAGCTTTACTGATGAGTATCATACAGCATTAAACGTAAATCAACTAAAGTTATCTAAAATATTATTGCTCTTCCCTATTAAATAACTTGATTAATTCACTTTCTTTAAACAGTTGTGGCTTGATGTTGTATGTAATAGTATGAAAATAGACAGTTTTTGTTTACAAACTAACATCGATTAGAGTATCATGGAAATTGTCAGAAAGTGTGAAACTTTTTAAAAATATAAATTTGTAACTTTAGAAAATTGAAAATCTACATGTATACAGTAATCATGACACATTACTACATCACTAAAATACAATCTGATAGTTGACATTTTAGAACTCAATCGATCAGAGAGAATAGCACAATAAACGACCTTGACGAGATACCGACTCAATAATATTGACATCTATCTAAAAACTACGGTAAATATTAGTTTGTGACGTCAATGATTAAAATTATGCAACTATGGAATTAACAAAATGAAATCATATAAAATGTCTATTATTAAACAGGAATTAAAACGAATTATTACTCAATTGTCAATTTAACATTTACAACACAAATCATTTTTTGTCACATAGATATCATTTTTAATTACTTTACATTGATTGAGGTAAGAAGCTACGTTTTAAATATTCACAATGCGAAATAAATCTAGTATTTGCAGTCATTCTATCATTGATTAATTGAGTAAATGCAACATATTAGAGTACAATTTTCTATCAATGTTTCATTCTAATATCGAATTTACACTGTTTTGTTGTGTTTTATCTGACTTGTTGGACTACTTTACACTAATATGACAACTGCAGATGACATTTCAGTTTAAAGTGAAATTCCGTTATTACGAATTGGTCTGAATTAGACAACCATTGGTCATTAGGAAGTAAAGGACAGTTGTTTTATTCTGGCATGGAACTCTTCAGTAGTGTTCATACACAACTTCATCGGGAATCGAACCCTAATATTTCTAATTCAGTCAGTTTGAAAGTCTTAGGTTCCATCACTGATAGGATTGTGGATGCACACTTTTGAAGGATCCCATACTAGGACAAACTAGCTGTTCATTTTTTTTCTGGTGATCAATAGTTGTCTAATGAAGATCAATTTGTAATATCGAATTAACATTCAACAATCTTTACAACATCCAATTACAATTAAGATGAACTATTTAACAAATAATATACTATAGTATGCAGTATTCACTAATTAAATGTATGGGAAAATTATCAAACCCTTAATTTGTATTGTGACTGGCAAATGGAATCCAGGACGCGCGTTTCGTCATATTTGGGACTCATCGGCTGACCAGCTTCAGTCTATAACAAATCAATGGGAATATACAAATTCATCCTACTACCATTTCGCCCATTGCACAAACGTGACTGTCTGGACTCAGTAGTCTAGTGGAGTACGCGGTGGCGTATGACACGAAACGGACTGAGTTCGAATCCCACTGTGAACATCAACATTGGGATGCAGGTACATCCAGCCGATGAGTCCCGAATAGGACGGAACGCGCGTCCTGGATTCCACTTGCCAGTCACAATACAAATTAAATGATACTTGTGAATATTCGCTATATCGAGGCGATTCGCTCAGGATGCACATATAGCAACAGTGACTGACCAGCTTCAGTCTATAACAAATCAATGGGAATATACAAATTCATCCTACTATCAAACCCTTAGAAATAATATACTAAATGAACATTGAAAATTCTCCAAATAACTCTAATCCTTTACATTGAATATCATATCGAATCAATTAAAATACATTTACGTTTAGCATTCATTACATACATATATAATTACTACATTATATGAGCATTCATTAGCATGCAGATTATTATTGTATTCACTTTTGTAATCAACTAATTTTCTATCATACATTAATATTTTATCATAAACAAATCATCAGTTAATTCATAGTACATGATATTTATTTCTGGAAGATTCTTTTATTCATTAACTAATCTACTATTTATATATTCGCATATTTAGGCATCTCTAAATGTAAAAGTTAGGTAGTCTACTAAACGATTGTTTAAACTGAAATAGTTGAAGTGGGGATTCAAACTTATGACTAATTGATTAAAAGTTGAACAACTGAGTCAATGATCTAGTCATTCATGCATTCGACTGTTAACTCTTGTGAGGTAAAGGTTTACTAGTAGGTTGTTTCAAATGACTCTGTCCAGAACGATTCTTTCTAGTTGCCCTAATAGCTCAATGCTCCCAAATTATGATAATCATATATTTTAACTTGTCATATAAGTAAAAATTTAATTGTTAATAATAATATTTCCATATTGCTATTCAATCTAGTTCATAGTCCAGAGAGTTAAATTATAATTTATTTATTGTTTTGGAAACAGTTCACTGTGTCGGGTGTGAGGCGGTTACCCATTGATGGTAATGCATGAGGTTGCGCAAACATATTGAAAATTGACTGGGTTAAAAATATCAACCGTTAGATGCTGACTAGCCAAGTGGTCTAATGGTAAGGTGTTCGTCGAAAAGCCAGAAGCCCATGGGCTCAATCCCTGGTGGAGTCGTAAGTGTGCACTGTAAAAGTGTTCCATACTAAGAAGAAACACCTGTCCTGATAGTCTGTCTAATTCAGACCGATTCGTGATATCAAATTGAAAAGTTTAATAATCTCCACAACAACCAATCACAAAATAATCATCTTTCAGAATAGAATTTTGAAATAATGGTGAAGATTTTGGGCTCAGTTATATCATTTTACTGTCTTAACAAGATAGCTTGATTGTGAAGTGTTAGTTGTAGTTCTAGACAACACCATTAGCACAAACTTCATGTACGAGTCATCATTTTCAGTTATTTCACGTGTCAAATTACTTCATTTCGGTAGAATAAACACGAATGATCATTCAAAATGACAATAAAAGCCTCACAACTAAACCAAACACCTCATACAACACAAAGTCATTACATAAACTTAATGCGAAAATTCAAAGCACACAAATAATTGAATGAGAATAAGCAAAAAGAAAAAGAAACTGAGTGTTAGCTTATGTATTATCTTTATTTATTACATAACACATATACATAGTATCACTATTTATGAATAGTTAGTATAGAAGCCTGTCATAATAGTTTTATGACTGTCCCTTTACTAATTTGATTAAGTTGTAGAAGAGCCACTGCTTTGAGGAAATCCTAAAGGAAGAAGCCAAAAAAAATGATGATGAAGAAGGAGGGCAATTTGATAAAAGTAGTAAATTATCATGAATTAAACTCTTATATGTGTTCGCTAATTATGATGAAACATTGATCACTGATTAGTGGTCAATCTGATGTTTGTCTAGTTTACTTTTGTACTAATCTAACTATATTGGTCATGCTACGATTTACCAACTAGTCCAAGTGACTCGACATTGCGTATACTGCCTTAATATAAGGATATTGAAGGTGGTCAGTAGAAAAGCCTGATTTGCTTAGGTTTCTCGCTAGTTGACACTACTCCTCAAGGCGTATCAAAAACATGGAAGAAACATATACTTTATGAGGATTCGACAGGATTCAATTCAGTAGGAAGCACACAAAGAATATGATATTCGTTTCTACTCTGTATTCAATTAATGTAGATATCTCAGTCCTAATGAGGAGTGAGTCAGTAGAAGTCAGGACAACCCTATAATTACGCTAGTAAACCGTAGAGCTCGACGACGAGTGTTCAGATCTAATAGAAAGTATTAGTCCTCTCACGATCATATATGAGTTTCGCTGACGAGTACCAACTAAAACCAATCCTGGGTGCTAACTACGGTCAATTCATTTTACATCACCAATGATGATGATGGCTTACGCCAGTTGGTATAACTTAAGTTTTCTATACTTGGATCAATAACACAAATTCTCATAACTCAGTAATCTAATATTCTGTTTTCTATTAGTCCTTATACATACTTATAATCCAAACACCCAATCCGAACAAAATGGAATTAACATAGTTCATCTTATTATTACTAAGACTGGAATCTCGCGCGATTACAATCAATTACCGAATCACAGCGCACCAATAGTAGTTCACAATCTGTACGACATTAGAGCATTCGTAGCATATAAACTGAGTAACAGTCATATAATTAAACAATTATAGTTCATGAACACTAAAATATGCGTTATGGCTTAGATTTCAATGAATGCATACAATTAGGACAATATAAAATCATCATAAATCAATCAGTTACTAACTACACAATAAAAGTACTGAATAACCATAATCATTGTCTATTGTAATCTTACTTTCAAGAAAACAAAGACAGTAACTTCTTGCATTGAGTTCACCAATCAACACATTACAGTGTGACATTACTTCGTCTCATTATTCTACAACTACTCAATCATAATGCAGTAATATTTCTAAGTAATCTAGTAACTTGTAAATGATTAATTATGTCCCCATCATCAAATTACAAATTAACACAATCTAAAGTTAGTATCCACGTTTCAAATATGCGATGCGACCGTGAAATAAGATTGGTTCATCAGTGTAATGTGACTTTACCACTACTAGTTAGTACAAATCCATATAGAAACAGAAAGAAATATGTATTTAGCTTGTTCATATTTATATGCTATTTGGTATTGTTTGTTTACTTTCTTATACAAATTTGTAATAACTTGAAACGAATTTGTTTTCTCAAGAAACAAATTACATAAGATCAACAAACGTCTGAAATCAATCTTACTACCCAATAAGAACAGATAATAAGAGAAAAATATGTTTCGGGAATGATAGAAAAGTTATTCTCCATCAATTGAATGCAACTATGCAGTACTTGTCGCTCCAAATCATCGAACGCTAATCGTTGAGTTACTGGGTTACGACAAACAAGATGTGAAATTATAAGCATATCTAGATAATTAAAGCTCATTATGCACTATTTGTTGACTGACCGAAAGTAACTTATTGAACAGGTCATAACAGCGTACTCTCAGATGAAACATTGCGCATTCACTTAATAATTCGTCGTAACATGTGACTCTTCGTGAGAACTCGACCTCATAGGCGATTGGATCCATGAGCTGCAGTTTTCACAAAAAGCGCTTAACCTTCAGATCACTGAATTAAAATCGATAGTTCGAAATCCTAAAATCAATCAAATTACGGTATGTTATGAAACTCTAAATTTGACAATCTTAACAATACCCCTCTCACGCAATATTAGCAATGTTTCCCATATACCTCTAAAGTATGGAGTTATGTATATGAGTTGTTAAGAATTCCAGTCAAAGACGAAACAGTTATGTAACATTTCTTGTCTATACATATGATATGACATCATACATTAGAGAAATCCTGAAAAAAACATAATAATAATAACATTTAGTACAACAATATAATCATCGTCATTGTGACTCCATTTAACCGAAATAAATATCAAAGTACATTTATTTTAAATACACAATTAACATTTATTAAGCAATTCATTGTAGTACAATATAACTAGAACAACATACACAAAACACTTATATAATGTAAATATAGAGTTAAGTAACAATGTAAAAAGTAATATTAATGGAATTCATTATTTACTTTAAGTGTTTCAACATGTCTATCATCTGAAATTAGTATACAATCATGATCTGATACTTTATACACAATAATAATTAAGACTCTTAATAAAATAAGCAGCATACAAACATCCACTGAATGTGAACAAAAGATCAACAAAGAATGATTAAGTGTAGTCTTAGAAATTGACAAGAAAATACTAAATATATTACGTATAACCTCCTGAAGAGGCTAATGGCTATCTTGATTTAATGGCTTAGTGGATAACGTGATGATGCCTTAAAATGATAGGTATTGGGTTTCAGTCTCAGTGAAAACACTATCACTAAGATGTAGGTATATCAAGCTGAGGAGACTGAAATAAGACAAAACGCAATTTATGAATTCAATTACTAGTTAACATTTCAACGTATCAAAACTCGTATTTCATTGTATTGTAAACGTATTAATTATGAGCCGTTTTTTTTAAATTTGTTCACACTAACTTACCTATTTCCTTTATTAGTAAGTGATCTGTTGCCAAAGATGAGAATAAATCATAGAGATTGAATCTCGAATGTAATAGATATGTTTTAGCACATTTACGCATTACTGACTTCGGAGGTAGTCTATATCATGAAATAAAATACTACGTCAATGTTAACTTAACAAATAATATCTTATATACATATAAATATACTTATTACAGATTTCGACACTATATCTAGAGGCTGTGAATATCCCATATGTTGTCATGTGATCGAAATACAGTTACAATTTACTTGAACTTAGTAACATTCAGCATAACCGCAGTTTATCAGGATGGCACAGAACACTATTAAAATGTGTAGAATACTAAAATGATTGTCGTGACAGGACAGATAAGTCGAAATAAGTGACTATTTTCCGAAGTACGCGTATTTCTTTCATTTACACGTATCTATTAGACACTTAGTTTGTGAACTTTTTACACTTCTCTCCTTGTACGCTTTCATCAGACTTGTCAATTATTATTATAGCCTTTATCTGATCTCAAGTTACTACAAATTAATCAGAAATCTGTCACCCAAGTTATGTACCACTGTTGACATAATTTGGTATATATTGTATTTTATTATACATCGTGCATCGCAGTTCATCATGTGATCTAAATAATCACTTTGAAAATATGCCGAAAGTACAAGTGATAATCAGCTACCTCTCCTTGGATTAGAATAAAGATTCTGTTGGCCAATAAGTGGTAGATTATCAGATCACAGAGTCGTAGGCGTAAACTATGTTACTCCAGCATACTAGACCAAGGTCTAAACAACTACTATAAAGCATTATCATCATTATTGGCTATATAATAGAAGATAGAGATTATTTCATTAATCACGACGACATCGCAGTCCACGATAACAACAATATCAACCGTACAGTTGACTTCATATATATATATGTATATATATATATATATTCCTGGTTAAATTCATTATAAATAGTATTCCGGTATTACTGCATTGTTGGATTGCGGGATCGCCAGTCCCTGGATTGCTGAGAGCTGACCGCCGACAGCTTGAGATTCCTACTACTGGTGATTACAATACAAATCTACTACTAGTACTACATTTCAGTTCTCACTGTATTACTACATGACTCCAATTCGTATTTCTAATTGCTAATTAAAACACCATAATTTCACATTTCATTTTGTTCTAACCTTCATTATTAAAACTGTTAACTCATATACCTTTTAAAAATAATAATTTGGAAATGACGTATGATTTAGTGGAAATATACTTTGTGAGTAATCATTCTGTATGATCCGTTATAATTACTAATACTAATTTATGTGCCAGATACAAATTAATGAACCTGAATTCAAATCACATTCTCAATGTGAAGGCTAGTAACACTATTCGGTTTCCTAAATTGAAGTAGGTGAAAAGGGACTCAAATATGCGACTTAGAGACTAAAGCTCAACCTGCTAGGCCATTGTTTCGAATTCAATCATATTCTTTTGGGGAAACTCAACAAGCGGTATAAAGAAAAATACTGTTTAATTAGAATCTAATTAGTCATTACCGACAGACGTACACTTCATCAGTTTTGTTTAAGATATATATATATATATATATATATATATATATATATATATCCGACTGAATATACAAGTATATCGTCAAATAAAAATAAAAGTGATGTCGGGACGCTTCAGATGTTATTATTGCATCTATATTGTTTGTTTGAGCTAGAATGCAAGAATTCAGATCAAAATTTCTGCCCCCCGGCAGAAAATTAAATTCATCTTACTGATAAGTTCCAACAAAAAAACATTTTTAAAGTAAAATGGTATCGTGAAGATGGATATTAAGTTTAGTCGTTTGTGTTCGCTAAAGACTGATGTTGGTTAGACAAAACTAAAAACTGAACAACTCTTTCGTCCCAATGTGAAGCTCTTCACCAGTTCACACCCTCAATTCGGCCAGAAGCTCGAACCCAGGGCCTTCGGATTTCACGGAGGACGCCTAACTAACTGCATCACTGGGTAATATTAATATAAAGAAGTACAGCTTAAGAAAAGGACCTGGAAGTTCTCTAAACTTATTATTTTGATTGTAACTGTTTTATTCGCTCTCTAGACCGTATCAGTACATTGCTAATATGATTCTAAAATAACAGAGGTCTGATTGTTTGTTTGACTGTTGAACAATGAGTATAAAAGTATTCAACGCTAAAATTCATTCTAAGTATTTATTTAACCAAGTTACCATAAACTAAATGATAAACTAATTGAAAAGAAAACTAAACAATTTACAAACCACGCAGTTTGAGTCAACAGTTATTACCATTATAATGATTAATTATTTAATAATCTAATTCTTGTGTAAATATGATTTTTTTCTCCTAGCAACTAACAATACAACAATGATTATGCACTTTGACTATTAGTGAAAACATTCAACACAATGAACAATCAACTGACTGATTATTATCTGTCTCATCAAAGGAAGTTAAATGCTACTAATAAATTAGGTATTAAACAAGTAAAATGACTGTTATGGCATTCAGATGAAATTAAGCTAACTAGTATATCAGTTTACGTAATATTCTATACTTATACTACTAACTACATAGTTCATTGATATTAATGTAAACAGGATAACTTACAATAAATGTGATTTGGTATATAAATCATGTGTGAAATTAAGGAAATCTATAGAATCTACATATTTATCTGACAGATTAATCACTACTCTTCTTTTGAAACAACATTCAGAAGCCACTGATATCCGAGAGCCTTCAGTAACTCTACTGGAAACATCTTCATACAGAATTAAAACAAAAAACATTACATAAATACAAAAAGATATTCTTGAATAACAGAACTAATGATAAATATGTCAATAAACAATTATTAATGGTAGGTTCTGAGAGTTAAATACTTTGATTGCATGGCTTTGATTGTTACTTTGAACAATTTCATCAGCACTCATTTCAAATGAAAGTGAATATTTTTGATTATTTTGTAAGTAATAAGTTAGCTAGTTTCAATGATCATATCTCCAGTTGGTTGTATTCATGTATTTTATTATCTTCATATGAATACCGTCTACTGCTTTTACTGGAAGCAAATCTGACAATCTTATTCAGAATGATGATACGAGTTCGTCAGTTAAACAAAATAGGTCAACGAATCTATTATTACAGTAGATATTCACTTTGAGTCATAAATTCTTTTTCACATTTCATAGATCTGATCAACAGTTTTTATTTATTTATTATACTACAAGTATTCATAACGTTGTATATTTTCAATTAAATTGACTATCTATAAACGGATAGCTGAATAATTTTAACTAAATACTTTATCATAAAGTCAATTGGTTTTTGTATGTTAGGAATTTATTTTAAAAACGTTGACAGTTTTAATTTCATTCAGTAAATAAGGCAGCCTGATAACACTTAAAAATTACCATTATTCCTAACATGTATTCCTATTAACCATTCTGCTTTAGATTTGTTTGAACTGAAGTACTATGAACGTTAACTCAGTGTACTCGTTTACTCTCTTACAAATCATTGCGATGCTAAATACTTCGAAAATTAAACGAAGATACTACAGTGGTTGGTATATTATTTTTCTCCTCTATCCTTCAAAAAAGTGAATACGAATTCGTTAATGTAACGAAATTTATAACATTTAATATAACTGTTATTACTAGTAGTAGTAATGGTCAGTATAGCCTGTAACTGACCATAGTGTGGTAAATATTCCTAGAGTTAGATAGTAAAAATATTTATAAGTGATGAAATACACTAACAAACTTATAAAGTCGAGATTTATGATGTTTGATTTCAACCAAAACACATAATCAGGATTAA
This sequence comes from Schistosoma japonicum, assembly GCA_025215515.1. Classification (NCBI taxonomy): domain Eukaryota; kingdom Metazoa; phylum Platyhelminthes; class Trematoda; order Strigeidida; family Schistosomatidae; genus Schistosoma; species Schistosoma japonicum. The sequence continues at coordinate 31,551,255 of CM046064.1, read as the reverse complement.
AACATCACAAAGTAAGTGAACAACGGTTGTTGAAAAGGTCTTCCTTTCTCTGAATCTTAGGAATTTTGCAACAAATGATATTCGCTACAAAGCTCAAATAAGTGTTATTTATTCCCTGTCACAGTTAAATACATTACTATTAAATCACCCAAGTCACTATTAATTCAAACGATCTTTACCTTCAAATTACCTAACTTACCAACCACCTCAGATAGACCGTTGTTTATATTGTCCAGTCCAACTATATTTGCATCAACAACTTTATCATTTTTAGTAAGTTCACTTATTAATACACTTACAAACTCTACAATGAAAATAAACTAAGGAAAAAAACAGAATATAACCATTGAAATAGAAATGAAATTGAAATACACAAAATAATTCTTTATAAGGATAAACTATTGTAGTTTTGTAAGCTATTTTCATTGTTCTGTAAAGAAAGATCTTTATAAATTATCTGTTAACTACTTCTGACAGTGAGAGAATATTTCACTAGGTATATCAAAACAAAATAATTGAACGATTGTATAGAATTCTTCAATAGTCAAGCCTATAATGTGAAAAACATGCACATAATATACATTGAAGCATTGAATATGATTACCTTTATCATTGAATGAGGCAAATGCAGTCCATATATTTAATAAAAATGTTATTCGATTATATGGAATAGCTGATACATATTTAAATTCTCTAAGAATAGTATGCGTGCCATTTATCACATGTTCAAAGCTATAGATAACACAATAATATACCATGGCAATTAAATGATATAAAATGAAAATGAAACAAAAAAGAAAAAAAACCTGCCAAAACATACTATTTTGATAGAAACAATTTAATGTTTATCTGTTCACCAGATTGTCTAATGTGCAAAAGTTGATTGACGATATCTTGTAAATAAATATTTAAATCATATTCAGCTTTTTTTTGAAATATATACTAATATCGAAACATACAAAATCGATGGATTGGTAAATCGTCAAGAAAATTATTAGAACACTTTGATAATGACATGATTTTGATATTGTATCAACTAACTGTGAAACAAAAGAAAAAGCAGGTAAATAGTTAATATTTTACCGAGATACACAAAAGTTTAATTTTTTTGAATAATTGAAATAAATGAGAAGAATATTACAAACATTTAATTGTACGCTGTTTCACTTAGCTATGACCATATGACATAAAATCTATAAGAATAATTAGAACTCAAGCAATTAATGTCAAATATCAATGCATCGAAGCCAAAAATGGTTTCAAGTAAAATGATCAACACAGTCAACTACTCTGCTTTCAGTAATCAATCAAGGTGACAGAATACATCAGTAGTGAAACAAATTTTTCATTCAGAGGGTGAGGAATGGATCTTGAATATGCCTGCATAATAACTCAGTGTTCAGAAGACTGTACATTGTCAGCAGTTTTTTGGATAGAATTACAACATCTGGGTATTCTAAGTCGATAAGCAGGCCTCCTGGTTAAAAATCAATTTTGAAAAGTAAGGCGGAGCAGTTTAAAGAACAGCTACAACGAGAATTATTTCGATAGGAGGAAGAAGAGCAGCTCTGATGATTACCATTTGAGGTTGATAATTTTGATGACACTTCGCCACAAGCTCTAAATCGATTAGCAGTTTTTAAGTGAGAGGCCTTAACAACCTTCATTTATTCCTGAGTTAAGTATTCCCACAAAACACTACCACATGAACTCTCGTTTACGGGATCAAATAGTCCTTTAAAGTCAAAGGATATTACTATTATGAAACTTGGAGAAGTATGCTTATATTCTAGAACATGATAAAGGATGAATGTATATAGTATGTATGCATAAAAAGTTTATTTAAACCTGTCCAGGATCATATAATAATGAAAATTCTATAATCAAAAAGACTAAAGCCGTTACGTAAAAAGGCCTTCGTATTTTGAACTGTAAGGACAGGAGATGAACTATCAGAATAGTTTTATAATTGCACATTAATTCAAGAATACTAGTCAATTATTTCTAATCTTTCCATTTAAAGCATGAGATAAGTAGGAAGTCCTATTTTAACGACGCCAAAAATTAGTTGTAGCTAAACCATATTAACTATTGGCAAATAGATTAAATGATAAACCAAAATCTAGGTTAAACTCTTATCAAACAGCATATATGAGACCCCATATATTGAAATACGTTTATTTGTAATTAAAATGGTAATGACACAGAAATAAATTGGCTATCACATGCAGAAAGATTAAAATTCTACTTCAATTGAGCTACGAACTGAATAATGTTTTGAAAAAGTCGTCGAAATGTGGAAATGCTTGTTATACAACTTGTCTATTTGTACACCACTAATTATGCTTACTTCCAATCAAAACAGGCAAAATGTACATTTTGCCGCTAATTTAAATAACAGCTACAAAGTTTGGGGTGTACGTAACTCTGAAGATATAATTTAGGACATGAGACGTAAGTACTTGTCATTTTAAATAAGTACCATACACGTCTTCCTTTCAGCTACAGTATTTTAAAGTTTGTGACTGCTTAGGAGTTCTTATTAGTTATTTTATAAGCCCAGAAAATTAGGGTCATTTTGAAACTACACTTTGATGCATTTATTAAGTCATTACCAGTAGACACGAAAACCTCTTCCTGTTTTTGATAACATTTACACTGTTGAAAGATATCGTAATAGTTTGAACATTTTCAGACAATAGACAATGGTTTTCATTATTAGTAATAAACTTAACCTAATAACTTAATTATTTCTGTATAACAAATCTACCAACTTCTAACTTTTTTCTGCCAAAAGCACTCAAATGCTAAAACCCCATCTGCTTCATACATGTTTGAAGCTATTTGCATTCACTCAAATGTTACATATTAGTGTTTTTAAGCTACCACCATTTGAATATGCATTAACAAAAAAGAACTAGATTACTTATTGATACGTACACTAATCATTTTTAAAGTGACACTGAGTTTCGGTGGTGAAAAAATTATTACAATACACAATACAACCTACTCTAAAGTTCAGTCTCCACCCTTCGTGTCTAGAGTGAAGATACACTATGTTCTGCAGGATGTAGGAGAATCTAAAAGAAATGAAAATAATAGGAACGGTGAGCCAACAACTGAGTTGGCGAACCAGATGCATTTACATTTAACACTCGTAGCAATGGACTGGATTATGGAGAGACAAAAGTGTGAAGCAAGAGCAATCTGGTAAATAAACTAAGAGTTGGTAGAGTTAGATTTCAAAATTTAATTTATCAGTTGCTTAAAAACGCTATCACCGAAAAAGTCCTTTAGCAGAAAATGAATGGTGAATTTTTAAGGACTTTGGTATGCCATGTAACGTAAACTAAAATCCCTCGTTTCACACTTATTTCAAACCAAAAAATGTATTTTTAAATAAGATTAGAATCAATTTAAACCTTCCATTGCCTAAAATTTAGAAATAAGGGAGTAGTGCAAAAAAAAGTGTTATGATGCCACTATACCTATGTCAAATGTATTACATCAGTACAATTGAAATACCGGGTGATAAGTAGACTCCAACGAGTGCTTACTTTAGATTCGTTTTAACAACTTCAAATATCTACTATCTCTGTGACTGACCAGATCTTGTTTGTAGCAGTACCAGACTTGAAGCGTCAGGATTAGGTCGACTTTAATTCGTTACTTATTTCTCGACAGTAATTATAAGCTTATCGTCCCAAAGTGCATTGACGATGTGGCTGGAAAATGCTAGTCGTAGTTGCATCCCCTGATTGCCGGTGAGATAACAGCTACTTTCACTGATGTGTATCCTGCTATCGCCAGCCGTGTTGATTACTGTTATACTACTATTGAATTAAATAAACCACCATTGTTGTGAACTCGACTGTCCCTGTTGTTTTCTCTCCAATTGCCTGTCTGCATGGTCATGGATTATTACCTATGAGTCTGATTTTAAAAGATGCCAGTCGGATTCTTTCCACCACCTCGACTAAATCTGCAGCATCGCTAGATAATATGAGACTTACAGCATAATATACTGACAGAGATATCGGCTTATCTGATTTTATGGGTGGATTCCCAAGAGGTCAAAATAATCTTGTCATCGTTGTTTTCCAAATGCTCTGCGAATTTTTCCTAAACTCCATTTCGAAACAAACATTTTTATAAAGGTTAATGAGTGACAGTGGTATTGATTATTATGGCTGATTGTTGTTAGAGTAACTTGGTTGCTGCTGTAATAAGTTGTCTTCCAGTAACCATCAATATCTAACGAGGTAACACCCTTATCCGATCAGAGCGACGTGTGTTACAAAGGTACCAAAAATGGTCCACATTTGCATAAACTGATCTGGCTTTTATTATGCATTGATGGATCTCATCTGATACTCTACCTCTTACACATATACAATCACGAAAATACATGAGCTTTCGACTAATATAAAGGGTTCACCATAAACAGTAAGGGCATGTATAAACCCCTGTTATTATAGCAGATGTGCTCTGCATATGTAAGGTGCAAAGTTCACACCACATTCATGGACACCAAGCGCCAGTTGACTAAGTGTTACTTCGATGGCTCATGCATTGTCGAGGAGCAAGACACTATCACTGAATACCCTCGGTCAAAATGTCCTTATCCTTATAGCAGGCCCACATCACCAACATGCACTCTCTTCAGAGCTGTTTCTGAAACAATATCGATATCAAAGTTGATGAGGAATGGCGGTGGTGGGAAACCTCGTCGCACTCCCTATTAATTGATAAAGGGAACAGTAGAAGATTGTTGTACACGAGGATTTTGCCCAGAGTGTTTGTGAGCAGAGCCTTTAAGGTGATTGCAAATTCCTCAGACACGTCTTTCTTTAACAGACAATTCAGAAGCACAGTAGTATCCAGTGAGTCAAAACGGTTTAAACCAATCGCTGACCCGTAGTACGTTGAACTGTGATTCAGTGCTTAATAGACTATAAAAGTGTGGTTAATACACTCACGATTTAATCAAAACTGGTCAGTTTACTGCGAGTCAGTCTTTTACGTGTTTTGCACAACCTCCGAACTAAAATGGAAACCAATAGTTGGGAGGCAAATGAGTGTAAACTTAGTTCCTTCCTCCCCCCCATTTCCGACAGTTATAACAGTGATTGCATGAACCTCATCAAACTTAGAGACTGCTAACTGCCTATTCCATGATAATGAAACACCTTATTTCCAGGACTATCAAACGGTATTGTCAGTTCCATGATCAGGAATCCGTTATCATCTGTAAAAATAGTCATCAATAAAAAATAAAAATAAAAATTCAAAAAAATAAATAATGAAAATTATTATTAGGCAGATACTATAACTTGCGAACACTCAGTGTTTTGTCAATTAAGGCATCTGTTTTTCAGTAGCATTACTGTTCAGAGCAAAAATAAAAAGCGTATCAAAGTACGAAGTAGAATGGACTATCACTCAGCATATAGACTTTACAACCCATAACACACTTATTTCAACATTTTTTAATGAATGTGATCTACGAGATTGGACTCAACTAGATAACACTCATCTAAAATTCACCTTCGTTTCTAATTTCAACTCGATTATGAATTTCCTCGATAAATAGTACTGTTTTCAGCTCACTAAGACTGTGTAGAGCATTCCATTAATCAATATCTTTATGGTGAGTCAATTTAAATTAGTTGATTTCTTATCAAATACGTTTACCGTCGGATTGTGGCTACCGACTTCTAATGGTTTATGATGTTGGAAGTTTAATTGCTTAATACACTGATTTCACCAGCTTATTTGTGGAGTTCTATGATTTAAGAGTGAGTGAATGAATTAGCTACTGCATCTTGAGGAGGTAAGTTTCCGCAAAGCCATCAGTGATCACATTAACAAACAATAGATTAACTGATTGTTAGACAAAATTTGTGAAATTTTATCTCAAGGAGACAAACACAAAGGCAATTAGTCACGAACAAACAGAAGAATGAAGTCAAAGCAAAATAATAAGATTGTTTATGACATAAAGCTATTACTTGGCATTCACTACTAAAACAATTTTGTTTCATTTTATTGAAATCAAATATAGTTTATGTACAATAAGTGTTGTGAAGAAACCGTCTTGAGTATCATCAAATGAGCATAAACATACATTAATTAAAATTTGTTTACATGGCGCAACAGTATTCAGAATAAAAAGAACCGATGTGAATTAGTATATACACATAAATAAATACTTATTTATATATGTGACACTAAGAAAAAATTATAAACGAAATTCTGAAAAGTCCAATAAGTAGTCATAACGCACATTCAGTGTGAATAGTTTTATTAGACCACTAATAAAACCAAGATTATTAAAAGATCGGTGTCATTGAAACTGTAAATAACAATCACCAAAGTACCGAATCCAAGTAATATTATGTATTGCAACTATTTTCTATGTATAAACAATAGTCGATATTTCGAACATTGCAAACTTTCACTGATTACAAAGTTATATGCTATGAACTCTTTAATACTGAATATAATAATAATAGTTTATTCTCAAGTAGCATTTTGTACATGAGAGCACACTAGTTTACAGGCATGATTAGAATGATATAGATTGTTTTTAATAGGGATTTTATAGTGAGTCACTGTTATGGAAATCATGCTATATGAAGATATTAATTATTTATAAAGCCAACTGTAACAAGAATCAGAGTTTGCAGTGCTAAGGTATTAGAGATGTGTTATGTGTTGTAGAACACTTCCAGCAAGCAACCGCTCGTTTTTCGACTGTGGCGCTGTAATCACATAAAATGGCTGTTGGTATCCAGAATGGACCATAGGTACTATCCAGAAACGGTAAAAGGCTGAGTATTTGATATTAGGCTAAAAAAGCCAATTTATGTGGGTTGGTCTTGAACGGTGAGTTATTGATGCGTTAATTACGTTCCTAGCCAGCGTTTGCAGTAAGTGCTTAAATGGGACCGATTCCATAGGAGAGCAGTTCACAAACTCGGGTCGACAGTGATATAAAAGAATATATGAAATAGAAAGAACATAAACGAATTTTAATTAGTGTGAGCAAAACAATCAGTTTTAAACCAGAATTTTATTTTTATCGCTTTTTTTAGCCACTATGTAGTGTTTGTAGTTTTAGAGCCTTAATAAGCCATTGCTGGTTGATTCAACGTTAAGTGATGAGTCGTTAACGATTTTGTATAAGTCTATATGATTCTAGGTATGTGGTGATCAGTCGTTTGAACCTTAGGATAGAGTTAGTAGTGCGAATATTTTGTGGTAGCTTATTCCAGAGTTTGCTGTAGAGTATGATAAAAAAAACCTACAGCGTTGTTGGGCTTGGTATTTATTGATAAGTAATGTTACCTCGTAGTTTCGAAGGTCATATCTAGGTGTCTGGTTCCCAAACCTTAGCTAATATTGCCTACCGCACACACACTCGAGACTACTATCTGAAAAAATCCCTTTCAAGTTGAAATTGAAAAATACCAAGCAAAAGCGCGCACAAGTTTTTTATTGATTAGGTATGGTCAAACACAAAACAAACTGCCAGCAGAAGCGAGCATTGCAGACAATTTTACAGTGTTTTGCAAGTTACTTAGTATAGCTCTCAAATATATTACACTCCTGGCTGATGAGACAGAACTAGAGGACAGGGATGAGCTTATGCGACCATAACTATGACCTAGACATTGGCTAGACGAAAATTGACCAGTGTGAAAGCGGCTTTAGATAAAATGATATTATTGTTGGAAAAATCTTTCAAAATAAAGTATTACTATAATGTGTACAACAATTTCACATGAATAATACATATTTCAAGATTACCTAAAGGTTGTAAGCATTTAAAATCAAAGTAACTTCTACATAAATACCCGTCCATGTGACTATAGAGCATCTTTTGAAGGGTTCCTTCATATTTGCGAAGATAGATTTTCAATTTAGATAACTTAGCTTCTACGTTATTCGTACGAATTCATGTTAAGAAATCCACGAAGTGCTGATTGTGGACGACGACCTGATAACTGAATCGTTCAATATACTTCCTAATAATTGAAATTAATCTCATTAGTACCTCCGAACATACATCTCCACAGTACCGATACCACTGTACGAATGTAACTTCACTAATATCCGCCATGGCCGCCACAGAAGTTGCAGGAGTTTCTAACGATAACTGCACTACTAGAACCATTATCTGTTGGAAAGAAATTGTGGAACACTCAAAAAATGAACAAAATCTAAGAGATTACTTTAGCGAACATTTGTGACATCGAAATACTAGTGTATCATGTTTCTCCAAGCATTCGTTTAGATGAAAAGCCCTACTATGGTCCCATAAACACGTTTAACGAAGTAAACATTTCTCCTGCAAATATTTAACGATAGCTTTCCTTTGAAAATTAGCGAGCATACAATAAATCTCAAACGCTGTCAACTAAAAAAAAACACTCTCCTTAGAACCCTTGAGTCATCGCCGACTACGACATAACTTAATATTTTTCTATAAAATTATCACCGGAATATCATTCTCAGCCTTCTCTCCCCAATGGAACCAAACGCCTAGATACGATCTTCGAAACTACGAGGCAACACTACATATCAATAAATACCAAGTACAACAACGTTATAAGTTCTTTATCGTACTCTACAGCAAACTCTGGAATAAGCTACCACAAAATATTCGCACTACTGACTCTATCCTAAGGTTCAAACAACTGATCACCACATACCTAGAATCTATAGACTTATACAAATTCGTTGACGACTTACCACTTAACGTTGATTCAACCAGCAATGGCTTATTAAGGCTCTAAAACTACAAGCACTACATAGTGACTAAAAAAAAAAAAACAGCGATGGAAAAAAAAATTCTGGTTTAATACTGATTATTTTGCTTTCACTAATTAAAAATTCGTTTATATTCTTTATTTTTCATATATTCCTCTATATCAATGTCGACCCGAGTTTGCGATCTGCTCTCCCATGGAATTGGTCTTCTTTATGCAACTTACTCCAAACGATGGTTAAGAACGAAATTAACGCATCAATAACTCACCGTTCTAGACCAACCCACATAAATTGGATCTTTTAACCTAATATCAAATACACAGTCTTTTCCCGTTTCTGGATAGTCTCTATGATCCATTCTGCTTACCCACAGCCATTTTCTGCGATTACAGCATCACAGTCGAAAAACGCGCGAACGCATGCTGGAAGTGTTCTACAGTACATAACACATCTCTAATTCCTTAGCACTGTAAACTCTGGACCTTGTTATAGTTGACTTTATAAATATTAATTAATGTCTTCATATAGCATGATTTTCATAAAAAATGACTCTCTATATATTCCCTGTTAAAAACAATCTATATCATTCTGATCGTGCCTGTAAACTGGTATGCTCTCATGTACAAAATGCTACCTGAGAATAAACTACTATTACTATTACTATTACTAAACAGAGCACAACGACCTTGAGATGAAAAGTCACCATCTCATTGGTTCGTTTCTAACCTATAGCCCTGCCGCTGATGAAACCAATTATTCATTCCTACTAGGAATGTAAGGTCTTATTAGTAGCTGAAATTGGTTGAACATCAAACACATACAACGAGATGACGTTTCTGAATAAATAATATCAGTGGACCATTGTTCCTTCATATGCACTTCACCTGTTAGAAGCAAAATGACGTATAATCAGACAGATCATGCTTTGGACGATCCTTATAACTGTGTAACACAAAATAATTTTTTTCTTTTTACCTTTATAGGCTGTGTAGACATTTTCAGTATATATGGCACAAATACGAGTTTACCTGAATATCAACCTTGCAGACTTCTATATCTCACGATGAATGTCCACCGAACCTAGTATCTTACTTCTAAGATGTATCAGTGACCAGAAGCTACATGACTCAAAATATATTATATACACATATTATATATATAATTATTATACAACTAGAAAAAGAACTAAATTCAAACACATAATCCCACAATGTGCCGTACAAAACATTTTACTTTCCCAAACCTCTTAACAAAGTCGATTTTATTAAACCCGCCCCTGTTAACCGATGTCCACCTCCTTAAATACTGCACTTTGTGTGTACAATTCTATTGCCGCTTACAGTTTGAAGTCCCAGCTCTGTAACATTTAATTACTATGCCTTAATATGTATAAAACTTTCCACTCCTGGTTATCATTCATGCACTTGAATTTCTCACTAGGTTAATATACACCTTAATTTTGAATGTTTATTTATCGTAGACTAATTTGCTCATGAAACCATTCAACTTCCTATGGTTCGATATGTTCTTATTGGTCTTGCCTGTAAAAATAATTTGCTCCTGATATCAAGAAATAAACTCATATTATTATTACTAACAAAATATAGAAAGTAATCATGTCTAACTAAAGTAATTTGTTTAATTATGTATTATTTCAATTGCCTATTACAAATACTTGTGATTTCAGTTAAAAAAAATAATTTTTGCATGGTTCAATTCTAGAAAAAGAAATGATTTGGTCTGTTTACTTAAAAAAATCAGGCTGACTATACTTGGTGAGACTCCGTGGTTTTGGCTAAATTCGTAGCGAAATTACTGTTTAACAATCTTATTGGGTTACTATTGACTGAGATTGACTATCTACGTGTTTTGTCATCCAATATTGGTTTCCTATAGCCACCATACCTTTTTGTAATTACATATGGTACTAGAATGTTGTGTTCATAAATTTATTGTGGTGATAACATTTACTGTTAAATTGGCCTACTGTTATCTCTATTAGTCCCAGTAATATTATGTGCTAATCCAGCTTAGTATTCTACAGTTCGACAGCGACAGCGACTTGATCCCAAATCAAAACAAGAGAAGAGCAGGTAGCAAGATGTATTGAGAAAATAACAGCAGGTGGCAAAAAGTCAAGCAAATGATTACACTAGGGTTTATGTAAACAATGGTACAGAGTATTCTAGAAACTTCCCGATTGGTCGTTAGCTCTAGTTGGCTAGGAATGGACCGATCACAGCACAGCTTCGCAAGCATGTTTTGAGCATGCTTTAATCAGGCTCGTTTCGTGCTAACACTTACTTTTGCGAATCCTGTTATTTCATTGCAATGTACTACATTTTTTTAGTTCGATTTGTTATAAATAAACATGACAAGATATAACGATGCATCATTTACGTCTTTGTTTGTCCTTGTGTTTCATTTTATGAATGTAATAATTATATACATTCTTGTATGATTGTTTTACGATATTTCCCTGTTATTTTACTCCAATTATGTTATCTAGCTATTTGTATGTTAAAAATGTCATTGGTGAATCGCTCTGGTATCATTTTATATTTACTTACTTCAAATCTTTTAAGTTTACTTGTATACGTAAATATAGTGAACCTGTAGCGACTTAAGTTGACTAGTTAAGAGTTGACTTCATAACTTATGTATACTCGAAGATAAGGAAGCTTAAGTATTCATTCATTTCCTTATTCTTTATAGGGATTATGTTTCCTATTATTTTATATTGAATGTTGAGAGACATTGTGTGTTTGAATGACTAGCATCCCGCTCCAACTGTCTCCTGCCCACGATACGAAATAAAGACCTATTACCAAAGATTATTGTTTCTTCTGTTAAATGAAACGAAACGTACCTAAACGTTAAACTGGTGAGCCCTGTATTGAACACTATATTTAACTTTTTATTGTACGTCAAATAACCCTTCTGTTTTTGCAGTAATTAAGATTTCGTATATATGTATTTTTTATATATAGTATTTCACTTTTATCGTTAGGTACTATTATTAGACTCATTGTTTTCCGTCTTTATTACATTATAATATTGTTCATGACATGTCAAACTCAATCCCAACCAAAAGCCTAGAGGATATGTCATTGGTAAACAAATACACCGTTATGACTACAAAAGTCCGACTCCCAGAATTCGATCGCAGTGATCCTGAGTTGTAGTTTGCTCAGGTAGAGCATTATTTTACGAGACACAATATTAAATCTGAAGGAGTTTGCTATCGAGACCTATGTTCAGTCCTACCCACTTCAGTAGCCGAAGAAGTCCGTGATTTGATTTTAAGTCCATCAACACCACAACTATACACCATCCTAAGAAGGAGAGATAATGAATCGTCGATCATTATCAGATAGACAAAGAATTCAGAGGCTTTTCCAGGGAGAAACATTAGGTGATAGGTCACCATCACAGCTTTTTGCGTCATCTTCAAGCTTTAGTGGGTGACAACACAGTCGGTAAAGCAGTCCCAAAACAAGGATGGATACAAGCGCTTCCATACTACGTTCAACACTGTTTGGACGCACAAGATCCTGACACCTCTCTAACTCATTTAGCACGGATCAAAGATCGGATAATCAAAAGAGGTTCCCCAATTGCATCACGTATGATACATCTTAATCAAAAGGCGGAATCAGCAAATGATTCAGTCATAGCACAACTGGTTGCGAGTGTTGAAAGTCTCACAGAAGCTGTCAGCAAAATGCGAACGAGTCATTGTAACAGAGGCAGGTAACCACAACGACCAAGATCCGAATCCCGGAACAGGTCACAAGGATCTAGACAATCTGTAAAATTTTGTTGGTATCACTAGAAATTTGGTGCTCAATCGGTCAGATGCAGCCAACCCTGCGCCTGGCCCAAACAGACCTCAAAGAACCAGGGAAACGAATAACTCTTCCACAGGTTGTGACAACTGGGGAGGGGTGCCTAAACAGTCGCTTATTTTACGTTAGAGACAAAAATTCAGGCTCTAACTTTTCGGTATATACTGGTGCTGCACTTGGTATCATTCCTAAGAATAAAACCGAGCTGGGTCGAGAGACTTCCTCAGTTACACTTCGAGCTGCCAATAAGACTAAAATCGCGACATTTGGGTAGAAAACGTTGACTCTAGATTTGGGATTTAGAAGACAATTTTCTTGGGTTTTCACTGTAGCTGATCTAGATCTGGCAATATTAGGGGTGGATTTCTTAGTGAGATGTGAATTTATAGTTGACACTAAAAAACGACGTTTGACATTAAAAGAAACTTCGAAATACACAAAAAGGACAGAAAGCCACAATACATCTCTAAATTTAATACAAACTCCGCCAGTAACAACGGAAAAGTTCCAGGATATACTCGCGGAATATCGAAACCTAACAAAATCAAACCCTCAACCTTCCAAAACTAAGTTAAAAGTATGTCATATAATCAAGATGGAAGGTGCACCTGTTTTTGTTAGACCCAGGAGATTACCACCTGATAAGCTTAAAATAGCTAGAGCAGAATCCGATTACATGCTACAGCAGGGCATAATACGTCCATCTGGTAGCCAGTGGGCATCTCCTATGCATGTGGTTTCAAAGAAAAATAAAGGCGATTGGAAACCATGCGGGGGATTACAGAGCCCTTAACCGTCAAACGGCACCAGACAGGTACCCGATACCACATATACAAGACTTTACGAATGGTGTACAGGATATGAAGGTATTTACTAAAATCGACTTAGTTGGGGCACATCACAAAATTCTAGCAGCTGAGGAAGATATTCCGAGGACAGCTATCACGACACCTTTTGGATTATTCGAGTTTGCACCCATGCAATTCGGCCTACGGAACGCGGCACAAACATTCCAAAGGTTTATGGATAATCTACTTCGAGATATGCCATTTGTACAGGGGTACATAGATGAATTACTGATTGCCAGCCCGGACTTGAAATCACATGAACAACATGTGAGAGCAGTGTTGGAACGATCAAATCGAAATGGCATGAACTTTCATCAAAGTAAGTGTGTTTTCGGTGCAGAAACACTAGAATTCCTTGGGCGTACCATAAGCCCTGAAGGAATTACACCAATCAAACAAGAGGTAGACACTATTAAACAGTACCCTACACCAAGCTCTCTAACACAACTCCGAAGCTTTCTAGGTTTAATAAACTTTTATCGCAGATTCATACCCGGTTGTGATCAACTAATGCAACCATTGATGGATTCGCTCAAAGAAAAATCGAAGGAATTCAAGCTGACCTATGAGGCTGTCGAAGCTATTAAACAATAAAAGGATAAACTTGCTCAAACAGCTACGTTAACTTATCCAAATTCTCATTACCCTATTAGCTTTGATGGTATATGCCACGAACAAAGCCGTAAGCGGTACTCATAACCAACTAGTTAAAAACGCCTGGAAACCAATCGCATTCTTCTCAAAGAAACTCGCTCCAACAGAGACGAGATATTCTACCTTCGGTCGAGAACTCCTCGCAATCTACCTAACCATCAAGCATTTCTGACACATGCTCGAAGGCAGGGAATTCACAGTTCATGCGAATCATAAACCGTTAAAAAATGCATTAAAAGCGAAAGCCGATAATTACTCACCTCGAGAAGTCCGACACCTCGACTACATATCACAGTTCACTAGTGATATACGTCACGTAAAAGGTCAAGACAGCCAGGCGGCAGACGCATTAACTCAATTAGAAATGAATATAATACAACAGTCAACAATAAATTTCGAGACTTTGAGAGACAGCCAGGAAAAGGACCGAGAATTAAAAAACCTACTGTCAACTAAAAGCTCTAGTCTCAAACTAAAACAGCTTCCATCGCCTATGGAAGATGTTCTGATTTACTGTGACACAACGAAGGCGGTGCCCCGACCTTTCGTTCCTAGAAATATGCGACGATTAGTATTTAGTAACTTTTATTCGTTGTCTCACCCTGGAGTAAAATCTTCGACTAAACTAATCAATGCCAGATACATATGGCAAAATGTTCAGAAGGATGTACTTAAATGGGTTTAGAGAGTGTTCGGCTTGTCAACAATCGAAAGTTAACCGGCACAAAAATTCACCCATCAGAGGTTTTCTCCAACCGGATGCACGTTTCGCACGTGTCCATATCGACTTAGTAGGCCCTCTACCACATTCAAATGATTTCGCGTATCTATTTACATGTAAAATACGTTCACGAGGTTTCCTATAGCCGTTCCAATCATGGACATCACAGCTGAAACGGTGGCCAAAGCCTTAATGTAGAACTGGATGACCATTCTGCTACACCTATAACAATAACAACAGACAGAGGAGTGCAGTTTGAATCTGAGCTATTCAACAACTTAGCTAAAATTCTAGACTCCAACAGAATACGTTGCACGGCATATAATCCCCAAGCTAATGGAATGATAGCACGGTTCCATTGTCAACTGAAGACCACTCTTATATCTCATTCAAACCCCAGTCAGTGGACAGAATTCCTGCCATTAGTTATGTCGGGAATACGAACAGTTGCCAAAACTGACTCACAATGTTCAGCAGCAGAATTAGTCTTTGGGACCACTATTAGACTACCAGGTGAGTTTATTAACCCTCACACTGATAGTAAAACACTCGATTCAGGAACTTATACAGACCAACTACGGGACCAAATGTCTAAAACTGAGCCAATTAACACTCGTCAACAGTCACGAGCGACATTTTTACCTGAGGATCCAAGCAACTGTTCTTACGTGTGGATAAGATGTCACGAAATAAAAGCACCACTTAGCCCTTCTTTCGAAGGTCCATTTAAGGTTATTTCAAGAAAACCTAAATATTTTGTAATTTTGAAAGAAGAAAATATCGACTCAGTAAGTATCGATAGGCTAAAACCGGATTATCTAGATAATGAACCTCCATACGTGTTGTTAGATCGCTTACCCGACCATACAACCACGGAATTAAAAAGTGAAAACGTTAACGCTGTAAAAGTGGCTAAAAGCGTTAGATAGGCACAACCAATTATCCAGGCAGGAATGCCCACGTTTTTAGTTCAGTCTGAAAGGTAATCACGTAATTTCTGAAATCTCGAACTTGTAGATATATATTAAAAAAATTAGATAAAAAAACAGCACTTTTTGCGTTGCCCTATATTGACGTTGTTGAAGTATTAATAATAATTAGTAGTAGTCCTAAGTATTATTCTACACACTTCCACTCGGATTTTGTCTTTTTATATATGAACGACATAGTTAATTGTTTTTGTATGTACAAAATAAACTATACTTTAGCAACATATTCTTAAACAATCCGTTGAGTACTATTAGCCATAAAACCTATCAACGGAGGTTAGGCACTAAAAAGCAGAGAATCTTTAATTCAGGTGAGTGTTGTGAGCAAGTTTCGCCTGCTGAACTAATCATTTTTCTAGGTTCCTCACTAGTAGTAGACAATATTTACCATAAATAACACAATGAACCCTGACAATAACGATGAATTCTGAAAACAACCCAGGCGAGTTTCACTGTTTCTACAAGTGATTTACTAAACACACCACTATTTAGCATGTATGCATTTTTACTTAGATTAATACTAAGACCATTTTCCACTTGAGATACGCATTTTTAATAACTTTATACGACAACATACTACTACAAAATAGTGTGTTCTTTTCAGGAAACATATCACATTCCAAAGTGATTCGACTGTCTTTAGTCTAATTGTTTTTGTCAGAAGATATAAATAGCACTAAGCTAACTACAGTAAGTTATTAAACGTCTAAATTATCTCTTGCATCTTTCCAACTGTAGTAACATGTCATGTCTAAATTTTTAGATTTTCTTGGCATATTTTCCTTATTTTTTTAACAATTTATATTAACTTACACGACAAATTAACTTACACATGCGTTGTATTTTCTTTATGCTATTTGAATCTATGAATAATTTTTTTTCCAAACTCTGGATTTGTCACGTAATCAATCTAAATAGTTAATGCTGGGCATATTTACTCCTATAAATTGGGCGATCATAGCAGGTCTCTTTAAAGATGCTTAACATTGTCCATTTTATAAAGTCAGTAGTAATTAGGTATCATAGTACTTCCCTGATATAATGAGTAAGTAGTCATGTACTTGTTAGTCAAATAAACTCCAGAACCTAACATTAAAAATAATCCTAAATAAACAATTACTTCTGGACCGAAAAATAGTAATATAATCAGGCAGCGTGGATTTGTTAACGGCTAAATGCATCTACTATCCGTGAATCATAAAAATATATATGTATTTAAAAAATATCCAACTCACTTTTTTTATTAGCTTATCGTAAACCAACACTTCGATTAGTTTTTCATAATAGTTTCGGGACATCATCATGATGCATTGTTGTGACTTGGCAAGCACGTAATATGATTGATAAAATTAATAAAACTATTAACAAACCGGGTTGATAAACTGACTCGAAATTATCATTAAATGGTGTGATTTCCCCACAGCTAACTTCATGCAAACAATTATTATAAATCCATACTATTATCATAGACATGGCTAAAGAGTAATACTGCCCTTAGCTAAAACCTATGCTCGCATGGTTTGCGTTCAGCTTATCGACATTCGAACTACTGCACCATACCTTACGTTGGTCGATTGTTACCGACACTCATGACTAATAGAACTTACACACTTGTAAGATTAGAATCTACTCATTCATTAGTCGACTTTAGAAGATACAACTCCACTATGGCTTGCATGCCTACCACATATCGAGTGAGTAATCTGTAAAATGTAGATTATATCCTTAACCTAGTAAGCCTAATCACTCTCATGTTCTCGGCAATTCGTTTTTTTCTCAGTATTTACAATAACTTTTCATCCTAACGGTAACTATGAGTACCTACCGTTACGAACCCAGTTATAAAAAACGGCTGTCACATGTTCAAGGTCGCCTATTTAGTCTGACTCCTGACAAGTTCAAGCACTTATATATTTTTTTTCGATTGAGCTGATATACTTTTTATCAATGCATTTGCATGCACAGATATCTACACCATGTTTATTTTCTACCAGGTTCCAAACCAGTTTCGAAACTGAACACTTACGTAGAAACGAAGACTTGTCAATTATAATTGTACATTTTATTTTTGTGCTTTAACATTTTGTACAAACAGTGAAGCGATTCTTTATGTGTGATGAAGTTTCAACAACATTTTTTTGAAGTAGATTCTTCTTTCATTTTGACTTGAGGGTGACTCAAGAGGCAGGTGAGTAAACACCTGATAACCGGACAGAACATGGAGAAATTGTATCTCACCAACATGGTGTTGGGTAGCCAGCTCGCGGTATCGCCTCAGATATTCTTGCCTCATTTTCTTACATTCTGTTATTTTCCAAGCTTTGGTCACTAATAGGAGCTTAAGTCCAAGTATCTAATTATCATTTGTGGGAGAATATAAACGTTACAATTTCGATAACCAGTACTAGAAGTAAGTGTAATCCACGTTGTATCGTCGATTACTAACAGGCTGTTTACCATTGATCTAATGCCAAGTGCTGGACGTGCTAGTAATTCTCCATTGAGCTACAGTGGTAGAATTACGATAATTTTATTAGTTAAGTTGATCGAACCGACGTTCCTACAAAAGTCGATTCTAGGAGGAAGCTAATGTAGCGACTTAAGTTGACTAGTTAAGAGTTGACTTCATAACTTATGTATACACGAAAATAAGAAAGCTTAAGTATCCATTTACTTCCTTATTCTTTATAGGGATTATGTTTCCAATTATCTTATATTGAATGTTGAGAGACATTGTGTGTTTGAATGACTAGCATCCCGCTCCAACTGTCTCCTACTCACGAAATAAAGATCTACTACTAAAGATTATTGTTTCTTCTGTTAAATGAAACGGAACGTACTTAAACGCTAAAAACCTGCTCTATATTTCGTTATCATATGTCTTTATTAATTCATGAGAGCAAGAACAAATAGTTGTGCAGAATAAGGAGAACTCATTTTATTTTGTTGGTTTCTCATCAGCTGCATACAACCTAGGATAATATTTTACAAAATTAATATTTGGAACACGATTTAACATACTCATGAGAATGGATGGAGTTAGTTGAAATCAAGATTATATAAACGTGCGTACATGGCTTAAAATGCTGGAGAAAATGCTGTGAATATACATACGATCCAAGAGAAGGTACCAGAAGGCGAAATAGAGATCAGAGGTCAGAGGATTACACAATAAGAGATGGCTGGAAATATTTGAGAATAAAGTGAATAAAACTCAGTTATTAAACTCTAAATGACCTAATTAAACACGAAAGTTGAACTTAACCATCTAAAACAACGATGATGTAACCAAAAAAGGGATTGTTAAGTCTGATCAAAATAGAAAACGTATTAAAAGACGCTTAGCGAGAGAATAATAACGACGAAACCAAACTTATGTGTTCAAAAAAACTGTTGTAAGCCTTTCTTTGCCCTGGTAACTAAACTTTTGCTTTATTATTTTCGACGTTATTATCCTCTAGCTAAGCGTCTTTTAATACGTTTTCTCTTTTGATCAGACTTAACAATCCCTTTTTTGGTTACATCATCGTTGTTTTAGATGGTTAAGTTCAACTTTCAGTGTTTAATTAGGTCATTTAGAGTTTAATAACTGAGTTTTATTCACTTTATTCTCAAATATTTCCAGCCATCTCTTATTGTGTAATCCTCTGACCTCTGATCTCTATTTCGCCTTCTGGTACCTTCTCTTGGATCGTATGTATATTCACAGCATTTTCTCCAGCATTTTAAGCCATGTACGCACGTTTATATAATCTTGATTTCAACTAACTCCATCCATTCTCATGAGTATGTTAAATCGTGTTCCAAATATTAATTTTGTGAAATATTATCCTAGGTTGTATGCAGCTGATGAGAAACCAGCAAAATAAAATGAGTTCTCCTTATTCTGCACAACTATTTGTTTTTACTATTATGAAAATAATAAAGGCATCAAAGTGTATGAAATGTTTTTATATTACTGGGCTGGTGTTGAATTTATCTGATTTTCATGTCACTAACAGATATTGATTCTAATGGGTTTGTTCAATACTTCGTTTGACGCTGGACTTCGGTTTGTATACTAAATATTCTAAACCTTACGAGTAAAATTACAGTATTAATCTCCGTGACATGATGCACTTATATTAAATGATATGAATATACGATAAGTTTGTTAACGTAGGTTATCACATGAATCTTTTACTTGGAAACTTGAAACTAACTGACTATATTAGCAAAGAAGGGGGAGTAATACAGTGGACTCAATTTTTCAATCATAATCAGAATTAGGACATGATTGATCCACAAACATATAGCCATCCAGACACCGGTAAATCTAACTAGCGAGAGATGCTTTATGGCAATGCAATAAGAAAAGTTTGACCCCTCTTCAGTATTATTTGTAGACTTGGCCTGAACAATGCATTCTGTGGTCTTTAGCTGCGACAATGTAAAGCCACAGTTACATTTCTTCAGCAGGCGATTCGCTGAATTGAGACACTACAATCTGTAAACTATGAACAATACATTAAGACTGGAAAAAATTAATGTTGCTTGTTATTATAAAGTTGAAAACCAATATGAATTTTCCTTTGAACTAAATATCAGTTAGAGTACAAAGGGCAAAAAAGACTTTCATGTGCCCCATTTTAAATTAAGCTTCTGGTATAGATTTCTGTCCACTTATTTACGTATCTTAATTCGTAATATTGCATGTTGACTTATAAAAGCATGCATATGAGCTGATAGCTTCATTGGTCAATGTCGTACAGTAGGTCAAGAATCGAATACCTAATATGTTAAGAAAAGTTGGCTAAAGTAAAGAAAAATTGTTGATATCGGTGAATTCTTTTTGAATTTATTTAGCTGAATTTATGCAGGGTTGTTTTTCCAAGTGGTTATTGGGATATTCTGAATGTGTATGTTTGTATTATCATGACTTGTAACATATTATCAGGTTTCATAGGTTAATCAGTACCAGTAAGCTACTTAGAATATATTTCTTTCTTAGTAATTATATGATGGATATATGGCTCTTGCATCACACTTCTAGCATGTGATATCGGATTCACCTTACAATAGAGGTATGAACTGTTCGTACGGAATGTGCAAAGTACATTGTTTTTACTGTTGAAAAGAAAACTGCATTATATATGTAGTAAGCCAAAGCATCCAAAACCCTTTATTATTTTTTACAAGTGATTTTAGTTAATTGGCATTTTCTAAGGAATTATGCTAGGATTCACGCTTAAGTACTATAGTACTCGTCTAAAGCCATATACATTATCTCAGTTCATTCATAAATACGACTTGCGATTCACAATAGGCTCGGTTAACAGATGAAACCGTCCATTTATGTGTATCCAAACCTCATATAAAATGACTTATATAGAACGCTATAGTGTCTATAATTACATGAGTCACGTAACACAGTCCAACATGGGACATACAATCACAAATATCATACGGTTCGAGAATTAAATAGAAAAACTTATTAAAAATAATTTCTAGTAATTCCACATAAAACCACTGAATGAGTTCATATTTACAAATGTAGCGATTAATGTTTACACATCAGCGTGGTTACCAATATGTGATATATCATTTAATTTGTATTGTGACTGGCAAGTGGAATCCAGGACGCGCGTTTCGTCCTATTCGGGACTCATCGGCTGGATGTACCTGCATCCCAATGTTGATGTTCACAGTGGGATTCGAACTCAGTCCGGTTCGTGTCATACGCCACCGCGTACACCACTAGACTACTGAGTCCAGACAGTCACGTTTGTGCAATGGGCGAATTGGTAGTAGAATGAATTTGTATATTCCCATTGATTTGTTACATAGCAACAGTGACTGACCAGCTTCAGTCTATAACAAATCAATGGGAATATACAAATTCATTCTACAATATGTGATATATTTTCAGCCCATTAACACCTACACTAAAAAATCCCACGAACTGGACACATATAAATTAGGAAGACAAGTAGTGTTAATGTGAATAAAAGTTGTGGGGTGTAAAGAATCCCCACTCGTTTATTTGATATCGAATTAAGAAAAACCAAGAGATAGTAGCATGTACGCAAACGCTCTGAGTTGAGTTCTGTAACCCACTTTGTGCGTGGCCTGTGTACTATCCGGTACGTTAGAGTGACATCTAGGGAAGGAGGTGAGATGACGATTTGTGTCTCAAGACAAGGATCGATATGAGTCGCAAGGGTGACGAAGAAGAGTTTCGAGGTGGGCAATTCCAGATGTGTATGAGTGAAGTGTAGAGTAGCGTAAGCTTTGGCTACACTAACTTAGCAAATGTTGCTTATGTCGAAAACGTAGGTCACACTAATACTTAGGTTTTCCTTTAATGTTATGTGCAAGAGGAATGTTGAAGAAGGATACTCCACTGATTGTAGAAGAATATGACGCGATATTTCGTAGCTTCAGCAAATCCTTACTATTTATGGAAAAGGCAAACTTTGTATCAGACTACCTTTCTGGTGACGATCACAATGATGGCAGCTAAAATCGCCTTCAACGATCGCTTGGTCGTATTAAGTATATAAATACGACGATAGTACCTGGATGACATGCTCCTACTTTTCAGAGTTCGTCATCTAAAAGTAATATACCCCCATCCTGATTTAATCAAATATTTCATTGTGTTTGTTCTAGAACAACACTTGACGCTCTCTTAAAGATTAACGAGGATGGAATTGATAGATTGGTGGCGTTAAACTTATCACCAATGTGTACAGCTTTTTCACCTTCTTTAATATTTTGGTTATTCCATGCTGCTTGTAAAAATTAGCTTGCGTCTGTAACTAGGAATCAGTATTAATGTAGCGATAAACATGTTTCTGTCAAAACTGGAATATGAGATTTCGAATGAGTATGTGTGCATCAAAATTTTCCAAACTTATGCCCCAGTTCCATCACTTTGTAACAAAATACCACTAAGCCTCCCTAGCTACGCGGAGTTACTTAGGAGGGGTTTCCGGTTGTATAATTAGGAATGATGGAGAGATATTATTAATCATTTTGCTTAATGAATATAGTCAATCTGATTTAACTGGGATAAAATAAAAGCAAGAGAGAAAACTTATCAGATTAATCATTAAAAAAATGCAAGAAGTGCATATTGAAACTGGTAAAGGAATGGATAAAAAGTTGAAGATGGCAATTGAAATTATTCATAGAGTAACATGCACATGGTGCTTGAAAATAAAACTAATGAATTTTAGAGATCATAATGTAGTTAGAAGCAATAGCAAGAATAATATATGTATGTTGTAGGTTGAAGGATCATGATAACACTCGTTAATAATAACAATATGCTTCACGGAATGTAAACACACACTTGTTACCAAGTGTGATTAATTTGATAAGCGACACGAGCCATTTATAACTAGTACTTCGAAATTACATGACCTGTAGCTCCTACTGACTACTAGACTAGACACCAGGTAAAATAACTAATAATCCTACTAAAGCATAAGAAATGGCACATCAAATTGGTAGGTGACTATGTATGTTGACATTGGAACATTTAGTTACAAATATATCAGAAATATATCTGATCATACTTGGAAACAGTGAATGTTGATGCAGTTACCGTCCACAAAAAGAATGCTAATCAATTAGTGATAGTGGAGAAGAAGGCAAAAGAGAATGTTATGACTCAGTAGCAAACAATATGCAGATTTTTTCCTGCTGAATATGGCTGTTCCCCATAAACTACAGGTTTTTCAGAATGGACGCGAAGTGTACCCGGTATATTATAGAGTAACGTTTGTCGTTTAACCAGAACAAGTTATAACAAATGAACCCACTCTTACGAATAAGAATAATTCAGAAAGCAATAAGAATGGAGAAGTTATATTTGATCACAAGTGTAGGAACGCCAATAGGGTAACGACGTATAGGCTGGCTAACTAGTGAGTGCGTTGTTATCCCCGCGGTGTCGTGTAGTGATCTGGTGGGAACACAAGACCAAGTGCCACCAAGTAGTCGTGTCCACTAAAACGTACACGGTTGATCTCAATGTCATGAGCCTATTTTAAGGAATATTAACCATTACAGATTGATTTATGGCCCGAAAAATTGTGAACGCACACAATCACCCAAACGATGCTGAATTATCAGTGCAGTATAACTATAGTCCGCGTGGTGCTTGCTCATCAGAGGTAGTTAATTTTTCGTTATTTAGGGTTCGCTGTACCTGGTTCACACATCTTAAAGATATGACCGCAACCCCACAAAGGGCGAACAAAAGACAAGGCAGAATGATTACACATACAACTATGGTTTGTCAAAAGTCTTTAAGGATAAGAGTTGAGCACCCGCTACTATATCTGGTAACTCATATTTCATCTCTTAGCACCACAAATGATAACCAACTTTCCCTAGCTAATCACCCCCTGCATCCTTCGAATTCAGTTTATTTTCACTCCCGTAAACCAGATTTCCCAGTTCTAAAAGTAGATGAATTTAAATGAATCATAGTAATAATAACAAAAACTAAACAATAGTAGAGTGAAAATAAACTAAAGGTGGGAACCGCTAATGAAAATTTGAAGGGTTGTGAAGCAGACAATGTCACAATAATTTCTACTGGCTGAAATAGCTGGGACAAATGCAATCGTGCAAGTGATGGGAGAAACGAAAGACTCGAAACTGTCTCCAAAAGTGCCATGACACAAGTGTAAGGAAATCAACTGTTTCATTTTCATTCATCAAATAAATATTATATATTAAGACTGCTGCATCCAATACTGCAAAGCTATAATAAACCGAAATAATAAAACTACGGATCAAGGAAATTTTTGTAGAATTTATTTTAAAAAGTTAAAAAAATATTGGAAGTTAAGTAACGTTTAAGCAGACTATTAATTTACCGCAACACATGGCGTCGAGACTGGCGCAAGTTTGAAAAGCTCACATTGAGCAAAATGAGTTTCCACTTTTTTACGGATATATAACGGAGTCTAACTAACTTTTATAAGGTATGGGTGAGTTTATGTATTTTGTTGTTATTCATGCTTAATAAATTGATGGGTCACCTAAAATTAGGAAGTTGACAATGTACTAGTGTAATTTAGGTAGATTTTTAATTTTAAAAGTCACGTCTCTTTGTATAATTTGGAGGAAAGTGGTTCCTAATATGTGTATAGACGTTTACATTTAGCAGTGGATTATTTTGACTGTTAAACGGCTCTTTTTTGATATTGGAGTGAAGGAATTTCGCTAGAATGGCCCTATTGCGAGCTTGAATTGAAATGTTATAATAGTACCTAAGTTACGTATTTACCTACTATATTCCAGATAGCACACTTTGTTGTTACAGCCAGCTGCGCTGATAGGATATAGTTGCCAACCACCGAATGTTGAGCTTCGGAATGAAGAGTAAGTGAACAGCTTATTTAATAAATGTGCAACAAAAAGTAAATGTTAATTCGGAAGTTAAAGGGTTTTATTTGTGTACAAGTGATGAGCATATATATATACCTGATGGCTGAACAACATTTAGTGCTCCAACGACAATTTGTAAATGGAAAGTAATTTATTTGATATTTGTTACTGTTTCATAGAAATAAAATATGCAAAAGTTGACGTTAGGACCCACTTCATCTCAACTTAGACGGTACATATCTATACTCGTATAATACTTCAATTTAATTGGCATTATGTAAGTTTAGCTACTTCTATGTTGCTGGTTTCGCAAACATGGAATGTCTAAATGTTGCTAGTGCGGGTCTACAGTATCCAACATCAAAACAAGCTGTTTTTGAGTGATTGATTACTTAACACTCGCATCTCAAGGTCGGCGTGAGGTCTTGAACCCTTAATAACGTCAAATAAAAGTAGTCTAGCTACTCGATTGCTTGATTCTCAGTGGGTTTGTATAATTTGTTGGTAGCTCTTTGTTTAAAAATATATCATTTTCCGATTACTGCTTTTTGTAATCATTTCTTCTGGGTTAGTATCACTTTGCTTATTATCAGCGAGTGGTTTTCATTCGCAAGACATAGTACTTACAGATGTGAGTCAAACTATTACCAAACCTTACTTAAACATCCTGAGATTACATACATTAGTGTAGGCTTCAGTAGAATTGTCTTCAGCTTGTCTGTATAGAAATATCTTAGTTTTATCCCATTTATTTCCTTCATGTTAGACGAAGTACTTACAAATAACACTTTCATATTTAACCTTATTCTTCATGAAAAACCTGAAGGTGGCTGGTGCTTTGTAGCGACGAACACACTTAAATTTATCGTAATTTCAGAAGATTTCAACTAAGTAACTATATTGGGCAGTTGTTATTGATTAATACTCATTCACTATATGTCCTGCTAACCACGTTTTTTTTGCCACATTGTGTTCTGTGAAGAGTAAATGTCATCATAGAGTATACTTGAAATGGTTTTAGAACGGCTCAGTAGTTGACAAATATGTGATATGAGCTCTTTAACGTATGAATCATCAGTCCCACGAGTTATCATTAAATTGAGAAGTTAATATCCATGACTAAAGTTTTATTACCTTGGAAGTTTGGCGGATAATATCAAGTTCTGTTTAGAAACACTGATCTGTTGAATAGATATAAATGTCAAACGTGATCACTTAGTAACTCATAAACACTGCACATCGTGACATATGCTCATAAATTCAAGTTGCCACACATCAGACATGGACTTTAACAATGGCATAATTTACCGAATTTGATTATCCACATTTACTTCGCAATAGAAAAGTTACGCACAACTTGATATTCAGTTTGTTTATACAGTCAGTAAATGCTTTTTTAAAGTAAATTTAAATACGATCGATCATTCAAAATATAGTAACGGTTGTTTCTGTTTTGTAATCGACTATGAAATCGTTGTTCATTATAATCAAATCTTGATAAGTTGTACTAGTGGCAAATGTACGCCCTTTTGGCAACATTTAAGTTAGTTAGTTAATATAGCCACCATTGCATTTCCTTCAGGAGTTCTATCCTATTCATATCACATCACTGCTTTTGGTTTTACTAATATACAGACAATCGTTCCCTGATAGCTGATATTTTGTGTCCAAACCAAACAAATACAACTGTTCCAAACTCCCTCGATTATTGACTTGCTGGTCTCACTAACTTGAAATCAGTTAGTGACTGTAAAGCACTTTTTTCTTAGACACTTATTACGAATTGAGTTGGGTCAGATAATCATTTTGAACTGGGAAACATTGGATAGTTGTTTCATTTTAGTACAAGACTAACCAGTAGTACGCAGCTATATTCTCACCGAAGATCGACCTTCAGGCTTTGTGGCTAACACATGGCTCTTCTGCCACTTAAGCGTCTTTCATTGGCTGGCATTTATAACTTTTTACTACTCAAAGAGAGTTATCATCACGCTGATTCAGTGACAAGCTGTTTTAACTAAGATTAAATGCTAAAACTTATAACACCATACCACTGGAGTGCTAATAAATGAATTCAGTGTTACTCTAAAATTATTGTTTTAGATGCATAATATATTTTATAAAGGCTGATCATATTACCAAGCATTCCAACAACACGTAAAAATCAAGTTTTTTTCATATTAATGAGGTTTTATTGGAAGGTAATAGATAGCTTCGCATTATTTTAGGGTCAAATATTTTGTAGTTTAAACTGGGGGAAAGCACTTTACATAATAGCATAGTCAATATCATGAACATTCAGTAAACTGAGATATTCTTAGTTTGCAAACTACTGTATGTTTATGGGGATGGCGACTGAAGGTAAAAAAAAATCCACCGCAAAAACAGGCAAGAAGAATAATGTGATACTGAACTTATCTATAGTACATGATGCAAAGATAATCATTCGGCTGTAGTGGAAAACGAATGTTGGTATAAAAAACATGTGGCGAAATAGCATGAAAAGTATTCAGTGATACGATGATAGAAACGAGAAAATTTGGTCGTAAGCGTCTTCAAAACATTACTCTAGTATATCGGGATCATCGAGTGAGTTATCCTAAGGTTGGCTATGAAGATCTATACAAAGGCGGAAAGTCAGTTGGTGGGTTGTAGATCTTGATCGACCGAGTTTTCTGGAGCATGTATTACCTAGGTCCATACATTTATCCTGTCCATCTGAGATCCTACTTTCCTAGTTTCAAAGTGAATAAATACCATGAATGTCTAATGCTGCATCACGGTGCACTACTGAGTTGCATCAAGGCTACCCACAGTCATCATTTTTGTTCGATTTCATCGTAGACCGATTGCCAGAAATAACTCTTTCGTGGTCCGAATTCTCAGGATTTGATCTCCTACCAGGAGTTGCACTTATTGACTTGGAGTTCCGAGATGACAGTCCTGTTTGGTGAAGTCACTGACATTATATAGCCTTTTGGTAGCATCAAGCAATAATACAAGCATGTGTGGGATACGTCTCTCCCTCACAAGCAAATTGTTGCTTTAGGATTTGTGTGCGTCAACACTTGAACTCAAGGTTATGAGTTATGTAGTTGAACGCGTTAACCACTTCACTTGTCTTGGAAGTTTGGTCGGTCCTGATTAGTTGATGTCTAACGAAATTTCAGCACCAGTTAAAAAAATCTCATTTACTTTTTGGCAGCTTACGTCACCTACAGCGTATGGGAGATATGTACATGTTAATCATACGAGTATACTGGGCAGTGGTCCGTTCTGTTTTATTGCATGGATGCGAAAGATGGCCGTTAAGAGTAGATAATGTTCGCGGTTTATTGGTATTTAATCATTAATGTCTTCGAAACCCCGCCTACGTTTGTTGAGACAATTAAGTAAGCAATAATGAGGTTAGATGAGTGATATTAGTGAAAGATGGTAAATGACTTGATGGGGTTGTTAACATCGATTTTAAGTTGTCATTCCAAGATCTTCAGCCACTGATTTCTGTATTGTATGCTTGTTTCGGATCTAGAACATGCATTTGTAGGCATTTCAAGATGTTAGCTATCGAAACAAGTTAACAAATATGCCATATTACAAATCATAAAGGTGTTAATGCACATTTTAAAATATTATTTAAAAATTCGTGTGGTGTTGACGTTAACTACGGCGACCATAATAGTGTTGACTTAAATTGTCTTCTGATTCTTATCATTTATATTTTTATTGAAGATGGGTAATGTGTTATCAGTAGCTAGTAAACTACAGGGCCTTGAAGTGTTTAACACCGATAAATGTGTTTGGGAGAATTTTGAATTGAGTATTTCTATTTTCTGGCATCATAAATATTTCAGAGTGATATCTTACCTACTCTAAATTGTTACTTATCAGGTTATCGAATTTTAACATTCGAAATGAGGCTTACTGATTTTTAACTTAATCCACATAAACAGCATCTAGTTTTTACCAAGTTAGTATGGTATGCTCACTTATATATTAAATATAATGTTTACGTCACTTGTACTTGATATCTTATCGTAAAATGTATACGGTTTATGTGTTGACAATCTGTAATTTCTGATTGTACTCTTCCAGTTTTCGTTTATTGGAAATTTACTAAGCGTTTAATGCTATTAAATCTTTGTTTTAAAATACAACACGGATTCATCTTCCAGATATGTGTGATGTAATGCCCACTATATCAGAGGATGGGAATTCGAGTCAAGGTGATCGAGACTCACAAGCAAGTGGAGAGGGAACAAATGTTGAAGATATGCTGTTAAGTATATTGGATGAACGTGATAGATTAATGGAAAGCCTACATGATGCACAGGATCAGTTGGTATTTA
The DNA here is from genome assembly GCA_025215515.1 of Schistosoma japonicum. Taxonomy (NCBI): domain Eukaryota; kingdom Metazoa; phylum Platyhelminthes; class Trematoda; order Strigeidida; family Schistosomatidae; genus Schistosoma; species Schistosoma japonicum. Next base: position 31,521,684 of record CM046064.1, on the reverse strand, counting down.
CGCAGAATAGACTTGCAGAAGCCGAAAGAGAAAGAGATGTTTTAAATAGACAGTTATCTGAAAAACTTCCTGAAGTAAGTGGCCTATTTGTTAACGTTACTTTTGAGTTTATCATCATATGTGATTGAAATAAAATTCCGTACATGATAACCATGTTTGATCTTAGAATATTAAATAGAATCACTGTTCAAGAGTTGATATTTGAGATTATATTCACAGGTTTATGAAGCCACTGACTAGTTTCAAGTTTTACCAAAGATCATTGATTGATTTGAGTTCATCATTAGGAATCTATCAATTTGCTTATTACGACTAGTTGAATTGATTTATCTACAACTCAGCACGAAATATATACTTCCGTCGGTGTTGTTATTGTTTGAAGCATTGTTTTGATTGCAACTAACTGTTGTTTAAACTTATTTACCTGAATTCCTCTTCTGTACAATTGGGATTAGGTTAAACTTCAATTACTATGATCCGTATGACTGATTGGTAGCTGTAGTATATATTCAGTGGTATATGTATCACTGATTGCTTTGATCAATAGTGTATCGGAGAAAGGAAACCGGAAGACTACAAATAAATAAGACTAGTATGTATTATACAATGAATCTTATCATCTTTATATATATATATATATATATATATATATATATATATAATCAAGTGAAATGTAGACATAACTGATTTTATGAACATCCTTTGTTCCTTTCGGTCTTGTCTTCCTACTATACATTCAAGATACCGGTACATTCTTAAGTAGAAAAAGAAAACAGAATAAATTTTGTAATATAAGCTGCGTTTTCACATTTCTTACTGTTTATTAACTTATTGATTTTGTGATCATTCCATTTGACTGTCTATGGCTGTTAATTTATGCGTATATATATATAATAAACTAACTGATCCACGTTTGCGATTGAGTGCGTTGCTAAGTCTGCTAATGTGCATTTGTTGTGCTCGCTAAGAAAATAGCGTAGGCGTACTCCAGCCTGCATGTGTTCTCACTTTTTGTTATCTCTCGATCGTGTGCGTGTATGGTTGGACTATGCTTGTCCTCATGCTATTATAAATGACAATGTTGATCGAACATTCACAAATAAAATGATCTATACATTAATCTCAAGTTATGATTACCTATTTATTATTATATTAAATTGAAGCTTGTGTTTAATTGTTTATTACACAATTCATAGAATACTTGTATAGCTAAGAAATAAAGTAAAATAAAGTCATTTTGAGATAAGGCATGTGATGAAAGCAGTGAAAACACAATTTTGAAAAGAACTTGAATACAAGCAGTTTATGTGATTACCTTTGGGTCATACTCTTTGTGAGAGCTATTTTGACGCTAACCAGCTGTTGCAGCGACTTTTTAACGTATAATCCGTGGATTAAAAACTAAATGTTGTCACTATTAGGACATTTGTCTAAAATTAGTTGAAGACTTCAGCTTCTACTGGACATAGAATTTCAGCTACTGAATATTACTAGCGCTCCAAACTCTGCAGATTATCGATACACTTATCTATCAAATCCAAACAGTTAAAACCTTGTATATAGCCACATTAAATTCACTTGTTGAATTATTTTGCGGCGCTGTTGGTAAACATTTCTTTACTTAAACATATGAAATTGCTCATAAATTTTACAAGATAATATGTTATGACCAACTGACTTCTAATTTATAACTTATTTTGATGATCAGATTTGGTTTAATGAAACTCAGTAAGCACTTTCAGGTGTATGTTTTCGAATTGGAATCACATTTGTTTATAGAAACCAGTGACATCAAATCTCTTTCCAGTTGTGTGATAAGAACTTTCAGCTTGTGGCGGTAACCAGAATAGCTGTATCTGGTACTAACATATAGGGTCATGCGTGTTTAGTAATACGTACTTATGTTCATTTAATTTTATGTGTATTTGTCGCTATATATGTCGTTCGTTAACGTGAATAATATCTGATACTTTAGGATAGATTGCCTTTATTCGATGGTTAAGAAAAACGCAATAAATATCTAAATGTTTTTATGCAATAGGCTCTTCTGTTATAGTTTTGTTGAACACAACTCAATGGCTGATAATAGCCAGTTATCAAAAACGCTGAACCTTATCCCTAACAAAACTATGGGAGTTTTTTCTGTTTCTTTGGGCAAAAAGTAAGCTATACTACATGATTTGTGTAGGTTCTAAACACTTATTTCATAGTTACAGCCCTCGTTTTAATGGTATCAAACACGTCAGAAAGAGCTCATCAAAGTTTCATAATTCACCAAAGTTATGTTTTAAGTCAATGCAAATGTAGGCGGGTGTTATTTAAGCTGCACCCTTTGCTGTAGTTAAACATAGCATACTGGAAGTTCCTAAAAATTAAAATATGTAATTATGAACAATTACAACATTCAGTAATATATTGTCCACATAATCCTTTTTCAAGTGAATTCAATATCAAGCTTCACAATATACGATTGTGCACAACAATAATATGTTACAGAACGTCACTATATAATTGCCCTACTCCCAGCATTTTTTTCATAATCTACCTTAAGTTCTAATTGTAGATTGCTCTCAATAACTAAGCCACTGGAACACATATTTACAATAAAAAATATGCCTAGTAGTACATTTATCAGCCGTTCCTAATGCTGCAGCTACACTTATTTGATTGATCAATTACTAGCAAGAAATTAGGCACTATCAGATATGCACTTTTAAATGCTTAAAGCATTTTTGCACGAGGTGTTCATATCACCTTCCTTTTGTAAAGTGTATGGCGTTTTTTTAATACTTTGCTTGTGTTTGCTTATCTTTTTTATTTATTTGTTTTTTAATCAATACATACTGTTATAAAAGCGTGTATATATATATATATATATATATATATATATATATATATGTCTCGTTCTATCTGTAGTTCTCGGATATCTGAAGAAAAATCTTTCAGTTGTTTCTTTTTAACTAGTTCTTCTTGCTCTCTTTTTATTATTATAGCCTTGTTTTGTTTGTCGGATAGTTTTCTTTATCTCTCTTAGTAGAATAATTTATTTGAGAAAAATTATCTATGTTATTCCTTGCATTTTTCTCCTCTTTCCTACATTTATAATCAAAGTATTATTTTTTATAATTTTTGCCTTTTACTTGGCCTACATAATGCACTTTACTTCACTCATCTCTTAGTTTTCATTAAAGTTAAATAAGCAATCTGTTAGTTTACTTAACATTCAAGTTAGTGGACCTGTTTCGATTGTATGTTTTTTTTGTATGCATTCGGAACATATGAAAATCCCTTCTTGTGTCCAACACTGTATATATATATATATATATATATATATATATATATATATATATATATATATATATATAAAGTTATAGTAACTCGTAATAAACATGTAATATGTTCTGACCTCTCATTTGATTACATACCCGTAGACTAGTGATAGCAATATGGTGGACTACTAACCCTAATTAATGCATACACAGCACAGGGCTCGATTCCATTTGATGATATTGGATATATTTCCAATGGATTTAGTGATCAAAATAACAAGTTCAGAATGTACTTTACACATTGTTTGCATTTAGCCAAACTTTTGTGAAGCTACGAATAATCCAGTTTTCCTATCAGAGCTGCTTGGTTTAATCAATATTCTTTGTCATCGCCATTGTTATCGTCAATGCTCAAAATCATGAAAACATTTATGTGCAGTAGAACAGTGTTAAATAGCACACTTTATATTATGAATAACTTTTTGTCAATGTAAACTTCCGAATTTCTACGAATGTCCTTAGAAAAAGTGCTTCATACGATGGTTTGTCATTTATTCATTCGAGTAAGACAATGAAGTTTCGTTTTAATATTTTCGGATGAAAAAATAAAGGAATATACATTCAGTAAAGTTCAATTTTCATAGTATCATTCTTGTATAAGCTTAGGAAATTCAACTCGATTACAGTTCTCGTTATGTCATAAAACGTTAGAAAGTTTCATGTTTTAACTCTAGGATATGACAAAGTTATCGATGACAATTTACTGTGCTCAGTTTGTATCAAATTATCAGGTCTCTGCTTAAAACTAACACAAATGCAAAATTGTGTGGATAAACGCAAACTTTCTGACTGGAGTCTACGATGTTAAAATAATGTATGGTAGGTGGTCTTAAATAAAATCCTTCAAAATCAATCAAGATGACATAGCTTTATTCATCCTATCTTTCCGTAGCATACACATAGTATATTTCTATACCTTACGTAGTTTTACTTCATGTATTCCTCTTCAACCTATTTTCTGTACTTTACCTTTATTATTGAAGTTATTCCACCTCCTATTGTCTCCTCGTTAATTCCTTTTTTTCTGGTAAATGTTTCAATTTTAATCGGTACGCATATACTCAAAGCCCTATGTTGACTGTGTCGCATCATCAACCTACCGATGAGTACCTTACATTTCATGTAATCGATAAGTCCGTTTTCATTTCTTTCTTTCTAACTAAAAAGAAAACAACTTTTATAGTTTTACATCACTGAATAACCATAAGTTTAAATGATCTTTTTCTAGTTAGCGTTTTTTTAGCAAGGTTGTTTTTTATGGGATGAGGTTACTAACTCTATGCCCGACCCTCCTTTGTTCGGGCTCGGAACCAGCAGTAACCTTAGGGGGAATTCTAGGCGGAGTTGACTAACCTTTGACAACTATTGAAATCTTTGACATACTGAACTGTTACTTCAGCCTAGTACAGGATCACTCATTTGACAGTGATGTAAAATGATTTAATTTACTAGTTTTCTTAACCTTCCTATACTAAACAAAAACATCATACGCCTACTAGTAGCTACATTCGACAGATTATTTTAACAAGAAAGCGTTACCGGGGAAGTTTAAACATAGAAGTTCAATAATTATTGTCAACGTCAGTAGATGACGACCAAACAATATTACGAATCGACTGATGTAAACTATTGGACGCCAACCAAACAGTTTTAAGGTTAAGCACTCTTTGCGAAGCCTGATGACTAAAGTTGATCCGTAGCAGTCCCGTACATGCGCACTGGTAATTAGTCTTGCAGTAGGACTATACAGCTTTCCAGTGCTTCCTGGTTCACAATGATGATCTAATTGGGGTCAATCCGTGATGTGAAGCTCCCAATTATTTACTTTTGAATAAAAGCTGATATCTTAAGGGTGTTGCTCTTTACAAATCTAGCATACCATGTCAACGAAAACCTCGGAACATTGTGCTGAAATGAGTTAGAAACACTATATCATTCTGATAAAATAGGAACAACATAGAGAAGAGTGATGTGACAAATATAATGGAGATGATGAACAAATGAACACAAATCAACTTCGAAAGTTGATGTTAGAACTTCGGACTCCGATATGATATGTACTAAAAGTTATTTTTGGTGATACCCATTTTTCTGATTAACGTATCCTCAGTTCTCATCTCGCCTTAAAGGAAGGTGAAGAAAAGCAAAGTTTTTGTTGATAGTTGAGTGTTTACTCTATTATTAAGTTATTTTCCTTATTTCATAATTAAATTTCTTCGGGTATCCGTTATGTGTATTATTCTTTACGATGATTGTCTATTCCTGTTTAGTTTTATCATCTGAGCATGATATGAGTTACCTAATTTTTCTTTTATATGATTTATATTGGGTTTATTAGTGACCATATCTAGAAAACAGAAAAATCTAATTTATCTTCTACTTCATACCCTAACAACTCTAGTCTTATTAATAATACTCACAATCGTATGCATATATATATATATATATATATATATATATATATATATATATATAAAGTCCGTTACCAAGTTACATGACGTTACACATAATTTGTTTTGTCTTGAACATACATAAACACAGGCTTTTCGCGATTGTTCAATAATTAATTTTTTACGAGTGGATTAAAAGGAATGATTACATCTGATTTAACCATAAATTTTCAACTCTCTATGACCAACGTTTTCGAACTAATAGTTTATTTAAATGAAATAATTTTACGGAGATTGGTTTCTTAGTTTGTTATTTCTATTCATCACAAATTAATCTCTCCTGGATACCATTCAAAACCAGTGAGCACCAAATGGCTTATTCGCCCTAACATGTGACAGTGCGCACCCACAACCCCACCAAGGATCGAATCCAGTACCTTTTTGTCTGATAATGAATTCTCAGCTACTAGTACTACTGAGTTGGCATCCATTCGTAATGCTTCCACTTCAATCAGATTGTGATGTGATACGTTCATCGAGAGATCTGTTGGTTGTGGGTTGGATTCCTGACAAAGTCATGGGTACGCACTGCTAGGGAGTCCCATATTAAGGCGAAATAGCTATCCACTTCTCCCTTGTTTACAGTATCAATCAGTTCACCTAAATTGATTTCTTAAAAATATTTCCTTTCAAATACACGTGCGTACTATGTAATTTCATTGTTTCACATGATTAAATTGCTTCCCAATGCATTCTAACTTGATTGTTTAACCAGGCATATAACACATAGTAGTTGCAGCAATAGTAGTAGTATTGAAAATGAATTATTTTCAACCTTGTTATCGAACTGTGTACAGCTGTTTTGATTCGTGGTTGAAAGTCGGATACCTTTCTGTGTTTGCATGCACTCATATTTTGAACGTCATGAATTAAATTATTACAAGCTATGAAGGAAAAACTAAACATTGAATGCTTTAGTGAACATCTTTTTTGTATGTCCTCTACTCTATTTCTTTACTTCATTTTTCATACATAAATTTATGGTGTGAGATGTGGTTACAGTTGCCTGTCAGTATATATATATATATATATATATATATATATATATATATATATATATATATATAGTATATTTACAGATTTTCTGTGTTAAACAGAAGTGCTTTAGGGCTTGGTTGCTCGAATGGACCTGGGTTAAACAACATGAATTTTTAACATCATAGGACTCCTAAGCACTTGTCACTCATATATCCCTACCAGAGATTAATCCCACGTTACGAACTTGCCACGATCTGTGAAGGTCATGCGTGAGGAGGCATGTGTAGACACCGTCGAGGAGCCCTATAGTAGGATGAAACATCTTCCTAATCCTTCTCGGTTTTCAACGGTTATTTAATCCAGATCGCTTCTTGGTCTCAAATGGCATAAATGTCTAAAGCATTTTTCTCGTCAATATTAAATGAAAATTAATTTTTAACCGTTCTAAATGCATAACTAAAGTACCAAGTTTGTGCTCATTGTTCCTGTCGATTAATTTAGAGGGTTTTGTGGAGATCATTACATTTTTCAGTTTCCATCACTGATTTACTGAAGCGAGATAACCGTTAAAAAACAAGAATTTCGCTGGGTAGCTCTGTTGTCTTAATATTTAACTCTTCAAAAGTCTAGTCCAACACTTGATCCTCATAACGATTACTTAACCACTAAATTGGTATTCAATAGTTTCTATATTTAACTGTCATTAATGTCATCGGTTATATTACTGTATCACCATCTTAATTTTTCAGTCTAAGGTAAAATATTGTTATTCATTGACTGTTTTTCTATGGAATACTTTATTAGGATTGTATAGGTGATCACTAATAGATATGTTTGCATATAATAGGGAGGTTGTTTTCTCCACTTAAATTTAGTTGAAACCGCACTAAGACCAGGACGTAGTGGAGTGCTGTACTTTTTGTCGACTTAATGTATACTAACATTAGAATCGATCCATGTGAGTTCGGCTGGCTTTTAATCATATATATATATATATATATATATATATATATATATCATTTGACTTGTTATTGTCAGTTTAATGATTGATGTCAGGCGATTTGTTTATTTCTGACCTCCGTCCTAATTGTTGTTCACTTAATGAGCCAACAACATACAAGTGGAACTTATGGCGTATAGCGTAGTAAGTTATGTGTATACTTGTGTAGTGGTAAGATGAAAATTCAGCTTATGTTACTAGTTTTTTCTCTCTTTACTTCTGACATTGTCTATTTTTAACTTTTTCTCTTTTCGAGTAATATTTTGGAATTTTGATTCTTAAAAGTTATGCGTATATCGTCAGAACGTCTGAATTTTTGTACATGTACAAGCATACATATATCTGTATCGATTGGTATGAAAACGAAACTGTGTTAAAGCCGCTTTTATTCACGTTACTATTCATAAATACCTACAATGCATTGTAGTGTTCTCGTGCCAACTATTATTCTGAAATAAGTATAATTCAAACCCCAACGATCACAATAGAAAAACTTTGGTTAACGAGTATGTTGTTATCCTTATTGTAGGAATTTAACCGTAAAAGTTAGCTGTCTGTCCCATAGGCTTTGTACTAATTAACCTCTGTAGAGATTCTTTATTTCTTCCAATTAGATGTCAAGAAACGCAATCTATATCACTGTCTTCGAAACATAATGTAAATTATTTGCAAAAATGCTAACCAATTACACATTTTGAAGATAATGACATATGAAAGTGGATATTTTATTCGAACAGAAGTCATGTCCAGTTCTCGTTACCTGCTGTAAAATCCATGAATAATAAATGATATTGATGTTATACGTAAGGTCTTCATAGAATAAGTCGGTTGATGAAGTCGTGTGTTTAAATAGCAAAGATATCCCTATCAAATTGTGTACATGCTTAGGTTTTTCTGAAGTAATTAGTACTGAGTTAAACTTAGATTAAGATGGTAAAAACCTGAAACGTATCAGGTCAAAGCATATAACACAAATACGTAAAGTTACTGACAATTGATCAAACCCATATAGGTGAATTATACTTTCTTTGTGTACAATCAAAGTCGGAGTTTATGAAATTCTCAAGAATAATTAAAAAAAAAACTAGCAAACATTAAAATAGTCACTTCAGAAATTGAATACTATATTGCATAGTTCATTTGATCTTTTTTAATTATTTTCATTTGATCACTGCTACAGTTTTTTTCAATGTACGCAGAGTAATACAAATACTTGAGATTGTTGCAATCTTTTAACACGTTTAAAGAGGTTATACGTAGTGTCAGATTGCAACTATTAATGTCTGTGTGTAATTAGAAGTTATATTCGGAGTACAATGTATATGAGACACAGTATACTCTTAAATACTCAAAGTCTCCTTGTTATCATTAGTGAACGTTCTTAATACTCCATTTATTCCTTTTTATGAAGATAATTTCAATTTATAATGACTTTTGCTTGTACAACATAAAATATTTTGATCTTTTGCGTTTGCTGATATATTTTGTGTACTGTTTTACTACGTCTGATCAATGTTACAGTAATAAAATTCACTTATCAATGAGTCAAATAATTTTCTGGCTGTATATATGCTTATTAAATTACTGTGCAAGTTTCGAACTCCATTCATTTTTTCAAAATCTATTTTTTATGCTTCATTATTTTTAGGATTTATCTTTATTAGCCAAGGAAGTACACCGTTTACGTGACCAAATTTCTGAGCGTGAAGAAGAAATCGTTGAATTGAAATCTGAGAGAAATAATACAAGAGTATGCATCCCAGATTTATTTTATATATATATATATATAGTGTAACATTTTTTTAACTAATTAATTAATATTTCTTGATTGAGTACCATTGAAAAGTAAGAATCACTGAAGAACTGTTTCATCGTAGTTTGGGGACCTTCAACACTACACACCAATAATCACTCTGGAGATTGAACCTAGTACTTTCAGGTTTCACAGTGTGCACTGGATCAACATCCAGTGTTATACTTTGATAGATTCATATTATGTTACGCGATCTCATCTAGTGGCAATAGTAGGTAATTACCATGCACCCGATACGGACTTCATGGATCATGTCTCATTGGGTTACCAGAAATACCTCATTAAGTGAGTATGTGCTGGTTTTTTATAATGGGGTGTTGTATGGTTTATTAAACATGGATTATACGTTATGGACTGACTAGTATGTATCAAATTGATGTCAATTCTTGATATATGATTCAAATCTAACAATTCCGATTGCACCATGTCAACTGCAGCTTCCAGGTGAGTGAAAAGGTGTTCATCAAATCGTATCTACGTTGTAGTCAATGGGAAGCTATGAATTATTGAAAAATTATTGTCTAATTCGGTGTACTTTGATGCGTGTACATGATATTAGAATAAATCAGAAGTCTCGATGAAATCTTGAAGGATCTGAAGTACACATCTTTCATTTTCGATGCAGTAGGATTTCTAGAAACATTATTATGGCATCATCCAATTTATGGATTATAAAACTACTCGCTTCTGAACTAAATGAGTTACAATAATAAATTTTTGTCAGCCTAAACATATAAATGTGTTTGAGTTAGATTGTGACTGGCAAACGGAATCTAGGACGCGCGTTTCATCCTTTTTTAGACTTGTCAGCTAGATGTACCTCCATCCCAGTATTGATGTTCACACTAGGACTCAGTCCATGATAGATCAATGAAAATATCCGAATACTTTCTAATTATAAATGTTTGTTATCTTTTTAATACATATTTAATATTTGCTCGAGGGAAACCTCTTTTTTTTGCCGTTTAATCTTCGACTTGGAAAGTTTTAAGGATTCCAGTTCGGTTCATTCACTTTGCAGATTATCAGGGTGTAGTCTACGCACCAGCACAAGATTTATCAATAATTATAATTAATTGTTTACGTATACTAGTTTTATAATTAAACATTGAAAGGGTGACTAAATGGGGGTAGTAATGCGCTTAACGTTTCTTCAGATTGATTATGTAGTAATGCACACTTTCATTATATTTTAAATAAGAATTTGTAAGTCAGTTTACTATTGTCGTTACAGAGATGTACGCCAGAGTGTATAGTATCCTATATGATACCAATAATTTAGAATAAAAGGGACTTTATTTTATCTTAATACGTAGATTTCTCTAATCGAAACTTTTTTCTATGTTATAATTAGACGGACACTCGTTTTTTATACATTTTAACTGATAAATGAAACTAATTTCTTTTAATAAAAAATCTATTTTTTCTCTACTTTTTGGTGAATGTTTACATTAGCTTCTTTTAGAACATTTAGAATGTTTAGTAGCTAGACATGAACGTTCATTAAGAATGACTGTGGTTAAACGACAAGTAAATAGTCCTGGTGGTGTCAGTTCAGAAGTAGAAGTACTCAAAGCATTAAAATCATTATTTGAACATCATAAAGCATTGGATGAACGTGTTCGTGAACGCCTTCGTACAGCATTAGAACGTGGTGCACAACTTGAAGAAGAAGTCCGTTCTTCTGCAGCTGATCGTGCAGCTTTACGTGAACAATTGGCTGCTGCATTAGCAGGAGTTGCCGCTGCTGCTGCAGTTCAACAACAACGACAACAACAATCAGTGTCAACAATGAGTGTAAATGGCAACGGTGAGTTGTGCAATGTTCACTTTAATTTAAATACATCCATCTAATCAGTATTTAATTTGCTTACTTATGAAATATACGATAATTGATAAAAATCCGAACTTATATCATTGTTCTTCCCTCTCAATTCGGAGTTTCTCATCACAGACTGATTTCGGTTAGATGATCTGCTGTTTTATTCTATTAGCGTTTCAGTGATGGTAGACATCTGTGCCCCCATTAGGGATCGAAACCTTTACCTTCAAGTTTCTTCTGCAAAAATTTAGCCTCCATACAACGGGGTTAACATTTCTATTTTTTGTCAATTCACAATTAAACTTAATACATTCATTTCAACTTGAATGCTTAGTTTGGAAATTATATCGAATAATAAACATCCATGTAAATGGTTCATACAAGCTTTTGGCCTTACCTAACTCTCATATGATTAACATTTTATTAGTATTCAGTCACAACACATCCAAAAGTCCTGACATAAAAACAAATCAGTCTAAGTTTCCACTTTTCAAAGGAACACAGCGATAAGAAGGAAGCATTAATACAAATAGTAATAACAATCAGAAGACAAAGAAAATAACCTAGCCAATATTTTGCTTCTAAGATAGGTGTAATGGATCAAAATAGTTGATAGCTTGTTTCATATAAATAACTGTTTTCAACTATTTCTGTCAATAATAGCTTATGACGTTTTCGTTTACTGCATTCTCATCACCTTTGTAAATAGAATCCTTAACTTATCCAGTTTCACAACGATGACGTTGATTGTCTTGTATTAAATTTACTAGATAATAATATCTCTCGACAATAGATATTTATAAGGATTATTACATGGTTTTTCTCTTCTTATTAGTAGATTCTAGTCACATTGCACAAGGTAGTAAAGATGTTGACGCTGATGGTGATGTGAGCAGTAAACTAGCTTCACTACCTCCTGGTGGACCACCAATCGCATCAAAAGACTCAGGTGATGAAGGTTCATCATCAGCAAACTCACCGGAGAATTCAGGAACAAAATCAGTGGCTTCCGTAGCTGCGGCAGCAGCAGCTGCTGCTGCTAGTGCCGTAGCTGTTGAACGTAAACTTGCCGAAGTGACTACAAAGTCAAGAGATTTAGAAGCTTCAAACACGGCACTTCAAAAAGAATTATCTCGTGCTCATGATCAAGTAAGTTAATTAAAAGAAACCTGATATTTGTAGTTTTAAAGACATTATGTTTGGCGTAACTTCACTTAATCAGTCAGTCAGTAATGAGCGATGTAGGACCTCGCATATGTATACATCAATCACAGTTGCTAAAGCACATCAGCACAACAAGATAGGTATCAAAACAGCTGTGTCGATGGTAGTGAACAAGTATCAACACTGAATAATATTGAATAAGAAAATAATTATGGAATAAATAGTGTTAATTATTTTCAAAGCTTGAAATCTAAAGGAGAAAAAGAATGAATACATGACAGCCATTGCAACTGGTTCTGAACCATATAGCCCAGTGTCTCTAGTCATTGTTTACAATTCTGAAACGTATCTTAACCAATATGGGTCATCATCTCTAATGACATTACTAACCTTTGATAAAGAACCTCGTCCAAAACCTGTTTCTATTTAGTAGCCCACAAATTACTAATTCACTTTCCTATTAGCTAAGGTGAACATGACAGCCTTAAACTTCAATTCGACAAGAGAATTGTCACCGCCTAGTAACATTATATATCAAATATAAAATTTTTTTCCACTGAATTGTTTGCCCAATCATTACCGGTAAATTTAGTCAAAATACATTTTACAGAAGAAATGTTATATATTGGGTTGATTGAATTCAACAAATGCATATTGGCTACGATAGAAATCATAATCGCATCAACTGTCTGATTACATATAGTCATATTGTCAATGCAAAATATTACTTTGTGACTAGTCTGCAATATCGTCTAGACCGATCATAGTAAGTAAAGTAGTTGAGTGCATTGATTACTTCACTTATCTGTAAAGTCTCATAAAGCCTGATAGGTAGTCGTGTAATGAGGTCTCTGTATAAATTCAGAAAGCTCGTTTGAATGTTTGACAGCTTGCTTCACTTATGTGGTGGACGGAATATCAGACTGTTACTCAAAGGATGAGTATACTGTGCAGCAATTCACCCTCTGTGGCTGTGAAACAGGATCTATTAAAGAAGATTGCTGGTCTTTGATCATCGGTGCTTCTAAAACATTACTCGTGAATGTTCTAATTGACGACTAAGAGGTTGTATGGTATGTCACAGAGCACCAGACAAAGATGACAAATCAGTTGATGAATATGTGAACACTAATCAACGGAGGTGGTTGGGGCATTTATAACGTCTTACCCAAATACCATCTTCCTCGACGAACAATGCTTTCTTGTGTATGAGTAAGGTGGAATTAGGCGAGTGGCAGCCAGACCAAAGCATAACATTAGTAGACAGATTTGTCAGTTGTTGCTGTGATTCACGATGGCAGATAAAAAAAACTACCTGATTAAGATCATTCATCTCGATTCCAAGTTCCATTATTGACTGGAATCTCGACTTTTCGGAAATTCATCACCATTTATCTTTCTTAGCCAAGTTTTTACTCACCTTCACTTAGTCGAGTATTTTCTTTTTTTTTATTTAACTGTTAGCTCTCAGTGCCCACACTTCCACCAATCAGAACCAAAAGTCATGGCACTCTAAAAAGTTTTTACATTCAGTTTACATCAAATGATAATCTATAATATTGATGATGGGGATAGTAGGGAGTAGTATCATTAGACTAATATGTGACAATCAACTACAAATAACTTATGTAGTTTCCGTTCAGAATGTCTGTGATTTTTGTTTACTTAAAATTTGCAAGCAGTAAGATGTGTGAAGTACTTTACTTATTTTTTTTATTTAAGCACCAATTTTGTTACAAATAGTCGTGCGGAACGTACGCGCAACATATTCAGAAATGACTAAAGGTGATCCTGATTCTTAAGTATAAAATTTAATAAGACAGCAAGGAAATTGCATTTCAAATAAAAATGCAGTCAAGAAAGACTACATTTCATTGACAAGAATGATTACACATTTATTGAGAGTTCAACAGAAAACTGCAGCAGGATCTTCACTGGCATTTATTCTAGTGAGGTCACAAGTGACTGAATTATATAATCTTTAGCGTCCCATCAAGAAAATCAAAGTAAACTGATGGATGCCGGTCTTATACAACTTTCATTCCACAGTGCTGTCACAAACTGACCACCTCTCTGTATTTTTTAATCATTCCTAGAGTCAGCATACAATGCATTATGTGGGGACTGCGTGGATATGATTCGTAAAACCTGACCGAGCCACCGATGCCGGTGTTTCATAATAGGGACACCTATCAAATTGTTATCACTGCGTCTGAATACACATTATCTAACCTAAAAATTACTAACATGATGTTATCATTGAATATCAAAAATTCTTCGTAAACAATGATATTCGAATTCAAAGAGTCGCTAAACATATTCAGCTAGAGAAGACTAGGTTTTGCAAGCATTAAGCAGAACTGCTTTCAACGAGACGTCATTAATTTGGCCTTTTACAGCCAGACTTAAATCACCACGATACCGAAGATGACCAACATTATCTCAACCCGATCTGGCTTTTATTATTAGTAGATCGATCTCGTCAGTCACATCAGCACTCGCACAACTACCCAGATACACGCATTCTTTTACTACATCCAATGGTTCATTACAAAGGTTGAGAACAGGTACAGAGTTCATTAAGAAGTTAATGTTCAGGAAGAAAACTAAATAGGATTAAAGGATGAATGAATGTAAAACGCATAAGTTTGTAGCAATATAACAGTAAATATAGATTTTAGGAGCACATTACCAGAGCTTTTGGTCTAAATGCTTAATCTACAAGACAGTGGTAAGTCACCAGAAAATTCAGTCCCATGGTAACTAGTAATTAAAATAATTCCATACGTTTTTCGTCTCCTTAGGATCATAGAATCCTTGTGTACCATTAGTTTGGGACCAGTGTTTTCCAATTTTCATAGATAGATTCTCCACGTTCACCAACCCCGTTTAAACGCTGAACGCTGTCTTTTGTCCCCACTTTCGTAAGAAACAGCGCCACAAAAAGACAGTGGGTGGAACTTTTCTACTGGTTACTATAGGTGAGAGAGAATTTATAGAGGAAAGTCAAACTTTACCTAATCTTAGCTGTGCCAGTACATTTCAGGGTAAGTAATAAAAAATGAGTAGATGCTGAGTATCGTAAATGAACTTCATTTAAAGGATTGTTATTAGCAAATCCATGACTAAAATTTCTTTACAACCGTATTACTAATTGTTTGTAGTGATTTATTCATTCTTTCACTCTGTGAAATCCCATCCACACCTTTAAGCTGTTTCTATTTCTTCACATGGCAACCCTGTAATTTTTAGTAATATTCTGCAAAATTATTGTCTTAAATCTTATAATTCTTTGTTAACCATAACAGATACATATCGCATCCATTTTTGCACACATGTATTCACAACCTTGTCGACTAATTTCTTTCTGTTTATGTCTGTGCTCATAAACTCGAGAATGTTGATTGAACAATTCCTCCTCTATATGTAGTTTACACATTGGTGGGTTGTTGATACTATCTACGGTAATAAACTGAATTATTTGGTATTAATTTCAACACGGAACCTAATAACTGACAGTAGTGGATATGCTTAAATTGTCTATGGATGTCAGAAATATTTAAATATGTACTACTAAATTTGTAAAACATTTTTCCTAGAAGAAAAGTGATATGTTCAGTTTATGTCAGCAGTTTAGTAAAAGCGTAAACAGACAGGTAGCATATCGTAGTTCAGGAATTTGATTAGTCTAACGTTGGTTTCAACGCATTTTTTATCAGTTGTACCCACACAACCTCTTTAATGAAACATTTTTTACACCAACCCTATGTACGTGTCAATTAATATTATTAGTAGTTTGCAAGTGAATGTTTTTTGATGACTCCTGCAAAACGCATTGTCTCTAGAGCAACCAACTTGAACCTTTTGTTTTGTATTCTAATTTCTACAAAACTGTATACTAAGTTTGTTTGCTGAAAAAGTGGTTGTAGATCCGTCATATTAAACGGAAGTCTTCGTCTAGGGAAGTGTTTAATTATTATTAACGATTACCTGCTTCAATACTTCAATGAAGTGTAGATGTTCAAATCTTATTTTTACTGTAGATGTTGGACTAATGTCGACTAGTAGTCCAACTCAACTTGATTGTATACTGTTGATGAAGCCACCATCTTATGACTCCGTAGCCTAACCCACTCTAACCGTAGTGACCAGAGTCGCCTCCTCTTTCAATACCCGTAGAAAGCTTAGAGAAGAAAACTCCACTTACTACATTCATTATGTAAAATCTTCATGCCATCCCAAATACTATCCTTTTTTACCTATTTGACATTCATGTATGTATATGGACGGACATACATACGTCGTGATCTACATGTAAGGGTAACTAAACAAGTACATAAACAACCACAAAAACAAACTTATACTATTGGTGCAATAGAAGCAAATAATAAACAATCATCGTCATCTATTACCAAACATTTAGCTCAAGCAAGCCACAAGACTGATATTATATCAGCCTTCATAGCATTGTATTAGAATGCTTTAGGAACTATACTGAGGTTTGTTGAAGCCTTAGGTGTACAGTAGTTGAGACTTTACCTCCAGTTTATTTTAAAAAATTGTACTAATACTAAACCTATCCTTATATTATTGATTTAATATCCAAAACGGTGTATGGTTCATGTTGTGTTTCTTTTTTAATTATCTAATTGCTATTAAAATTAGATTTAAATGAAGGCAATATATTTCGTATGTATACATTTCAGATTTCACGTTTACAAAGAGAATTAAGAGAGTTGGAAGCTCAACGTGAAGACCAAGAAGCTCGTATTGCAACATTAGAACAACGTTATCTATCTACACAACGGGAAGCTACCGGGACACTGGATAGGCTTAGTCGAGCTCAGTCGGAATTGATTACCCGTGAAATTGAATTGAAACAAGTAAATGAAAATTACAGAAAAAACCTGAATACATTGACTACATTAGTTTAATTTGAGTGATATTAGTCTATCAGTGATGTAGATGACAATAATGAAGCGTGAGCGAAATGCAAAAAATAGTTACATAAATACTATTGACTATGATAAGGGTTAAATTATGGTTAGAAGACTGATTTCAGGAAGTCCGTTTCGTCATATTCAGGGCTCGTCAACTGCATCCCAGTGGTGAGCCTTACACCAAGGCTCGAACTCAATTCACGAGTATCAAAAACCACTAAATTAGACAGCCACTCTTGCACAGCGAGTATCTATATGTAATTGAAATGTATTTGTACCTTCCTTTTGATGTTATTATGTGGTTAAATTGAACATTCCGTCATTATGTTTGTCCTCATGTGAACACTGACACCGGGATGCAGGTATATTCGTCGAACAAGTCACAAATAAAACCAAGGTGCGTTGTAGATTCCACTTGTTAACCACAATCCAACTTAAATCATACAGTCAAATATTATTTGATGACGTTTACTGAATGAATGGTAGAGCCAGTTCTTTAGAAATATATAGTGACTAAGATATCGTGGATGGATGATCGTCGCGCTGTATATCACTCACTAATGGAAATGGAAATTCTAATATTGGATGCCGACCCAATGGTGCAGAGGGTTAGGGGTTCGCTTTCAACCTGTAGCCCCTGGTGCGGAATCTGGGGTACGCACTGCTGATGAGTTCCACACTAGAACAAAACAGCTGTCCAGTGCTCCCTTGTTTTCAATGGTACCCTACAAACATCAATCTGTAACATATTCAATCAAATAAATGTCGTTAAAGGGTTATATAATGATCTGAAAGAAACCTTAGAGCTTGGTGTCTCTCTGGTTAACATTCATTATCAAGGTTTACTTACGATGTTGGGTGGGCTGACGAACTTTATCTCATAGGATTTGAATCTGTATCTGTAAATGTTTCTGCTAGTGATATCTCTGATAAATAAGATGAATAAACAATATTTCGATCAATAGCTTATGGGAAAATTTAGTAACTGTGACGACTGATTAGTTTTTTTTAAAATCTCAATATAGGTATATTACCGTCGTTTTTAATAACGTGGTTGTGTTAAACAATCCAAAGATTCATCAATAATTATCCTGTTTTGGTTTGGCTACCACTTGCTTTTTAAGCAATACCTTTTCTGAAAAGACACTATCCTATCTTCATACTCTGGATTAGGGATGAGTGTTTTCCAGTTAGAGATCCATCTCTAAATAATTAGATGATGAAGTAATAATTTCTATGGACATGCTTATGATAAGGAAGTAGTCCTGACATATTGTATTTTCTCGTAGCTATTGAATTGAAATTGTTTGATTTTTTTTGTTGTCAATACTTTTAATGTTACTTACTTTATCACCTGGATGTGTCTGATCGATGTTTTAAAGTAATTACTTCTATAAATGAGAAGTACCTGTTAGCCTTTCGTAGTGATGCTTGTTAACCACGAAACTTCCGGGCATTATGTATATTGTGAAATTGGCCCAAGTATACATACCTCCCCCTCTTTATTAACGAATAGTAAAGCATTACCAGCTTTGAATAACCCGCATATTGTTTATCTTTTCGAATGTATCTGGCACAGAGCGTCTGAATTATTGTTCGAGTAAATCCTGATTGTATGTATGCATGCTTCTCGTTTTTTTGCTTACTTGGGCTTGTATGAATTGAAATTGTAAATCGTAGTCAGCTCAAAATTATGAATACATATGATGCGTGGTGGGGTCGTAGTTGTACGCTGTCACTGAAGAGTCGAATGCTATGACGAAGCAGCTGTTCAGTGCACCCTAGTTTTCAGTGGTACCCAACCGATATCAGTTCGTAACCAATACAGACGCCATAATCCTTTGTATGTCTGAATTATTTCGTGACTAAATGTTGAAAAGTGGTTTATCTCAGGTGACTATCCATGTGTTCTGTTGATTAAAATTATTCTCCCTAGTTATAGACCACATTGTAAATGTTTTATCATGTAACCATACTTGTTGTATCGTTATAAAAAATATTTCCAGCATCTGCTTCAAAGCATTATCGTTCATCTCACAAGTGCCTAACACGAAATACCCTATTGATTTTGTGATCAATTATCCTTAAGAGTTTGTTTTCTTCGTGCACGTTCTAATCATTGTTTTGTTCAGTTGATTTGTTAATATATGACTCTTACCTAACTTTTACTACATAGGTTGCAAAATATCGATATATGTATTTTAATCGCAGATTAATCCTTTCCACAATCCTCTATAAAGACATTCAACAGTTTTCTAGGAGTTCTCTAGATGCACTATTTTGATATTTTTCCATAGTCAAGTTCCTGTCTGTAATTGTCTATCTGTATATTTACCTTCTACACTTTCAAATCATCAATTTGTTGATGAATAGCTCACAGTAATGTTGAACACAATCGTTAACTTGAACCCTGTATAGTATCACTAGTCGTCACATTTAGCGTGTAGCTCAAGGCTAAATGCACGAATCTGTGCGTGTATAACAAGTTAAGAATGAACTTACTTGTTTACTATAATATTTTTTTAAACTCACTCAGAAAAGAGCTACTTTACAATATTCTTAATTCAAATTATCTAAGGATTGTTTTATCTAGTTCTACAGTAAGATTGAATAATGTCTTTTCTTTGGTCCCATTCTTTCTTCATAAGGCTAAAGACCATGCAAATCATTTGGCTAGTGAGTTAGAAACCGTACAAAATGAATTAGCAATTGTCAAAGTGAATACATCTACCAGCACACCGTCAACTGTAGCAACATCAGCTAATACAGCAACGAATGTAGAACAATCTATTGAAAATGGTGAATTTAATGAATCATTCGTCAATGAAACAACTTCAGAAGATGATAAGTTAACTAAGCTCAACAGAAATTCTCTTTTAATAAATAACAATTCTAATGTAACAGTTGTTGATGAATTACGTGTACAGTTGTCTACAGCTGAAGAACGTATTAAAGATATGGAAGCTGAAATGAATGAAATCCAGTCAGAGTTACAAAGAGCTAGACAACGTGAACAATTAAATGAAGATCATAGTTCCCGTTTAACTGCCACAGTAAGTTTATTTTATTTAACTTTTTATTATTATAAGCGTTTTTTGTTGTTGTAATGACTGATGTCTTTTAGAGAACTATTGTACTTTCTAGACATTAATCAGCAATGACAGATCTATGTCTATATAAGAATTGATGCTATCCACAACATTTTCATTATGAACTGTGTTGTATCTAATGTTTTCAGTTATTTATCCTTTTCATAAATCTGATGATCTTTATTAATTTGATCGGATTAAAAACTATATTTGAACAGTATAATATGAATTCATTTAATTTCGTTCGATTCTCATCTACAGTTGCTTACAACTTGTATTATGTCGAAACTAAAGTTATACCAATATACCAATATTATGAAGACAGTTGGGAATGAATATGTGCAACATCGTATATGATAGAGAGAAAATTCGAGTAAAGTTGGTAGAATTCACTAGAAACTGTTTGCAATTAAATATCATTATTAAACGAAAACCTCAGAACCACAAAAATGAGGTTGAGACTTAAAAAATTAGATATTCTTATTGATTACTTGCTGGGATAGTTAGATACTAGTTAACTATAATAATAATGTAAGTTTAATCAAATATTTTTTATAGTGTAAGCCTATTTTTCTGTTGTACCGGTGTAATCGTTTTGGCAAATAATCGAAAATTTATAAATACAGTCAGTCAGTTGTGAACGTAGAACCAGCATAAATGCTTGTTGGTCCAAGTTTCCACATCTCATTAGCACGTCAAGATAAATACCAAATTAGTAATAATAGATACTTCAGGAGTAGTAAAACAGGTGTGGATATATGTGTAATATATTTCAAAGAATAAAAATTAATTCGTGGAAAGGTATGAAATAAATTTAAGCTCATGATCTTGGGAAGGACATAAGTGATATTACTTGTGCCAATACTGTGACATTCAGAGCCATATCAACCAGAATCACCGACAATTGGTTGCGACAATTACATAAACCTCAACTATGTAGTTCTCATCTATCAACACGCTTCATACCAGCAGTCAGCTACTTCATTGATAGGTTACTCGTTTGGGTTTAGCTGCCCCTAGTTTTTTTTTCTGTTCCTTACTAACATCAGTCAACATTGTACGTTGAGGTGGGTGGTGGTTGGGCGTACATAATAAATTCATTTGAAGGTAACGTGAATTAGATACTTATTTGTCCTTGTTTGTGTTTATGAACATGTTGTTTTGTATGCAATGATAAGCTTGTTTGCAGGATATGTTCTTGTTTTTTTTGGCCTTAAGTTTTTAGATGACTGTTCATGTGTGATCGTAACCTTTAAATCGAAATTGGGTTTAGATAGCTTTCCTACTCAATGTAGGTGCTTTTGCTTTTGTCCGTCAATAGTTTTCATTGATCTCACATTTGCGTTCACTTTAATAGCGTTTTTTGAAACCATGGACACAATCTAACAGCGCATCGAACTCCAAGAACATATTCCAATAAAGCCTAGATTAAACAGATTGAAAGTACTCTGTAGGGTCATTTTCCCTTGAAAAAGAACACAGAACTGATACCTTGAAATATTTGAAAATGTTTAGTAAACAATCATATCTTACGTTTTTTTTAACTTGCTAAAGCTGTAGCATTCATACGCCGAAAACTAAATGATCAGTAGTAAACCTTACTCTTTCATGGTAATATTTATGTTGTTACGCCGATTCATTTTCTATCCATTATACTTAATCCCATTAGATTACTTTTAAATTCTTTCAGTTGTTCAATCTTCTTTTTAAAATGACTGATATTGACTCATATTATTCTTAACACTAACCTGTATCCAGCTTTTCCACTACGTAATTAATAAGAATATTTAATTCTCTAAGTCTCAACCTCATTTTTGTGGTTCTGAGGTTTTCGTTTAATAATGATATTTAATTGCAAACAGTTTCTATTGAATTCTACCAACTTTACTCGAATTTTCTCTCTATCATATACGATGTTGCACATATTTATTTCCAAGTGTCTTCATAATATTGGTATACTCGATTTCATTTTATAACTTTAGTTTCGACATAATACAAGTTGTAAGCAACTGTAGATGAGAATCGAACGAAATTAAATGAATTCGTGTTGCTGTGCTTATATCATCGTTGTCTGTCTCTCTAAATTTTTCCTCCCATTTAACACTACATTTTATTTTAATCTTTTGGAATTTCAGCAACTGTCTGTTTTTAATTTAAATTTTTACTTCAGGATTAACACACCTGTTAAAAATACAATGATAGTAAAGTCGTATAATCAGAATGTAATCTTTATCAGAAACTTTACTCCAATGTTCATCGCTTATCCGACCAATGTTTTAGTAAAATCCCTAGACTGCGTTATACAACATACACTGTGAATATTCAAAATGTTGCAAATGACTCCAGTTTGTTTAAGACATGTCTTATTGAGTGGTTCTAGTAAAATGTCATTCTTGACTATTGGAAGTGCTTATTAATGGACTTAAAGATTAAGATTCACTAGGTTTATAGTATAGTTTTATAATTGAAGTCAGTTACTGGTGTAACTAACACTCATTTAAATGTTTTATATTTTGTTGACTTTTATTTGTGATTCATTTTTGCTAATAGGTTGATAAACTACTCTTGGAATCAAATGAAAGGTTACAAACTCATTTGCGTGAGAAAATGGCTGCATTAGAGGAGAAGAATCAATTGCATACGGAATTAGATCGTCTTAGACGTCTTTTAGAAACGAGTCAAACTGAACGTGATCGAGCCTTAGCTGATATGGAACGATTGAGACGTAGTTCTGCTACAACAACACCAACTGCACTTACTCTACAAGGTAAGATCTTTTTTATAAGATTACTTAGTTCCTATTGATCTGATCAGTCAGTCATTTAGTCATAAGCAACGATGAGCTGGTCACAAACGTACGTAAGCTTAATCTCTCATGCAATCGTATCATCGCAAAATGCAATTTAAAAAACTAATGACAACGAATTTGAAATAATTTAATAATAACGACAACGGGAAAATGGCTCAAAAAGACAAAATGAAAAGGGTGTTTGCGAAGATATATTGGGACTTAAAATCTAGAGAAAACAATAGCGTAAATTCTCCTAAGCTACTGTGATCGATTCTGAGCCATATTATTCAACGACCCAGACCCTGATTATTTTGTCTATCACTGTCATCGTGGTCCAAACCATCAATCAAAGTCCTTAACTCAAGCTGATTTTTATTGTGAATCCTCTATTAATCAAAGAATCATTAGACATTATATCACATCTCTGAAATAACTTCAGTACATTTTGGCAACATGATTCTTGAGCGTCACCATATTTTCATTTTTTCAGTTTTCTCCATCAAAATAGTTAAACGTTTAACAGAGTATCACATGAGACTCTCCGACAGTCCCATACTAAACCGAATCGCTTTTCTAATGATTCCTAGCTTTCAGCGATGTCTCAACTGAGATAAATCCACGATTAATAAGAAAAGTAACAACTTGGCTAGTCCTAATGACTTTGGATTATTACAGATGTTTTCAACAAAGGACCAAAAAACATCAAGTTGGTCACTATTCGTTTAGCGATCACTATAATTATCAATATTATTTGGTATGCCGATAGATCTCTTGTTGCAGTACTTTTTAATTACATTGATTTTATTTGAAATGATTAAAAACTTCTAGGAAACAAATTTAAATAAACTACAAAAACGTGACATCAATTTTTTCGCCATATAAATGCTAAGGAAAATATTTCGACCTTAAAAAATCAGTCAAATGTTTATATTAGTTTTATTTAATTATAGCGAAAATAAATTTTCTTATTTTTTTTTTATAGAAGTGTACTTTGTTTCAGTATCATTTCGTTTGTTCATTTTGCTTAGGCAACATTTAAAATTTGTATTTTATTTCTTTAGGTGAATCTTATCCAAGTGGTTCTCATAGCCTTCGTAGAATGCCCCGTAATGTTTCAAGTAATCGAGTAGATCAAGTATGTAACCTTTTTATTTCTGGAATCGTTTATGGTGCATTAATTTGAACTGAACGTTGCTATCATTGTATTGTATTTTTATCTGTTAATAAGAGAATCCAGTTATGGGATTCAATCAGTCCGTCATCTACTATGATGTGAATTGTCTGATTAGTACTAACAATTCTAAAATTACCTCCGGTTATTGATACCTGTTCTTTTATTAGGCAGTTAGGAGTAGTTCCCTTAAAATCCTGGATCTAGGTTTCAAGTAGTTTAGCACTCGTTGGCAATATCTACCTGTCTTTATGAGGGAAGTGATGATTCCTTGAAGATTCTGTCTTGAGTCACCGAGTCTTACAATTAGAGACCACTGGAAATCATCAGTACCGTCGAAATTATAGATACAACCTTTTAAGAAATGCTGAATCTCATGGAATCCTGTGTCTGGGCTTTCCTACTTTCTCCTCTAGTCACTTATCACCAATGACATAGTGTTTATCACTTCTGTTAAATGTTTATTCTAGTGATTTCGCTTAATAAAATGATGGAAACCTCGCAATTAAACAAATTAACTCACACAATGCAATTTAACGAAAATTACTGAACTTTCGTTTGTGGCGCAGTATTGCTTGTTAGCTTTTGTATAGAATAACGTATAGATGATTTAATAACCATTTCCTTCCTTTATTAATATATTATTTGCAATTATCATTGACTAGTTGTCACGTGATGTTTTTTTTTGATAGAGATGATTAATTTGTAATTTAGTTTGTTCTTTTTTACCTATTTTACCAGTCCTGATTCACATGCTTTTATAGAAAATCGAATTCACTAGAAATAATCTAAATTTGTTGATTCCTACATTTTTTTATTGAGAAATAGTAGTAATGATAAAATAAATACCTGTTTCATGAACGGATTCAAGTCTAGTGACTTCAAACTCATAGATTTACAATCTACAGATATAATTTTTAGTTCTGATAACTGTCAGACAGCAATCGTAGCACTATAGTATGAAGTCGTCTGTTTCGTGGATTTTCTTCAGCTCCTTGCAGTAATCAGATGAATAATGTTAATCTCAATCCCGGAACCCATATAGTTAGCCATCCACCCTAAGATCTAAGGTTTTCGAGTTCGACTCCTGATAGGGTTGAGGATTCTCAGCGTTGAGTCTCACACTGAAACTTAAAACTACTTGATTTTTAATAGCACATCAACTGAGACCAGCCTGTAATGAATACAGCTAACAGATAATGCTAATCGATAAAAGTCATACTTTATACCAGAAATCTTGATTAATGTTAAGGTTTACGTCGATGCGAATTGATGAAAAGATAATAATTAGGAGGAAAAAGTGTGAAAAGCGCGGCAAAAATTTTGAGGTTGAACAATTACATTTGTACTGACTTTTAAAAGACATTCGTTTTATAAGTAATAGGAAGTTGAAAGTAGGTTAAATAGTAAACTAAATGACTGTTAAGAATCAGTTAGATATTTTTTTAAAAATAATAATCCACTTGATGAATATAAAGAAAATAATAATTGGATGATGTAACAAAAGTTAGTCAATAAAATCAATAAAAAGCTTGGATCAGTTTGCCGGGAGAAACGTTTGTATTTTTGAATTTTAAATGCTGAGGTTATTTCAAATATTGGATGGTATCACTAACCGTTACACGGACAGTTTGATCAAGAACACAAATTTGTACTTAGTAAATGAGTTTCATCTTCACAATATATAGTGCATTTAGTGTGAATCATACTATCTGTGATAATCTATAGTACTCACTTCTGATTTAATTGTATTATCGACCCATATATATCACCATTAATCGAAAATGCAGAGTAATTTTAAAGAAAGTTGTTTTCTGTAGTGTTTTTTCCTCATCGTTAATTTTATTTTCTTTCTCTAACTAAAAAAGTTGAATTCATTGACATAGCAGTAGTTTTATTTATATCATTTTTATTTCGCAATCTCACAAAACTAAGTAATGAAATGCTTAATTCTTGTTACTTTCCGGATCATCATCAAGATAATAATGCTACTAATTTTTTCTTTGCATATTTTTATTGAATTATACTTTATGCTTATTAAAGATTTCGTCCTGCATTTGAATTCATAATAATGTTATTTCATATGTATGACCATTCCCGAAATGTTACAGTGTGTAAAAGTATATCTCATTACAATTATCTGTAATAAAAACTCTTGTGTCATATAATCGTTATGCAACTCGATAAATATGGTATCAAAAATCGTTGTGATAAAGTGTGCTACTCTTGAAGCTATTTTTTTTCTAACTCTCGAGCACGACATCTCCATTGAACTTTGCTGTTTATAGTCCCATCACTCTTCAACCGATTTAGCTGGAACAGTAGGTTCTGAAGGAAAGATTGTTTCATCTAATATAGATCACGTATTTCGCGTGTTCAGATGATTGTGTGTCCGTCTGCCTCCATTGAATTCTCTTACTTGACCTTTGACTGTGGTCAGTTGAACTCTTTCGTATAGGTTGATTGAGCGGGTCTATGTCGAATTGCCCTGATTACCAATCGACCTGAACGTCATGTCTCTAGAAACTCTCTGACACTTTTGATATTTACTCCATCCAGAGATCTGACGTTCTCCTAATCAAATTGGTGTCTATAGTTATCTGCATACATTAATGTAAATAATATCATATCGTTTCTTCACATTTCCAACTTCAGTTCGTTAAGCTGCCGTCCAGATAGTCCATTATAGTATTTCTCGCAGTTAATACGATTTGTTTTCTAGATAACATCGCTTTCATTTCCCTTCGGCATCTGGTCTTTCCGTCTGCCATGGATTGGACGTGGTAATTGTGCTGAATCGTGACCGATGTTTATTCCAAAAGGTATTTTGATTCTTGTAGTGACTTCTGAAATATCCTCCATGTATGGTAGCACTAGTTGGTTTTCGATTTCTAGTGATGTTTTGAGGATATATCAATCTGCTAAACACTGTGGTAAAGTTAACTATATTTCTGAAAGACGGACATGAGATGATTTTCTTTAACACTTCGTGCATTGATTTTAAGGTTTTCAAAATAGTTTCTGTACACACTGTTTATAAAATGAATTATATATATTTGTAAAATTCCAATGAGTAGAAATTAAAATTTCTGACGTTTCGCGGCTTAGTGTAAGTCGCTTCTTCAGAGAAATGAATTGTTGTTCTCCATCACAATTCTTGAACAAGATCTATATATCTGTCCTTTTTTCATTATCATCAGTATTATCTCTCCTTTTACTATTTTCGTATTTATTTTTTTGTGTTGATTTGCTATAACAATTTAGATCGATACATATATATACCACGTTCTATATTGCAAATAACTGGTTAAAGCGAATTTTTAGGTAATTATTTATAAAAATTCCTCTTCATACTACTATTTAAAGTGTTTTTATGTCCTTACCGACTAAATTTATACTACTAATTGCCCTTCTGTAACACGTTTCCGTGTGTTAACTTCAATTTTCAATGTCATACTAATTCTTCAACAATATTTTAGTAAAAGCCTACCTGATAAAATCATCCATTGTAGAATGCAACACAACACCAGTGAAATAAATGTCATCACTATCTAAATGTTTAAGCTAATTAACACAACAAATCCAGTAGTATCATTCTCACTTGTGCTGTTTTAAACTCCATGCAGCTTGTTATATTGCATTTCGAAGTAAATTATTTATGGAGGAAAACGGTAAAACATTCGAGCTAATATAATGGTTAGTTGATCGAGTTCGTCACATATTGATGTTTGCATGGTACCATTGAAAACCACCAGTGTGCACTCTAGATTCCGCCCCAGAGGCTTCAGGCTAGCAAATTTTTAACCCTGTCGGTAGTGAGTTACTACCAATGACATGGGTGATCGTCGCACTATATTACAAATTGATGGAAGTCGGAATTCTACTAGTGGATAGGGTGGCCCAGTGGTTCAAAGAGTTTGGGATTCGTCAGTCTTAAGACCCTAAGTTCGCTTTCTCTAGCGGAATCTAGGATAGCCACTGCTGAGAAGTTCCATGCTAAGACATGACAGCTGTCCAGTGCTCCTTTGTTTTGGATAGTACCCTGCCAACATCAATCTGTTATGAATTCAATCAACCAAACTTATTATCAATCTCTACAAATCATCTCAATTTAGTATAATGATTGTATAAATTGGTTACTAGTGCTCACAACTCCCCTTGATTCTACTGATACATTAATGTTTTAACTTCTAACACCAATTTCAATAGTTAAATTGATAGTTTACTTCCCGTCATATTTATGAAGTTAGTAACCTGTTTACCAATCATATGCACACCTACACAGTGATTGATTTCCGCTTGTGTTTTACCTTAACTTAGTAGTTAGTTTCCATAAATTTCCGTATATTCCTTTAGAATTTAGGATACTTGGCCTTAAACCTATACTAGGGACTAGTGTCACTTACTAGTTGCTAGGGTCTGAAGTTGATGGAGTGCAATCTTAACCGTTCAGATTGAAAGTTGAGAGTTTTAACCAACTATCCAGTTGGAAGATGATTATCATGATTATCTAACACTTTGAAATATTATTATCAAGTGCAGTGGAGATTGGTGAATTTGAACTGTCACATCACAACCCAACCAGTTCATGGATGATATCCAAAGCCACCAGGTTATTAATTGTCGCCTTAATATGATACTTCAAACTTTGTATAGTAATAATTCAAGCCAATGTTTTTTATTCAGTGTACACTTATTTCGTGCATATTTAGTCAACGGTTTGTTATTAACATTCATTTGCCTGGTTTGAATTCATTAGCTTTTCTTTTTTATTACTGTTACCTCTTCCTCTCGTCCTGATTCGTTAATTACCTTCTTTATTCATAAAGTATCCACCTTTCTACTTAAATGTACTATTATATAGATTTTAAGAATTTATGAATCTATCTTTTATCCCGTTTCGCCATTAACAGCGATTTGATGGTTTTGTTAGAATACTTTTGTAGCTATTATATTCATAGTTCGTATACTACGGGATTAACAATCAACTACATTTTGAGTAAAATATTCTAGGTTGAGTTCGGAATTTATTACTAGTTCTAGTGTCAGGCCACGCATACGGATTTTCGAACTGAATATCTCTATATGATTTAAATAATTATAAGTATCATAGAATTTTAGATATAAGAGCTAGGTTACTAAAGTTATCAAGTACAAAGTAAGGGAAAATCATGTTCAACTACTTAAAAGTTTATAAAACGAAATTGTAGGAAGTAAATCTTTTACCAAATCCGAAACGATAGCCTCATGTGTCTTTAATTGGAATGGAACAAAGTAATAAAGAAATCACAGCATTCAAGGTGAATAGCTAGTAAATTCAAGCCATGTAAATGAATGTCAATAACAAACCGTTGACTAAATATGCACGAAATAAGTGTACACTGAATAAAAAACATTGGCTTGAATTATTACTATACAAAGTTTGAAGTATCATATTAAGGCGACAATTAATAACCTGGTGGCTTTGGATATCATCCATGAACTGGTTGGGTTGTGATGTGACAGTTCAAATTCACCAATCTCCACTGCACTTGATAATAATATTTCGAAGTGTTAGATAATCATGATAATCATCTTCCAACTGGATAGTTGGTTAAAACTCTCAACTTTCAATCAAAACGGTTAAGATACAAGTTTCACTAGACAATCAAAATAGCAACTTCAAAGCAATCTATATTTTCTTCTATAAATGTATGTATACATTTATGTGTCACTTTGACAATTCACTGACTAAATATGCACTATTATCGTCGGTGTTTACAGAAGAAAAACTATTGTGCATTGTGCGGGTTTTTCGCAGAATTATTGGTTTCTACATTCATCCAATTTATCGTATTATCTTCAATAATTCAGGTCAAGATTTTCTTTGAAATATGTTTTCCCTAGTAAGTAGTATAATTTGTTTATTTTTATGTTGTATGTTTGTGTGCTAACCTGTTGCCGTGTTAATGTGTTTAGTAGTGATGGGTGGCGAAGATGCTCTATTCTCTCTCACAACACAACACACAAACCTATTTGTTGATTATTTGTTACTGATTTTGTTTTCCTGTTAAAATTGTTTGTGTTCTACTTTCATTTACTTATGTATATTTGAAAAAAAACATAGCATGCTTTATTCATCAACCGAATTTACCTATGTATCTCTGTTATTGTTTTATTTGTCCTGCTTGTTTACCTTTTGAACTTGGTACCAGTCACTATTATTGTTACTCAGTTTTCACTTTAACCTTTATACTAAGTTTAATTTGTGTACAATGAATCATCTAGTTATTATTACTGTTAGATATATGCAGTATGTGTGTGTACTTACATTCTTCTTACGCACATTTTGTATTGATTTTGAGGTAATGTAGTGTATCTGCTGTTTTCGTAAACACACACATATTGATTGTTTGTTGAAACAGCAGAGAATAATCTTTTTTTTATAAGAGACTATGTGTAATTAGTAATCACGTAATAATGGCATAGTGGTTCGACAATGTTACTTATGTATGTCATCCAAATTGATTCCCTACAAGACCAAAACACGGATGAGCAATTTATGTATATTGTTTTGTCTAGGAATAAAGTTTCTGTTTCGGTCCTGGCGATGGAGAGGGTGGGAAGGTCTGTCAGTTGATTAAATTTTCTTTTCAGTACGTTGATAAGTGGAGCTGAAACTACTTGATAAACTATTAAATTCCTCACTTTAATTATTTAACACGAAGATTAATTGTCAACTGACAAATAACTTGTTTCCGGGCTTGTGAACATTTTTTTACTATATCCTTGTACATTCTTTACACTGATAGATAGAAGTACAAACATATCGCATGCAAATTTATTATTGAACAGCATGAATATTGTGATTAAGTCTCTTTTATTTTATCTTTACGGCAATAGGTCTAGGTTAACCAATCTCTAATCACGCAATGGCTTTGAGATTTCAACCATCAATTTTATTACTTCTCTTTGAAGCACATCGCTTAGTGTAACTTATACATTTGAATAATTTGCTTAAGTTTGTACGACTTAGATTGTGTTTCAATAAAAACTTAAAATTTACTTCAAAAACATAGGACCATTGTCTGTTAAACATACACACTGATGTACTGGATGTGAACACAGTTAGAAAACTAATCTAAACTTAATTTCACATAAAGGCTATCATCAAATAGATATATATTTGAATTAATTCTTCGATCAATTCGTGTATATTTGAGTTGATAAATAACATCGAGTGTAGTTTCCTTAGCATAGTGTATATTATTTCTTATCATCTAGTATAAATGAAAAAAGCACTATTTTTCGACATTACCATGCTTTACTTTGTTTTCACAACAAAAAGTGTTCTTTATAAAAATATGTGTTAGTATTCTCTCATACTGATAACAAATTTAACTATCACCAGTAATCAGTATGGGACTCCCTAACAGTGCACACCCTCGATTTTATCAGGAAATCTAACCAACGACCTTCAAGTTTTGCGGCGAACAACGCTTAACCATCATCATCACTGAGCCGGTATCTAATGATAAAACTCTCATTTTAATTAGTTTGTGGTGTAGTGCGAACGACTAGTTAATCCTATCGGTGCTAACTGTCTCACTCCCGATATGTCTAAACTCTACTAGTCTCAATTTCTCATTATAACTTTAGGGACATCTTGAAAGTAATCATCCTTGGACTCTCTGGCTGCATTGAGGGTGCTCACTGCTGATGATCTCTGGTTCTCAGTGGTACCCATCCTCAATCGATCTGCAGCGAGTACAAGCAACAGAATTAAATAGCTGATATCCACATAACCACCCCAACTCAACTTATTTAACAATCATTAATTTGTCAACAGCAATGTTTTGAGAGTTCATTAGGTGTGTCGAACCCTAGCAGTATGGAAATAGAAAACATGCATAGAATGCAAGTATTTGATCATAAGTGGCTCTAAATCATCACTCGCTCAACAATCGCTATCAGTGGTTGGAGACACTGGGTAGCATGATTGAGAATCGATCCGAGTGATTCAGATGTATTCACTCTTTATTTTCTTCTAGGTGTTAAGTTGCATTATTCTTTCATACATACCACTTTACTCCTTCTTGTTAAAATATGTTACTGCGTTCATTTTACTAATTTGATCTCATCATGCTAATGTGGTATAGGCACTTGAGTTGACATGTAAGTGTCTCAGGTTAAATTCTGTTTATGACTGATTTAGCGTATTTCATTTTCTTTTTATATTTTCACATAAGATTGAAGTTAATTGATTAACTTACCTCTATGAATGTTACCGATTGGATCATATACGTATACTTTAGTAGTTGTAGTAACATATCTATTATACTTATTATTATTCATAATATCTAATCAGTTCACATGCACTTTTATTCAATTGAACGTATCTTTATATAATATTGTTGACTTTTATTTGTATAGATGTGGTTGTTCTTTTTTGCCTTCTCTTGCTAGTTTATTTTGTGTCAGAATAATATTAATAACACTAATCGTACTTTCGTTGTAAATAAATTAAAGGATTATTTCATTTTTGTATATTAATGTATTGTATAAACTGCCATCAAATCTATGGCATATTTAAAATACAAACATGTTACGTAGTAACTTTCAGCTCTGTTTTTCATCTAAATGATGATTTCTCGCTTCCTTATCTACTGAATTACTTGTTTTTTTTTATTTTGTTATTAGTTGTAATATTATTGTTGATAAATTATCTATTGAAAGAAACACTTTCCACACATGCACACTTTAGTGTGTATGTTCAAAACAGTTTAAACAATCATGTGAATGATTATTTAACATTTATAATAACAATAATAATAAATATTGTGTGCAATACCGAATGTATAGCGAGCCAGGTTTAATTTATGTTCAAATCATCGTCGCTAAAGACGAAAATAGCAACATAATATTTCACTGATAGTGTTTCTATTGATATGAAACATGAATGTATTTTACTATACTTCCAGCTTGAGATTGAAAAACAATTGCATTTTTATGTAATTGGCTAGTAAATCATGATAGTTGTATCTTTTTGGATTAGTGTTTATTAAATTTACTTATTGATCTGGATACTGAATTTCGTGGTATTATAAATTGGTTTGCATTAATAAGTTCTTATGCTCACTTGATATTCACTTTTCTTTTGCTTATTATTGAGAAAATGATAAAGTACGATTTTTTTGATAAGGAGCTTATGGCTAGCAAACAATCATTCTTCAATATAGGAGTAGGTAAAAAAAGACATTAAGCGTGGTCAACGTAATACATAGTATCATTTTGTGGATTCATTAACTTTTGGTCTGACCCATGTTGGTAGACTCAGACTACTTTGTTGGTCTCCCTGTAATTAGTGGTTGCCTCGAAGTCCTTTCCATTCTCTCATCTAGAACCATATATTTGACGTTCATTCTTCTTCATTTTCATTGCTACTACATTATCTCGACTTCTTTCACATTAATATTATTAATTTCGCGTTGCTAAATAGACCAATGGATTAGGAAATTGGATTGGCGCTTATTTGTCCCAAGCTCTGTTTATCAAATGCAAAATATTACTGATAATCTACTGGACTTCAACATTATTATAACCTGTTATGGTTCACTCATGTACAGAATATCAATCATAATATCATGAAATATATAATCTTAGTTTAAGTTCACATTGCCACGATTAGGCGAAATTACCAAGTTATCAAACGCCAGTTGAAACATTCTGAATCCATGAAGAGATTTCGTTACACATCTAACCATAATAGTTGATAAGATTTCTAAAATTAAGTGAAAAAGTCCACCACTTAATCCCATATGATTAATCTTAACGATAATGCCGACTAGTCCTGAAACAACATTTTATATTTACAAGGAAACAAATACATCGCAAACATAGACAGATACAACGCAGAACTTCGTACGTACGTACATCAGTTCAGGTTGCCATTATTACATCAGCACAGCGACGCAACAGACAGTTCAAATCCAAGAGTGATAGCGATAGTAGAAGTATTAGCAGTAATGCAGAAAATCGCAAACATGTTTGTATTGTTACCTAAACAGTTCAGGAGACTGCATGCCGTTCGTGCAACTACATTATCAACATATTGTATGTTGATAAGTGAATCTCTTGGTAAGACACCAATCCCTAGAAATTTTGATAGAGACAGTGTAATTTCTAGGAAGACATCCATGAGCTGTGCAAAAGGAAGACAATAGAGCATTGACATCCAACTAAACTTCGTATCTTCATTTATTTACTATGTTGCCCTAATAAAGTCTAACAGGTGTGTACTTTATATTTCATTATTATGAAATATCATGCGTTATTTGTTTACATCAGTCAGTTTTATGTACTCGGGTCTTGATCGAGTCAAGTTTTTTTTTTTTTTTGAGAAATCTGAAGTTTACTAACCTGAGACGATTTATTACTTCATTAGTTAGTCAGTCAGTCTGTTGCTTTACATTTACTAGTGGAAAACTACGTTTTCTTCCTCCACTGTCTTTAACTAAGAACGTTTTATGTTCACTAAATATATGTTCTATCTAATAAATTGTTTTGATAATACTTCAGTTGATATTTGACATGATAAATATATAAACGCCAATGTGTATTGATGATTCATGGATATTATATTTACGAATTTCATGTTTTTCTGTATATTTTGTTTGACGTTTAAATTACATTGAGGTTAACTTCTTGTCTTACACTTTTTATTGGTTTTGTAAAGAAATTAATTTTAGTTTGTTGTTTTTATTTGTCATAAATTAATCTAGGCTGGGTACTATTGACAGCCTAAGAGCACTTGACAGCTATTTTGTTTTAGCATGGGATATCAGACCAATAGTGCTGATAGTTGGGCATTCACCCCGAGATCTGAATGTTCTGGTTTCTATCCGTGGTGAGGTCGGGAATTCGCTCTTCTGGAGGTGGAAGGGGGGAGTTTCATACTTGGAAGCAACAGCTATTCAATGCTTCTTTGTTTCCAATGGTACTCGACCGAGGTCAATCTGTAATGAGTACAAAATGACAAATTGATAGATATGTTCATATCAGTTATCTATCTACATTGGTATATATATCACTTGGCGATGCTTAGCTAGGCTAGCCAGACAATGATATTTAAGACTCGGAGATATAACGTGATTATCGGGTCTGGCTTTTCTTCAAGGTCATTTAGGTAGATATAAACTAATGGATGACAGGCAATGTTGAACAATATAAACGGTAGCATTTTCTCAAATATATATTACTTGCATCCATATCAAATGACATGATTATTTTATGCTCAACTGAAAAGTGGTATGGTACAATATTATCTATTTTTTGGTTTAATTATTTGTGTTCCACCAAATATTATGTATATTTTATAATGTTATTCTAGATGAGTTCAAGTTTTGATCATATATTGTTATAACCATGTTTACGTCATTTTTTGTTTCCTCCCTACTTATCCAGACTCTACTTGACAATCAAGAAGTTAATTTAGATGACTTGGACAATAATACCAGTTCTCTGAAAAGAATTAAACAAAAAGTTAGTGGTCCTGATTGGATTGATTCGGATGGTGACACAACAAGTTCAGCAAGCAGAGGTCAATCAGAAATTGGTACTGCGAATACAGATGCTCAACAGTTAGCATTGATGATACAAAACCAATTAGATGCAATTAATAAAGAGATTAAAATGATACAGGTAGGCTATAATGAGCTTCTTTTTTTTCAAAACTGAAAACAATCTAGAAAAGGGATGCATATGACCTTTTCTGTTATGTTGCCTCAGTAGTTTAGTGTGAGTCAATGTCCCAACCTTGGTTTTCACCTTGACAGGGCGCTTACCAATTGTAATCAACCGGTTGAAACAATTGTCCTATCATGTTAAACAGGTAAATCGAAAAGCAATAAGGCTAAAAGCAGCAAACTTACAGTTCGAGAGTAAATCCATACTGTCGGCTGTACAGGAGTGCGACGACAGGTTAGTATTTCCAGTAGACTTGCAACGATGCTGCCTTTTTATAATAGAAGAGTGAGGTTAGGAACTATCGGCCCTCAAAATGCACACCTTATTTTACTCCATAGATATCCTTTTACGCCGGTAAGGTCCTTTACAATTATGAGGCTGACATATCTAAAACTGCTCATAAAAAGATTGTGTATCACCGGCTCAAGCAGTTGGTCCATTTTTCACGGTGGTCACGCACCCCAGGAGGCCACTGCTAACTCAGTTTTCTTTATAGGTGCCTCAAGATGACTTACTGTATGTTAGTTTATTGGTTTTCAAGCCATACTTTATATATTTAGTTAGTGGCACTAATTTTCTATCCAATCAAATTTAAATTGGAGCTGGAGTTTGAATATGAACCCTAGTTGTAGACATTTAAGCGTTTAACCACTAATTCTCACTTGCTTTTGTTGTTGGATTTTAACAGTATGTGAGAAGTGTATGAAAAAGAAATGTCAGAAATATATTCCAAGTTGTCTCAAATAACTATCTATCTGTTTCATCCATAAGATTATTTATTTTTGTGTGATACATTTATTTTTCTACAACAATTCTTCAAAAGCGATGTATGTATTTTTATACTGGGCATGTCTGTCATCTAAACACCTTCAATCTTAAGTAATTGGTTTCAAGAACTTTTAAGAAATCTAATACTTGATTTGGTGTTTATTTAAAGAATATAAAAGCCTTTATTAAATGTCGACAATGATTCATAAAAATTCTGAAAAAGCTCAAAATATATTGTAGCTAATGAAGACTTTTAGTGTTTCCAGGAACTTGATGCCTCTACGTTATTACCTTCTTTTGTGATTGATAGAAGTGACACTTCATTACCGGTATCTCTCTCTGTACATGACGTCTCCATAACTCCGAAATCGGACATAAATGTATAGTTTAACCGTGAATCTTGTACCGAAACTAACTTTGAAACAATGCTTCAGTTCTATTACTACTT
This sequence comes from Schistosoma japonicum, assembly GCA_025215515.1. Lineage (NCBI taxonomy): Eukaryota > Metazoa > Platyhelminthes > Trematoda > Strigeidida > Schistosomatidae > Schistosoma > Schistosoma japonicum. The sequence continues at coordinate 31,484,197 of CM046064.1, read as the reverse complement.
CTTCAGTAGCCGCAAGATTTGCAAAGCATTACAAATCTAGAAGTTTGTCTTAAGAAGTTAGCATCCCATCCACTCTATTTCCAGACTTGCTAAAGATCATTTTAATCTTTTGAAAAATCGGATACATGAATATTAGGGATTTTAAATCGGTAAGGAGTCCTAGCTCAGGGGAATAATTATATTTAAGTGATATTCTCTGTGTTGAGTGGTTTAGTCATAGAGTTTTCATTATCATTCTGGACAAAATCGCTGACACTCAATTCTGATATGAAACTATCGAAATCTCTTCGCAAGCGAATAGTAGTTTGTTTTGTCAATTTTAACTTCTATTAGTTGCTGAAAATATTATCCTACAACTTTTAGTACATATATTTTAAATGTCCTCTTACTCGATTTGATTCTTAGCCTTGTAGTTGTTTATAGCTTTTTATAATTGGATGATAAATTGGGTTTATTTCATTACGATAGTGGACAGTAATCAGCAACAATAACGAAGTGATAGAAGAGGTTTTCGCAAATTTTCTGTTGCCGACTATTGCCAAACCACCTTGTTGGAAAATTAACACGAGCCCTCCAACTTATGAAAATTGATAAGGCTGTAACTAATTCAAAGCGAAGACATATAGCTGGACCTGATAGGCTAACTTTATATATCTTTATCAATGGTGATCTAGTTTTAGAAGATAAGATAGCTGATATATTAGCTAAAGTCTGTGGTTTGGACGTAATCTTATTTCAGCGGTCTTGATCATCTTATCCCATTTTCAAAGAATGGTCAGAAATCCTTTTATGACAACCACAGAGAATTCAGTTTGACTAATATTATGTCTAAAATGCTAGCCTCTATAATCATTTATCACTTATTTGAGGCTAAAAAACCACAAACTCTGAAAAGCAGGCTAGTCACAGACTTGGATATAAATGTGTGACCCAATATTTACCCTTCTATAGGTTCTAGAACTGAAATTATCTCTGACTTTTATTAATCTTAAGACAATATTCGATTGCTGCAATTGAAGGATCATGTAGCAGTTTTTATCATCAAAAGTCATGCCAAAAAGTACACAAACATTGTGACAGCTTTCCATCAAACACCACTAATCGAGTCAGAGCTTATGGTGAACTGACATCAACATTATCAAATTCATGTGACGTTCGTAAGGACTGTCTTTTATCCCCTTATTCATTTAATTTCGTCATAGATGTCTTTCTAGAAATTACGCTGTCTCTATCAAAATTTCTAGGGATTGATATCTTACCAAGAGATTCACTTATCAACATACAATATGTTGATAATGTAGTTGCACAAACGGCTTGCAGTCTCCTGAATTGTTTAGGTAACAATACAAACATGTTTGCGATGTATTTGTCTCCTTGTAAATATAAAATGCTGTTACAGGACTAATCGGCATTATCGTTAAGATTAATCATATGGGATTAAGTGGTGAATTTCTTCACTTATTTTAGAAATCTTATCAGCTTTTATGGTTAGATGTGTAACGAAATCTCTTCATGGATTCAGAATGTTCGACTGGCGTTCGCCAACTTGCATCACTTATGATATGAGCAAGATATCCGTCTCTCAATGGGAAGACAAGTAAACTACTAAACAGTTCACTCTTAATTAACCTATACCTATGAAACGTGAGCTACTATAATAGAAGTCATTTGTAAACTATAGCTATTCGATCATATATGTTTTCGTTGCTTCATTTGCATGCCCTAGATCAACTGAGTATTCAATGTTAGGGCAATGGTGAGAAACCAGTTAATGAAAATATGACTTTTAACTGATTGGATTGGTTGAGACATGTATTACGTTTGCTCAAATACTATGCCCCTCGACACATAATATTAGCTTTTTTAGAACTAGGATGTAAGAAATTTAAGGGCTGTCAATCCAAATTTTGGCACTAGTCAGTGAAGTGACTGTTTATGTTAACTATGTTATTTTTGCGCAGATTACCTGGTTTATGTCTGCTCAGTAACCAGGATCAGTAGTTGGAGTCATTAGGGTGACATACCTGAGAATGTGTCGGAATGTGATAGATGTATTCACAATTTATCTTCTTCTGTATGTTGAATCGCATTATTCTTCCATACATGCCCTTACATTCCTTTTTGTCGAACTATATTTTGGTATTATTCACATTAATCTGATTTCATCATAGTAAAATGGTAAATGGATTTGAGCTAAAACGCATGTATTTCATGCTCTAAATTGTTTATTTTTGACTAATCTATCTCTAATAGTTTCTGTTATTCAATGGTTTTCGAATGAAATATTCATTGCTCTATGATGGCAATTACCTTGCTTAAGAATAATCGTTAACTCGTTTTTAAAGTCACTGTACTTTTTGTGAATAAATTCATATCATACGATTTCACTCTTTTGTTAATGTCGCATTCTTTGTAATTACGCGGTTAATTTAAACTTGATCTTTTGACATCTGAATGTTTCCGTAACTGACTTATGTTTTTTTTTCAGGAAGAGAAACAAACAGCAGAACAATTAGCTGAAGAATTAGAATTACGTGTTGGTACAACGAATCGTAATGGAAATTCCTATGGACACTTAATTGATGGTAATGATTATTACAATCATCAGCAACGTGTGAATGATACAAATGGTGTGTTTAATTATTCCAATCAAGATTCGCGTCTTCATTCGAATAATAACGTCGTTATGCCAAGTTTATTGCCAAATTTCGGTCCAACTGGTTGGTCCCCACCACCATCACCACTTAGTTCTAGGTCAACACCATTCGGTGGTATTTCCAATGATTCATTTAGTGGTAGTTTTAATAATCCAAATCGAAATGCATCATCTTCAATATTATCATCCTCAGCGGTTAGTAAAGAGTCAGAACGGTCCATACCTCAATATCCTCCACCACCACCGCCTCCGTTAGCACTAGATCCACATAATCGTAATCTTCAGCATCTTCAACCTATTCAGTATTCACAAATGAATAGTGGTGGTTTTATGTCTCGCAGTAATCAGTTCGAACAACAGCGTTCAATGTCAGCTGCTGGACGCCCACTACACCAGGTATTAGATTTTAACACTATCTATTATAAAATCATAATATACGTTCCACGGATGACGTATATTCGTACATGTTTACATGATCCTGTTATACTGATAGGTTTAGTTTAATTATTCTATTAAATTCTGTACTTCAGCAGTCCTTTCTGTTTCACCATAAGTATGTAAAACGTAACCTTAAAAGGTGAAAGACATCCATAACCTATTATTATTTGATAATAGGTTTCTTTGAAATACTACTCATGTTTGTTAGGAGAGTCGAGTTTATAATCTTGAAAATAGTTGTAGGGTCCAAGAAAAAGGTTGTTAATCAGTTAAGAATATTGTTAATCTTTACTGAATGAAGTGGTTAAGACATGTATTGCGTACACTTAACTACTTCCTCACTTGACTAGGTTTGCCAACTAGTTCAGTATTAGCATGATAAAATATAACTGAGGTTTATCAAACTAAAGCATGCAGTCGTTGACAGTTGGTCTGAGCAGACTACCTGGTTAGGGTTCATATACTTACCCTAACAAATTTTTGGGAACAGGACGACATGGTGCAGATACATTCATTTTTGTCTCCCCTTTGATTCTGAGCATTTGTAATCATTCCAAACGTTTTCCCTATGAACTGATTTTTCCTTCTCGAATCAAATTCTCTACTTTTAATCTTTTCTCACGACTACTGATTTTGTTACTACCTCTTTTACTTTTGTATTCATTTTTGTCTGTTGATGTGGCTTGTCAACTTGAACAGCGTTGTTTAGACTAATGAAAACGCATAGTTGTGATAATTATTCCAAGCGTAGAAAATACGTTCCTAATACAAGCGCAGTACTTTAATAAATGCATTCAGTTCATCGAATGAACTATCACTGATTACAACGCCTCCAACTAAAAATATGCGCTTAATACAATGTATCAAAAGCGATTCAGTGATTACAACTAGTGATTTGTCAGAATAAATAATGTAAGCTAAAAAGAACAAGGTCTTACCACACGCTGATCAGTGCTGGTTACGTCTCAAAGTACTTAGGTCATTTGGCAATGAGTTGTAAACCAATAAAGTGAACTGAACATAGAAGAAAACAATCAGTCAGAAAATGTTAATATGAAATGTTAAGGTAAACAAAGGTGGAAAGATCCAATTTATTGAATGAGGGTGGAAAAGTGAAAAATACACTCTCTAAATAAGATAGTAGGTTGACAAACAGCATTTTCAGTAATAGGTATGCCTCAAATTTTACGACAGTAACACAAAGTACATAGTTGCGAAGCTTGTTAACCGCTCAATTATAAAATGTCAGTTACTGACTTGTGCTGAACACATTACACATTTAATTTAATCCGTTCATATCCATATCATTCTCTTTCTATTTTCGAGAATTACCACTTAGAGAGAGAAAGGAGTCTTTGTACAACTACTTTGTTTTCACCATTATTACCACAGGTCATTTATAGAATAAGCAAATTACAGTTACGATTTGCGAATATCAAACTACTGTTTTTAGTCATGTACCGTGTTATAATGACTGATATTTTGTGACTCAGTATTTTAAACTGACGTTGTGTTATGCCGATTTCCTATCCTAGTTTCAACATAACTGTTACCAGTGATCAGTAAAATATATTTTGTCAATTTTAATGACATGTTGCTAGTTCATACCGAATTTCGCATTCATCATTAAATATGTGTGTGATGCATATTGTTCGAAATGTTACTGAAGTGGATACTGCTGAGCGCTTGTTTAGGTATTTATTTGCTTATTATTTTGTCTAACGTAACAGCCAAATCGCTTGAGCCTTATTTCACTAGTTAGGATGATGAACATGAGAAGTAAATTGTACAAAATAACTATTCGCAAAATCAAATCGTATTATCGTAGATTAATGTAAAATGTAGTGGAAGGAAGAAGCTATAGACGTTTGGTTAATGCGCAACTTCCATAAATTTGACTAGATATCGCTAATTGCTATAATTAGTTTCAAAGGTAAGTTTTGTGTTTATTGAGTTGTAAAGAGCATGATGAACTTTTGCAAGGTTATCAACAGCTTCAGCGTATTTACTTGATATTGCATGTATCTGCGACAAAAATCAAGTAAACGTACGTAAACTATTCATTTCACTATATACATATGGACTATTGCATTGAATGAATGAAAACCTATATTTAACTTCATTTCTTCTAGAAATCCAGGTAGTATTGCACACTTAAAATTACCTTGAGGTATTCTTAGTGATTCTCAATGTTTCACAGTCACAAACAATACTTTATTTTTAATGGTAAAGGTTATATTTTGTCATCGTCATTATTAGCCAAGATACTGGTGCTATTTTGATAATCAGTAATGTTTTCCTTACTTTTAACATGATAAAATCAAAAGTTGATCTACTAACTCGTGAACACAATAGTTTAATCTCAATGAAATGTTTGGTACCTACATTGATTCAGTTTATTGGTGCATGATTTTTTATGTGTTTCACTAATGATTCTGCTTTCATCTTATTTGTATTCTGCATTAAACTTATCACATTGCCTTCAACCTATCTTCCTGTTGATATAATGTTGAAGGATTTTGTGGTATCGATGACTTTTCATCAAATTATCGTAGTTCTGTTTGTTATTTGCCAAAATACTACCAGTGTTTATTTAGGTGGTTTTCTGACGGAGAGAGTAGTACTTAGTAATTTATGTTCTGTTGTATACTGGAGATGGAATAGAAGAGTACTACACGTTAGTGAACTATTAGCAACGAAAGTAGTGTGATCTGTTGTATGTTGTGACTGGCTAGTGAACGCAGATAAATAAATTGTTCCACACTAAATTGAGTTTATTTCTATTCGAACATAGTGTATATTATTCATTTCTACTGTGCTACTTTTCTGTAACTGCTTGTACTTTGATGTCCACATTACTGTTGTATATTTGTGTCGTATATGCGAACGGTGAGTTTTTTTTTGGGTAAATATCTTACTTAGTAAGCATTCATGTCAAATTATAGCGACGCACGGAAACTAGGGTAGACCGGTACGTATAACTAAGTACGTTGATTCACGTGACTTCATTCAGTTCTCTGATCATTGATTGCGAACGAGATTAGCAATGTATAGTAGTATATATGTGTGTAGTCCAACATATATATAAATATGCCATGTATGTGTGGCATATATGTGCCAATCATACTGATTTGTCTGATTTTCTGTCAGTTGGATTTTATATGAGTGAGTATCATATGATTAAGTGTCCAATCAAGCATCGTATTTTTTAGTGGAGAAATCGTATTACTGGGTTGTATTCCTACTAATCGTTATATAATGCGCGTTACGTAAGCAGTTTATTTTACATTGTAATGCGATCTAAACTAGAAGTTGACAGAGCAATCTTATTAATTACATTTAAGTTTTGTATTGAGTTTATCTTGTTTTACTGATAAAAAAAGTAGGGCAACTTTCTAAATGGTTAACTTTTTCCAAATAATTAAATTTGATTATCTTTGATTTTGTCTGCTAATAGCAGCGTTATTATTGTAATTGTGTTTTATCGATTTGGATAATCGCTTCTATGATAATGTAACAAGAACTGAGGGGATATGAAAATTTATAGTCTAAGAGTTAAGGGGGCTTTTTTAGGTTGTAAAATTTTGTAATTTTCACGTTACAAACTAACTTTAGTTAAAAGCATTGAACAAAAATTCCATTTTCGTGTTCGATTTAGAGTACCACAATCTAACAACCTATTACAGATAAAATAGAAACTGTCTTAGTATCCTGGCAAGCAATTAATCTCAGTTGGTAGCATTCGTTAGTTTACAACTATAACTACACCAATTCACCAAATTACATCTCACATAAAACGTTCCAGTTATCCAATTCTTCTTTGTTTTCAATAATAGTCTAACTGAAGTCAGTTTGTAGTGTAAATTACTAGATTGTTAGATTGCATCAGTTTTATCTTTAATCCAATATCCTACATATTTCTCATTGTCGTTGTCAGTGTCGTGTCATATTCTTTAATGTTTTTTTTGTTGCTTTTACTCATTGTCATTTATCGTAATTTTTCATTAACATTAATCATTCTCTTTGACATTCTTAATTTTTCCCCTCATCAAAAAATACTTCGGTGCATTCTACAAACATTTTGCATCAAATCTAATCTAAGGCTATGAGCATGAATGGTAATTCTCTGTCCACATCACATCTTAATCCTCTTCAATCATCATCCTCTTCATCCTCATCACCATCTGTTACACTATTTAGTCAAAGTTCGCATAATCCAAGTAAATCCACAGCATCTTCAGGGGTAGTAGCCTCAACAACAGTAGCAACAACATTGCATACTAATGGTTTAACTAGGAGTGTGACATTGGCAGATGCTATCGCCGGCCTCCAGTTATTGGACCAAATGCGTAAAGAACGCGATGTCCAACAACAGCAACTCAGTCAATCTAAGAATAGCAAATTCGCTCCATATATCATCACAGAAAATCCATATGAGTTTGGACCAGATGAATATTCAGCAATATCATCATCAGTGGAAATAAATAAGTTAAATTCTGATTCTGATGTCAATTATTTTGTGTCGAATCCTAAATCACATCATCATCAGCAACAACAAAACACGCAATCAGTTGAAGAAAATAAACGTTTACGAAAGGTCGCTAAGGATAACGATAACTTCGTTGTGAAAAACAATGTCGCAAATCATACAGAGAATATAACACCAAAGGTATTTGTTATGGCTTGCCAATCAGTTTGTATTACCCGCCGAATCAATTTAATTTCCTTGCTTGCACACATGGTTGATTGATGCATTTCTTCTTTATAGCTGTTTTTATTATATATTCCAATGGCTTATTATGTTATTGCAGCATGTCTGCTTATTGCAGTTTTAGTTTGAAGCATGCTTCTTCTGAACTTTGTTTTTTTGTTTTATAATACAAAATAATTAGTGCGGAAATTTAAGTTGATTCTGGTGTATATATATATATATATATACAACAGTGTTTTATTTTTTGTAAGCTGGACGATTTAATCGAAAGTCTTTCATTATCGTTCTGAGCGCCTACTTTTTGTAGAAATATGCGTAAGCTAGTATGCGTGTTTTGGCTTGTTTCATTGTGGTGGTATTATTTCTGACTGGTTGTCTTCGTGTGTTTAGTTCATGCATGTTTCCTAGCCTCAGGACATGTGATTGGTTGACCTCTTCTACATGGCTCTATTGATTGAATCTATATCGACGTTAGTAAGTATTAATGATATTGTCCAGAACAATGACGAAATATTCAAATTATGTATATACGATAATATCAAGGCTGCTTGATACGGATAAATAATGATCTCCAATAGTACATAGGTTCGTATGACTGAGGAGTCCCAAACTAAGATGAAGCAATTGTCTAGTGTTTCTTGGTCTTCACTGGTTGTCAAACCTAAGTCACTTCTTCATGCAAAGTTAAAGATTGGATCTTATAAAGTCAGTTAATATATATTTACTCCAAATTATAATAATGCTTTTTTGTATAGATTAAACATACAGTGAATTTCAGTTCAGGCGTTGTTGTGGAGATAGATGTCTTTTAGATTTGTTGTTCGTATTCACTGCAGTATGATCTCATTTAGGCACCACTGGAAACTAGAATGCTCTAAACAACTGTTGCTAGTACAAACAAAGAATGCAACAGTCTTCATGGCACCCTTAACGTTTAGTTTAGTTTGTGTGTATTTTTATGGAAGAATATGTAGATCATATTAACTTCAAATGCTCTTAATCGTATATAGCATGAATTTTAATGAAACTCATTGTGGTACGGTAACGCTTTAGTTTTGTATGTACCTGCTACTCTAAATTATTTGTTATTCAGCCTATTTTTTTACAATATATATCCAGTTTAAAATAATCACACACTTTGATTGGACTAGTTTATATTTAACGAGGGATTATGGGATGTAGTTTTCTTGCTTCCTTGCTTGTATTGTTTGTTTTCGTCATAGATTCATTACGTTTGTGTACCATTGAAAATCAGGAAACACTGGAAAGTTGTTTCGTCTTAGTATGGGACACCTTGGCAGTATACGTCCTCCATCCCATCTGGGAATAGAATCCACTACCTTCAGGTCTTTCATTGAGCGCTTAACCATCAGCATTAGCGATCCGATGCCTAGCTGTATAACTTTCACTGCAATTAATTCTTCGATTGTACTAAACCGAATTAAATTTGTGACCAATACAAACAGCTAATTCAAATACCAATCTCTAAAAAGCAGCTTAAATGCATTACTTTTTAGCAAACTGATCAATGGAATGAGCTGGTGACGAATACCAATGTTTATACTTGTCGGACTGACATATAACATACTGATATTAGATATTAGTAGAAGATAGAGTAAATAATCAGTGGTTCAAGTCAGTCAGCATTAAACCCTACTTGACCTAGATTTCATGCTACTTGACACTTATCAGCAGGGCGTACCGACGATCTTTATGAAACTCTTGTCCATATAGGTTTTACAACCTGAGACATTACTGCTCAGCTATGTGACTGTGACGGGATTCTTGTAGAACAGTTATTTACATAAATGGAAAAATAATATTATTGTTTAGTAATGAGGACTAGGTAAATATAACATTCGTAACTACTGAACAATCTATCAACACAAGCGATCAGTTTCTCTATTTCCACTGCACCATAGCTTCATCTATTCCAAATCTGACTGAACAATCTAGGTATTTCTTCCAAATATCAACTACGTGTTAGAAAACATAAGAGTAATTTGTAAACCATGTTGAATGTTACAGGAGATTCAGTAAATAATTGTGAAGGCTCTATACGCTGTCATATATGTTCGGCTTATGAATATAAATGCTATTATCTTCGGCTTGTTGCAAAAAACGACCTGATTGATCGAGGTGCATATAAAAGTGGATTTTATTAACAAGTACTTTCCAGTGTCATATGAAGTCTGTTTTACCGATTCTTCGTGACATGTTCATGAATAATCTTAAAGTCGAATAACCTAAGGGAGTTCTTTTTTTGATATTTCAATACCCTTATCTGTTTACTAAGAGGCGAGTTTACGACCCCAATATTTTTCTTATGTGCAGCTATAAAATACGTTTGATGAAAATACAATTCAAGTAATAAATCACTAGGTGTCTTCAATGTATTGTTTGCATTTTATAGGATTATCAAGAAGGCTATTCTTAGGTTAGTTGTAGGGTAAAAGTTGATAAAATGAATGGAAAATTATGACACGGTTGATCAAAAATCACCTTTATACAATTTTGGCTAATGTATGAATCGATTAGAAGAAGCATCATTATGCTACTAAACACCTGTGTGAATCAAGTCGACAGTTGCAAACTTTCCGAGTCAGCACTAGTAAATTACTCATCACTAATCAGTAAAGAGGTTGGCTGACATATTGCTAAATCACTTAAAGTAATATAATTGCATTCACTCTCTTCAAATCTTCAGTTAAATATCATTCCTAACATTTCATCCTTCAAACTAATTATTTTCTTTTGAACTGTATTTCCCATGTATAGATTAACATCGTAATTGAAACTAGCTTCTTAGTCTTTGATTACCATGTTATTTGTTCCGTGTGTTACAATGTTGTGAGCTGTGGTATGGAAGCTTGAATTGAAACATATTCATGTCAATTCCTACGTTAATTATAACTGATCGAGACTACTACAAATTAAAGTTAACTAGACAACTATTAAAAACAAGATGTGCTGAAAATCTGTTTCTATCTAAAATACAACTCAGTAGTGTGTATTATAAACCTAATCAGGGGTCGAACCTAGGGCTTTCAAGTGTCTATATTTAGACATTAAATTTTTTGGCATGATCCATTCAGCTCTTACATATAAATATCGAAATGTACCGTTTATTATTCAGTTAACAGGAATTATCGATTTCGACAATATATTTTTCGATTTTTATTTATGCTAATACGCATCAATAAATATACATAAATACACATAGGCAGTTATGTACTTGCATACCTTTTATTTATTTTTCGGTTCTTTTCATTTGTTTTTTTTGTCTTATATTTCAGCACACTACTAATTTTTGTCTGCTTATTAAAATCGTAGAATTAGTTCAACATATAAACAGATTATTTTTATGATAATATTGCTTTCCAGAAAGTTGCGTTTCTGTGTACTAGATAATTATAGTAATATAACAGTTTTGCATGGTTGCGTACACATTAAAGTATAACATGATAAGTGCTGTTAACAATTAGTAGGTAAAATAAATGATTCATCAGGTCGAAGAATATACTAAACAGTTAAAAATGTTATATTTTAAGATACTATGTTTTCTTTTTAAGTGTTGTGGAGATTGTTGACTTTGAAGCTTCACCCCAAATACTTTAGTTGGGGGGACCATTGTAAACAAAGGAGCATTAATTAGCTATCTTCTCTTAGTGTGTAACTTCTTTAGAGTATACATTTACATCACATCAGGAATCCAACTCAGGAATCTCGCAACAAACTCATAACTTTTAAATTACTGTTTCTGCAATTTATTGGTCTACATTTCTAATTTCAGTCACTCCCTTATATATTGAGTAACTAACTTCTAATACCATGCCTACTCTATTTCTGATATGTTCCAGCACTACAGATCCCATCTCACTCGAACTCATGGAATTACCTCTCGAAGTCAGTCACTAGTTAGCATGTACGATTATATGTATGGTCGACATAGATCCTGGCACCTGTGTGTATCTGTCCAAGTTGCCTCAGAAGCACATTCAGATTAACACCACATTAGTAGTAGTAAAAGTTACTTCAATGATAATAATAACAAAAACAGATAATAGTGAACATATGAATATGAATCAGGGAGAAAGACAGAGTGTGAAATGAAGGCTATGAAATATATTTAAGCTTATAATTTAAGGGAGGACAATGAGTAGATACACATGCGACACTGTGATCGATTCTGATCCATGTCACCTAAAGTTTTCAACCACTGATTACGGCATTCATGTAGGGCCCAACCAGGTAATCTTCATCTACTTACACGACTCAAACCAGCAGTCACTGATTTCATGGATTGATTCTGTCTCGTTTGACCAACCCTAACTCTATTCCATACTACTCCTATATCAGTCATCATCGCGCGTTGAGGTAGACGGCGGCTAGGCATAGGTAACACTAGTTAGAATAGGATAGTTTTTACTATTAAGCATTGTAGAGATTGTTAGGTTTGAGGTTTTATACTTCGGATTAGAATAAGAGGGAATTTTTGACAAGTATTTTATAAGATGAAATTCTATGGCTCTGGTCAATAACACGTCGTGGAATACATTTTATAATGTTAGGTAGTTAGAGGCAGTCGCCCGGATACACATTGTTCGGGTTTTGTCCTGATTAACACATAAAAGACTCATGCCTGCTATCTTCATTAGAAGTTGATGCTCTCCGCTTATTATTCTAACACATAATACGGCACTACAATGTGAAACATTTCTACTAATATTTTAGAGAGCTGTAATTCTTCTATAGGACTGAGTTATTTACGTAATGACAGAGTAATTGTAACTAACATTTCAAATCGATTGGTAAGGTTGCGAATTTTTATTGACTTAGGTGGTTGAGGTATGTATTGCATTTGCTAAACCACCGCATACCTCTATGCTTGATGTTAGTTGGTGTAAGAAAGATATGGGGAAACTGAGGGGAACCAAATCAAAACATGATATAAATCGATGAAGTCGTTGACATTTTTTGTGAGCTATGTTGTTGGTGTCTGTACGATAGTCGCAATCAGTGTTTGGAGACATTAGGTGACATGACTGAGGGTCAACCAGAGTGACAGAGGTTTATTCACTCTTCATCGTTCTCTAAATGTTAATGCCATTATTCTTCCTTAATATCACTATCCCTGCTTGTCGGACCGTATTTTAGTATTCATCTTGTTAATTTGAGCTTATTTCGCTATCGTGGAGTGAGAGTTTGGGCTAATATACATGTGTTCTAAACTCTTCGTTCCTTATGACCTACATGAATTGTTATTGTTCGTTTTCCTAAGAAAGATTAAAACCTTAGAGATGGTATAGGTTGGAAGCAACTAATGAGCATCTATCAGTACAGAATAAATCTGTTATTGTCTTCAAATTGTTATTTTAATTCGATGTATACTGTTTGTAGCCATAAGTAGTTAGACTTGGAGGTGACTATTCAATTATTACCTTGCTTTGAGGAAAAAACGCTAACTAACCAAATATCTCCCACATTATTGCACTACACTTTATATTCATGTGGTCTATTCGATAACAGAATGGAACCTCTAATATTAATCAGTATTGTTTAAACATCATTGAAATATTATTAAAAAGTGATTTTCAGAAAAGTGGAAATGGCACGAATAAAAAAACAGATCAAAATATTTGATTGTCGGAAAAAATATGTCCTTTGTTTGGTCGTATCAAAGTGAATAGAGAAGTATTATAATCATAAATATACTGCTTTATTTGTACTTTTTATCTCGCTAAGACAGTATGCGATTTACACTATATGTGTAACTATAAAGCACAAGGTAAACGTTTTATTTTCTCTTTCTCCTTTAAGCATAAGAACTTGATGTATTTGATTTCTTTATGTTATAACTGGTCATTTTTCATGTTATTCATTACGTGATATTAATTCCATCATTTTGCTATATATAAATATATAGTGTTTTAGTAAAGTGGGGCTAACGTTTACATTAAAACTGAGGTTGCGCTATTCGTTCTATATAGGACTCGCCAGTTAAGTGGACCTTTTATATTCCAATTCATTGATGTCTAGACTGAAATTTGGACTCATAGTCTATCGTTTCAAATATCAATTTATTATTTACCAAACTACTGAGGCCAGGTATTCATTAGCTATCTTCAGTCACCAACTAATCATAACTGTTCATGTAAGAGTGTTACGATAGAGGTTTTTTCCCTGAAGGCTTCAGTCACCTCCTTAGTGGTTTACGTTGTGAATATATATATAATGACTTCTTGCTTGATGATAAATTTTGAGTTGGTTGCTTACTAATATGTAAACAGTTGTTAGCATAGTGATTAATTTTGAAAGTGTCTGATTGCTCGGTTTGAATTCCACTTTTATCGGTTAAATTCTGCATTTGCATGAAATATTTTTGTGCTTAGACTAACGTCAAAAAGTCGTTTACATTATCGTTTTACAATTGTAAAGGATATTAAAAGTTGATGAATGTTAATGATTTTCTGTATGTGATTTGTGACGTGTTTTTAGTCTGTATAGGATGAAATGTATAATGCAGTTGTTTGTTACAAGTGTGGAATTTTAATTTTGCTGAGTATATATATATACATATAATGATGTATGCTAATTATATTCATTCATAACAGTAAGGATAAACGCATATCAAGTGGTCGATTTACCTGTTGATACGCTCCATGTCAATCGATGCAGACTTGATTGAAGATAGCACAATATTCGTAACCATTATCTAAAACCGTTGTTTAAAATGGCACAGATTCCTTTTCAGTAACGTAGTTGTATTAACTCCCCCCCCCCCAAATATTAAGTTAAATATCATTCCTAACATTTTATCCTTTTGAACTGTATTTCTCATATATAGATTAGCATCCAAATTGAAACTGATTCATTCTCTGATTCTCATGTGATTAGTTTTGTGTGTTGGAATGTTGTATGATGTGGTATGGAAGCTTGGATTTATTCATGTACGTTTTTGATTCCTATGTTGATGATGGGTGATTCAAGGATTTAGAGTTATCTGTATATCTCGTTTGCTGTTGATATCTACTCTATGTAACTGAAAATCTACAATGTCATTGAATGAAGCTTTTAATTGATCATGTACTTTAAAATTCATACAAATGATCAGTAATTATTTTATCTATTACTATCAGTCACCACCAACGTCATAACTCATCGTAGTCACCAAAATATTATTATGGAAACAGATGTGAATTTCATTCATTTATGTGGTATTGATATGTGTACTTGTCTCCCATCATCAATCGACGTGTGAAAGCTAGTGATCCCATTATTGCTTAGACCATACTATCAAGCTAAGTTGTAATCTAATAGCTGAAAGTTAGTCGCCTTAACCACTGAGCCACCTCTCCATTTATATACTGTGATCTAGTTGATCATGCTTTAGATATCTTTATGTTCCTTTGATTCAAAATGGTTATTTCGAAATTTCTTTCATGTAGACCGAGTTTATTGGTCTTCATGTTTTTAATGTGTGATTTGTTTACCTGGTCTTTTATGTTCGTTTTTGCCCCCTTTTTTCACATTGTCTCCCTTATTTTCACTTTGCTGGTCTTTGTTTTTCCTTTGTGAAATCCGAATCCATCTACTACCTTTTACAAAAGATGTGTCTTATGTTATTTTATCTATCAGCTTTTGTGATTAATTATGACTATAGTAGTTTTTCTTTCATTTTCACCTCTACGTAATTTCTGTTTTTCCTGGTATTCATTTGAACGTAGAAAGTATACGAGTCGTTTAAATTTTTTTAATATTACATACATTCTGATTGGTTGTTTTAACAGTTACTGACCAATGGGGTCCCTCAGTATACCGCAAAATAACCGAAGGTTCTAGTTCAGTGATATAAGACTTAAATTCTGAAGGTCTTAGTCTCGATTTCCCCTATATTCTAACTGCTAAGATAAATTAATTGTCGAATGCTACCTGATTTTCAACGATTTTCTATCTCACTTCACTTCATGATATTAGATACACTGATTTTATTGCTAGTGTATGTTTGCAAGGTTTCTTTGACTTAAGTTAATGCACACGTATGTCATTGAGTTTAGCGGTGGTTACAGATTCAAGTTTCGGTTCATCTACTTCGGTTTGAGTAGCCAAGTAACGTCATAATCAATACCAACCACATAAATGGTTTGCATTTAGATTAACTTCTAAAGTGTTAACCTTAGTAAGGTGATCTCCTTGTTGATAATTCTTTTCTGTCAATCACATTTATATACATTGTGATTTCTGTCAGTTATTTGTTTATTTGATAAAGTATAAGATATGTAAATTTATGTCAGTTTGTCTAATAATCAGATAATTTAAATATGGATTATGCATAGTTTGATCAATACTGAAATAAAAAATAAAAGAGCGGGTTTAAATATCTTCTCCTTACCTACATTTATTGTTCGTAATTCCTATTGTTTAATATCTTAGTAATGAAACTATATATGGTGTAAGAACAACAGTTCCGAGTGTTGTATTGATCTCTCGAAGTCCCCACGAGTTTTAACTATTGTTTTCTGATGATTCCCGAATAGTCATCAAAAAAATTACTACGAAATAGGACAATGTTTATTATTGTTAGTTACATTGACAGAGGAGATTTGCAGCTCAGATGTACCATTTTGATGGTGTCGGATTTACTAAGCAAGATTGTTTGATCGCGTAGTTTTAATTGTCGTTTTAATCAGCATCATTATTGATTCTACATGACGGAAACTTTAACGACGGTATTTGAAACGACTATGAAAGCTTCCTAATTGAATCATCTAGCTCAAAGAACCTAAAATGACGGAACTTATTTACTTTACTACTCATTACTGGACATTATTTTGCGTTTACATAATGTAATAAAAATACACTTGTAACTGATTGTTTATTGTATCCAATTAATTTGCTAATTAATTACGAGGTCAATATTTTGATTTGTTTATTCACCAGATGAAGCCAAAAATTAATTCAGTTTGTTCCGTCTTTTTTATGTTTCTTCCTAAATACTTTGTTACTAAATCAGATTAACAACGGTCTAATTACATCGGATGATTTATTGCAAAATACTGTAATCAATCAACCACTTCGACCTGTATCACAATTACAATATCATTTGCCTTCTACAGGCGCCCCTCCCCCACCCCCACAATTACCACCTCCATCTGTTAGTCCAAATATATCCAGTAATGCATTAGGCATAGATATGAACAATACACATGGTAACCATCCATCACCACAGGAGTTAATGAATACTAATCTATACATGAGAAATAATTATCGTCCTAATTTGCCAACTTCTACAGGTGTCGGTTATCCACCAGGGTATGTTATTCTTGAGTTTTCTTTTTTCCAACTTTTATAATCTATATGCTTTAGTCAGATAATTTTGAACAAGTGAAATAGGTTGTACTTTTTCCTAGTTAAAATTGTTTATCGATTTGTTTAACAAATTAGTATGTATTATCTCATAATTGTGTTCCCGCTGATTGTTAAATAAATGATAGTTTAGTGCTTAGCACACTTGAATCTCCACTATTAGGTTTGCCATACTTATAGTGATAAGCTTGAATGAAATTCAGACGAAAATCCTTTCAAAAGTGTGTAATAGACATAAGACTAAAATTGAAACAGTTAAGTAAAATGTTTCAAATGTAATATATGAAATGTAAAACACGATTATTGAACGTCAACTGATGTAGTAACAAACACTGCAAGAACGAAGTTGTGATTATGTGATGACAAAACTCAAGTTGAGGATAGGAAAATGATATGGGTTTAGCTTAACTATTTTTACTATGACTATTAGTCATAGACGATATGGTGATGTAATAAAATGAGTCATATTTTTTAAATACAAAAGTGATATAATGAAATAAAAGTCTGCTTACTATGATGAAGAATCATTGAAACTATGGCGTCACAATTGGGCACACTTTGGCTGATAACTTTATAGGCTTTCGTAAACAAACATAGCTGAAACGTGAAAATGAAAACCCAACATACTACAGAATGTATGCTTATGATGCATCTATCGTGTACAATAATATGAATCATTCATCTCAACTATTTGGTCAGTTCAGTGATACACATATCAAAATCAAATATGAATATCGTTATCTACTCTAAAATGAAACATCGACAGGGCCATTACCCTAGTTATAATATGTAGAGGATATTTAGTAAGAACTTTATTTAATAAAACTAGAAGGTTGTGTTAAACTGGTAAAATAAATAAAGAGTTGACGCTTATTGAATATTGTCTCTTAAAAAATGGTTGCACAAGAAAACTTATGAACGTCCCAAAAGTTCAACAGTGGAGAACAAACCTATTTTTATCCGACTTTCATTCAAAACAATGAGTTCTCCGGTAGCATTGACAAAAAAAATTAAATCGGTCATTAAAGGTAGTTTCCCTGCAGCTTAATTGTTCTTAGTATACAATACCAAATGTTCTTTAAACCAGTCAACACTGAACCATCACTCTTCTGAAAATATCTCCAGATACATTTACGGATTTATATGTACTTGTTATCTCAAGTACACATAAATGACTGAAAGAACGTTATCCACAAGTTTTACTGAATATATATTGTGCTTGAAGGGAAGGGAAGTTTATGCAAATTCAATAACTAGACTTATGGCAGACATCATAAGGAGGTTTAAAATAGTCAATGAACAGAAAACACCACTTTTACTACAGTTTACAGAGGCCGCTGCCATCAATCATTTTCGAGCTAACCTTGATACACAGAAAGAAAACGTGGTAATCCTCTTGATGCCGTGTTAAAATAGTTACATTATCTTTTTTATAGTCAAATAAGTAACCTCTTCATTCTATGTTATTTCATTGATGTTCGCTCATTATGCTAAAGTCAGTTACGTATTAATCATTTGTTTAAAAAGTATACAATTTTATTTCGTAATTTGTATTCCTCACTACCCATCTCCACCCCCTTTACATGACTCATTTCCAGAATATAAGTCACCTTAGTCTTAGTTACTATGTTAGATATATTTAGTGTTATCTTGTTTTTTTGGTATCATATGCAGTTTTATGTCATTTTAGTCTCAGCATTAAAGGCTGTGGTATGTATTGTTTTAATGATATTCCAAACTTTAGACCACTTACAACTGAGGAGAAGCCACGAAGTAGTTCGCTAGTCTTATTGTTCTATATTCGCTCAAATTCAGTTGTCTTAGCCCTGTTTAATTTCTGTTAGTTTAGAAAAATGGTTGCAATTATACGCACCCAACAGCAATAAGGCTACTTACATATTTTGTGTGGGTCAAAAACCCAGATGATTAGTTTCGATTCCCTTTATTATCCTAAGACAAAATTCACAAACCTGCGAGTTCACAGTGTTGAAATTGGTTTCTTAATACAAGGCCTGTACTTATATATTAGGTTAAATAATTAATAATTTTAACTATGTAAATTTTAGCTGAAGAAATACCCGAGTTGGTAAACAGGTAAATTTAACTACCGAATCAGAATGGGATTTATTTTTTTCCCGGCACGTATCCATGTTATTCAAGTACAATTAGGCTTTACACTGACTAAAATCCAGTTATTCTCGACTGAGTGCACTTGAATGTTTTAATAGTATACCGGATATCCAGAACCTTATAAAGGCAACTAGTAAAAAGGCACGATATTCAACTGAATATAATGGTTAAATAAAGCGGCTATGCATCACACTAACGCGTAGCCAGCTAATCTATAAGTAGACTAAAAATGGTAATGGACAACAGGGTCTGAAAGTGCTAATATGAAACATCAAGCATAGGTAAACAAAGTGGAATGGACTCAATCAACAAAATTTCTCGTAAGTACAAAATGTACACAATAAGAAAGTAGGTAGACAAGCCATGTATATTCAAACCTTACGAATTAGTTGATCTGATATATATAAAATTCTTTTGTCAGTCATGACTGGCATGTTATTACAATATTTGACTACATATTAAGTCACTGTCAGATTTCTAGTTAAAATAAAACCTAATTGTACATCAGTCACTTGACAACTTTTCGAATGTTCAAATTAGTCAGTAGTTTTGTTTATATGTATGTAAATAATTCTCTTCCGTTCTTTACTTTATTATAAATATTTACATTATAATTTATCAGTAGTACGTTTTCCCTAAAAAGAATCTCTTTATTACCTACTTTTGAAAATAATTAGTTCTGATAATTTATTAAATGGGAAATGTGACAGCTCTACATCGAGATCAACTACACAAGTATCTGTAGCAGCAGTGGCTAAATCATTAGTTTTACCTGGATCTAAGCAACAATTACCTAACTTTCAAGAAGCCAATCAATTTAATGCACCATTATTACGCAAATTATCCGCGCCTATAGGACCACCTATTCCAAATCATGCTGCAATCTATCTGCGTAGAGGACATAGTTTAAATAAACCTAAAGCGGTGGATGATAAACATATAGATGGTGTTGTTGACGATGGTTGTATCAATAATGAGACTGTTAGCGATGAAGATTTGAATCAGTCAACATTTCGTCATTCTATTAACACACTCACTGATCATGTAGCATCATCAAGGTAGTCTATATTGATGACAGTAAAGTATTGCATTGTGTTCACTTTTGCATGTAGCGTGTGTTTATCGATCACTTTGCATGTAACAAATATTCTCAATTTAGACAGTTAAACGAAAAGATATTTTCTATTCAAGGAGTTCTTTGTCAAGTCACTGCACTAATATATAGTTTCGACAACCGATAATAAAGTTATTACCAATAAAATGATTATAAGAAATGCTCGCGAGTGAACTTTCAATTCAGCAAGATTATGTCCTTCTTCCAGTCAGCTATTAGTAACCACACAAAACAAACTGATCTCTATGTATATTTACCGATTAAAAGATTGTTATGGAATTAGCTATAATTGATTGTACAGCCAAATAAACACATCATCGTATTGCAGAACCTCAGTCTATATGGTTCAGTAAAGAATGTTAGCTGATAGAATGTTCCATTCTGTCACATCTAGTCAATACTAGTCACCATATTAACATAGCTTTTTAATCTACTGTAAATGGCTACTTGATTCACAAAATTACTCTTTCTTTTTTTTTTATAAGTTTCTGTTTTAACTTTCAAATAGTCTCATTTCCGTTCATTTTAATTTATGACTTTATACTTACGTAGTCCGTTTTAGAAGTCTGATACCCCTGTCGTTATTGCTATACATAAGTTGATTAGCTAGAATAGGTTAATACTGTTGTGTACACGCGACTTCTTGTTTGTAGTAATATGCATCCTGAGTTATTTCACTATATGATTGAACTGTTCGATTTATTTATTTTGTATGTACGAATTTAAGATGTAACAAGTGCATACCAATTAGATCCACTGAACATTTTGAAATCAGCATGCAGTACTATTTTCTAAAACGAAATTGAAATGATATTTTGGTTGTGTCATATGTTTTCTGAGCTCGATCGCGTAGCATTTATCGTCTTTCTAGATAATATCATTAGGGCCCACATCTAAGCGAAGTAAGTATTGTTCATGTTATCCAGGATGGCAATTAATAATTCACAATTAAACTATCGAGTTTCGAAAAGCATGCATAATATAACCAAAAACATCCACTCTGACCTACAAACCTTATCCGCCACTTGAAGTAGCCACCTGATTTATTCGAAAATACTACTCACATATAGTGGTATTTATCTGTTTTTTTTACTAGTTCCTTATCGGCTATATCAGCAGATAGTCCTGAAGAAGAGGGTTCTTCAGCCGCATCAGATTCATTAGTTTGTGCTCAAATGGTTGATGGTCAACCGTCAGGTCAGCAACAACAACCACCCCTAACATCAGCACAAAGTGCCCCATTGATGAATAAAGTGTTATATCAACAACAATGCAGACAACAACCAGTTTCAGATCAGTCGATGGCGTTAACTCAACAGCCACTTTATCAGCGAGAGTATGAGCAACAACTCCAACAACAATTACAATTTGCTCATTCAACACGACCTCATCTGCAAATGAATTCTATGCCGATGTATCATCAACCTGTAGCAATGTACCAAAATCGTCTACGTCTAATTGGACCACGACAGCAAGTGTATAATATCACTGATAGTCAGCAACATCAACAACAAGTTAATTTAATGTCTCGTCTAGATCCAATGCAATCATTCTTTTCACCTACACCATCGCCTACACCAAGTAAGAAGAAGTCACGTATGTTGTCTGGAACATTTGGTCGACTATTTCGACGTAACCAGTCGAGCAATGTAAGTGGGAGTGGTGGTGTTAGTGGTGTTGTTAGTGGACCACTTGATATGGTACAATATCCACAAAATTATTATCATATACCAAACCATGTTAATCACCAATCAATGAGGATATCAGCTTCACCAGCACGTCTTGGCTCACCAATGGTACATACACCAATTACAAATCAGAATAACAATAATATTCGATTTTCTGTACAACAACCTGTAAGTCCACAACCAATAGTTGGTTCAGGACTTCAACCACCTCCATTACCTTCGGTACAACATCATCCCTCAATGTCGAATCAAACACAGATAATGCAACAACAACAACAACTGTATCAGTTTAGACAACGGCAGCAGGGATTGGAATATGGTATGATTATGTTTATGTTCTTTCTCGTGATATCGCACTTGATAATTTTATTATTATTATTATTATTATTATTATTATTATTATTATTATTATTATTATTGGTAGCTTACGAGATATATAGTGGTTTTTAATTGTGTTATGTGATTTAGGTGGCTAAATTACAGTGCTTTCATAGACAACATCATCAGTGCCTACTCCATGTACTAGATATCGAAACCACGCTCCAAGTTGAGTGTCGTCTATATTATCCATTTGGTCAACCGGAAACAGGCAGGAGCTGGGTTTGAACTTAAAACTTTGTGGTTTATGAGCGAAAATCACTTGTTTTCTACTGCTTCTTATAACAACCCTCTCTAAAACCTTATGTTTCGTTGAGTGTTAGGTACTTTAATCGACTTTATATTGCTCCAAAAATTATCAATGCGTTTGCTCACATAATTAGGTTGTCACAATATTATTTGTGAATTTAAATATAATGATCATTAGCCATACTAAAGTGAACTTCAGCATCGTTCTCACTAATTAACATACAATCATTTCTTTAAACATGTATCTGGATAATAAATGTACAAAAGTTTTTGCTTTCAGAAATTCACTTCCCGAAAAAAATAAGCATACTTATGTGCCAAGTACAGATTTGTGTACTCAGCTTTGAGCCACACTAGTTGTATAAGGGCTAGTAATGCCACCAGAGTGCTCAAGTACGTAGAGAATGGTACCAATCTACGATTTCTCAGTTGTAATCCAAGTGCTGTAACCAATAACTCACAATTCCATCATCCATCCAGAAGAAAGCTGTGAACGTATACATAATGAAGTAGAAACTCCTCTGAGCCTTACCATTGCTATTCAGTCAAATTCTGTTTGTCTAATAACAGTGTCATTAGTCTTGAATACTATACTTCCTGCCATCTACCTTTAAAACAACCTTTCGTCACCACCTAGTGCATGCGATGTCGAGCCACTTAGTTTATGTTTACACTATAATAGAATTTTACCAGCATTATAAAATACTACTTAGTGGTCAATCATTGTGAATATCTTAGTTATGCAGAATGTCAGTCGTGATTTAAATAGTTCGTTGATACTTGATCATGTACTGTAAAACGGGGACTATAAATGGAACCAGCTAGGGAGTACCAGTTCCCTCAAGATTGCTTCCATGCCTCACCGATAAGTGGTAAACAGCACTCAGCCTACGTCAACAGCTTATTGTCGACTATTATCTTCCATCACTATGTTTAGTTCTCAAAATATTTTAGATTTAGAACAAACATCTGCCCGATACTAAATTACTTTACTGAGTTACTGTGACCTCAGTGATAACAGTTCATTTATATACACTAGTAACTGAAGTTCCGAGTATTCAGTGTATAACTATCAACATCGTTTATATAAATGTTCTAGAAGAAAATCTCAAAAACAACCTTTTTTAAATGATTTAACGCTGTAATTGTAATAATTGTATTATCCAATTCCAGGCGCCTTATAATTCAATCTTCAGTTACGCTTTAAATCTGTTGATAAAATTCTTTTAGAGGCTAGCCAAATCGGAAATCATTAGAATCGTTGCCGCTCGGAGTATCTGGGAAAGAATCGCTATAACCTATCGGTTCTTTCATCACATAATATTTCTGACTCACATGAGTTTATTTTAACTGAGGTGATCTTGAGTACTAGTTCACATCTCAGAGGATAGATTGATATTGTCAGTCCAGGTGGATCACTTTTAGGTTGTTGTAGTTTAAATCTTCCGGATTATGATCCAGAGAATCATCCTAGTAGAATGTGAAAAGTACTTAATTTTAATTATTTTATTCATTTTTGTATTTTCTATTTGCCTAAAATGATAGATGATGGATTTAATGGACCGAATGTTATTACTGGCGGGTCTATATCACCGCTTTCATCATCTTCTGTATCAGGAAGTCTTTCTGAGTCTACGGTTCCATCAAACTGTAGAATAATGAGTCCAAATCCTA
The DNA here is from genome assembly GCA_025215515.1 of Schistosoma japonicum. Lineage (NCBI taxonomy): Eukaryota > Metazoa > Platyhelminthes > Trematoda > Strigeidida > Schistosomatidae > Schistosoma > Schistosoma japonicum. Next base: position 31,459,793 of record CM046064.1, on the reverse strand, counting down.
TGTCTATGGCTTTAGTTAGCAGCGGTGGTGCTGGTGGTCAACTTTCTAATTCAACATTGCCACCACAAGTTCCTGAAGAACGTAGACGTTGGAAAAAGGAAGAATTGTTAGAACAAGCTATGATGGCTAGATTACCATTTGCACAATGGAATGGTCCTACAGTAGTAGCATGGCTTGAGGTATGGTTTATTTTAGTTTTGTTATTCGCTTATTGGTAAAAGTTCAATTCACTGACTGGATTTAGCTATTGGTAAACTGTCCGCAATGAATAAGCAGGACAAATCAGCCTTTAATCCCAGGCGAACGAATTAGCCAGTCACCATCATGTCTTTACTAGCTATTAACCAATTAGAGTTTAGTGATAGTAAATGAACATCTTATCGGTGAAAATCGATAACATTGGATAGGTTATAGACATTTTACTTGCTTTTTAGTGTATTTACTGAAGTTTTCTATGATTTTACTGTTTGGACAAAATAAAGAAAAACAATATATCCGTTTCCATATTGAGGAGTTTATAACATCCTCGTTTCTGGTACCTTTTTAAATGTACAGTCTTGAAAGCGTCTTAAATTATTTCTCGATGAAATTTTGTGTTAGCATTAGGGCTAGAGAGATTGGGTTAAGGTTAAGGGGTTGAAGTTTAAGACTAGGGTTGTTCTATGTTAAGGTTGAGGTTAGAGATAGGATTTTTTTACGTATTCCATTCAATTTACTCAGCAATTACTTAACATTTGATAGATCTGCTAGTATCGTTTTCAGTTTCTATTAGCAGTGATTAGTTTTCTTTAAAAAGTTTCATGTTTTTGAGTATTGCAAAAATGTCTTAGAATGGCTGATATCGAATCGGTTAGTTTCAGATATCTTACCACAGTGTTGGTTGATAAACCATGTAATTCGCCGTGGGTATTTTAAGAATCCCTAAATCTCATTCTTGAATCGTACTTCCACGCACTTTTCCTCTAAAAAGAACCACTTCTTTGCATATAATGTTAAACTGAGCAAAGCGTCGGCAAGACTTTAGCGACGAACTAATGAGATAGCAATTCTTCATCACAAGGTCATCGCGCACAGTTTATTTGACAATGTTGACGATTTATTGCATGCTAGCTAGTTTCGGCGAGACTGTTATCTTCAGCTATTTACAGGAGAAGGGTTAACTTCATAGGACATGTTTATGTGACTGTAGTGAATCTATGCACCCAGACAAATGTTTGGAAAAGCGTAATAAACTGATATTTCAATGTCAGAAACGTCGACTAAAGAAATCTCTTAGATTTGATTCATTTTTACGCGTTCCAAAATTCCCCAGCAGATAATGGTTCTAGTAATGTTGTGATTGTTGGAGACACCTGTAACTGCCGCTGTGGTCATGGCGGATGTTAGCAAAGTTACGTCTGTTTAGTGTGTCAGTACTGTAGAGATTTATACCCAGAGACACTAGTGAAAAGACCAGTGTCTATGGGAGGTGTTCGTAAAATTGTCGAGACTGATGAAACTGGTTCTTAAAAAGCCTAAATGTAATCGGGAACATATCATTCATACAGTGTGGGTAGGTAGTTTTTATATTAAAACCTACATTAGATATTTGGACGTTTCGAAAAGCTTTCTGACCACAAGAAATTTACCGTAATTCCAGTTATTAGGAAATATGTCGAACTAGGAACGATAATTTACACAGATGATTTAAAGTCATACAAGTGCCTTTCAAGTCATCAGATCGTCGTTCGCAGCTGACACTTTGTGGATTCCACAACAGGGATTCATACGAATAACATGGAATCTATGTGGTCTAGATTAGAAAACTATTTTCACAAATAAAAAGGAACTCGTGAAAAAATGCTTTGTATCTACATGGATGAGTATTTATACAGACGTTACTTTGATTTTAACTGTTAACAACCCTTAGATAATCTTTAAACATTTATTATTCATGTGAAATTAATGCACACATGTGAGTAATACTTTATTTAGGATAGTTTTTCTAACAATAGTATCCTGCTCTCGTAAACCACTTTCTTATTGGTTAGTTTTCGCTTAGCTATAATGCCAAGGTCAAACTGTGGGTCGCTGAAGTTCGCCCCCGTTCTTTAGTCCTACTTAAGCGTCAGCGTTACTTTAATCAAGTTAATTATAACTTCAATCTAAGCTTAAATATTACCTCTTTGCCAACTATTTATTAAATAGATGTTATTATTATTCTCTACAGAAACTTTTTAACAAGACACTTTTTGTTTTTAGCTGTGGGTTAGTATGCCTGCTTGGTATGTAGCTGCTTGTAGAGCAAATGTTAAATCCGGTGCAATTATGGCTTCACTATCAGAGCAAGAAATACAACGTGAAATCGGCATTAGTAATCCTCTGCATCGACTAAAACTACGTTTAGCTATACAAGAAATGGTTGCCATTACTTCACCGACACCAGTTCCTAAGCCTAGTACAAGGTAAACTATTATCGTTTAAATATTTTTATGCTATAACTCTCACTTTTGTTCTCTGTTAAAATTTCCTGTGCTCACATTCAATTCATTTATCAGATAGAATTCCATATATTGGTGGCTTAGAGTTGCTCTTTAATTGTGACGACTAATGATACTATCCGGTTGTCCAAACCACCGATGTAGGTGAAAACTAAGGTTTGTGCCTGTGACTTAATGGCTGAAAAGCAAACTCCTTAACCACTGACCCACAAAATGTTAAAACAGTGATAATTATCTTTAAATTGTTGACCTTTCATAGGTTTTATGTTTTTTGAGCTGGATGGTTTCGTTGTAATGTTTTCATCGACTTATTAGCGATGTCGTCTACACATACTTCAGAATGAAGTGATCTTTTTGAATTTCTTCACAGTTGACCGCTGTCGCCTTTGTGTGCACACATATTTTGGTTTTCTTCTGTGTATATCTTAGGTCGTTGTTTTTAATCCGGGTCAGTTATTGGGATCCCTCTGAAGTTTCTTGACGCGTTAGGAAATCTCTGACATTTGCTTTACTTAATTAGAGTATGTCAATTACTTCTCTAAGCATCTAGAATATCGACTTTTCACATTCCAAATAAGTAACCATAAGTTTTCAGATATGGCACGTTCTTATTAGATAATTTTTGTGTAGTTAAACTATAATTACTAATGATTCGTCGGAATTTTCTAGTATATAACATCACCTTGAGTTGATTATGAAGCGCTACACAGCTAGTGCCTATTTTTGATGCAGATTTCGTAAACCAACAGTTTACTTGAAAAGAGCTAAAGCAAACATTTGAGCAGAATAAGATGAATTCATTTTATTTAATTTGGTTATCTTCATCTGCTTACAACCTATAGTATTTTAAGATTAGGATTATAAAGAGGTTTGAACATACAGAAACTTCAATTGGAAATTGTAGTTAACACTTAACATTAGTATGATGTAACAGAGACATGAATGAAACACTGCAATTATATATCTGTGTTAAAGAAATTTCGAGAAAATTTTACTACTAACAAAAGACTAGATGACGATTACGTAAAGAATAAACGTTAATGATGACAAATAATTAAAATAAGTGAATTAGGTCCAATTGAATACAATTAGTTCCCTTTATGAATTCGAATAAAAGATGAGCAGAAATCGACAAAGATTAATATGGATTCACTTTTCGTTTTGTTGGTTCTCATCAGCTGCATTACAACTGAAATTTCTTTATTAAATTATAACATAATAGGTAATCATAAGGATTGGCAATGTAATTGAAGTGACATGGGATATCTATTCAATAAGTTTCTAAACGTAAGTGTAAATATGTGTGAAAGGTCATTTAAGAGGTGAAACGGTGGTGAGAGTGTGACTAATCTAGAGTTCAAGAATCGATAAGAAAAAGTGTTTAGTATCCATAATTGATGTGACGAAAGGTCACATACATTTTAGCGAATTGAGTGGATGAAAAATTAATAAGCGTATACTGCATAAAGTAATACAAACAGCCAGACAACAACAAAATGAGTAACGGTAATAACTGATTTAGCGATAATAATAATAATGATAGTGTAATGCAGCTGATGAGAACCAACAAAACGAAAAGTGAATCCATATTAATCTTTGTCGATTTCTGCTCATCTTTTATTCGAATTCATAAAGGGAACTAATTGTATTCAATTGGACCTAATTCACTTATTTTAATTATTTGTCATCATTAACGTTTATTCTTTACGTAATCGTCATCTAGTCTTTTGTTAGTAGTAAAATTTTCTCGAAATTTCTTTAACACAGATATATAATTGCAGTGTTTCATTCATGTCTCTGTTACATCATACTAATGTTAAGTGTTAACTACAATTTCCAATTGAAGTTTCTGTATGTTCAAACCTCTTTATAATCCTAATCTTAAAATACTATAGGTTGTAAGCAGATGAAGATAACCAAATTAAATAAAATGAATTCATCTTATTCTGCTCAAATGTTCGCTATTGCTCTTTTCAAATCAATAAATGGAACTTGTTACATGGACAATTTACTGTAGGAAAATCTGGGGGCGGGGAGGTAAGTAGGGGTTGTCATACTGAGAATCTCTCAAATCTGTCCTTATTCCTTAATCCTGTCATATTTGTGTGTCATCACACTTTGAATTTCGCACAAAAATCTGATAATCTCAATCTTAAATCTGATTTTTTGTTAATAAAGTACACAGCCACTTCTCCCACCTGTTGCGCAATCAGCCTTTACGGTTTGTAGTCAAGGTCATTTCTACCTTGGTTCTATACATATCCGAAACATGGTGTTCGATAAAATCAACTTTATCTTAAAGAACACCATTCGAAGTTCTATTTACAACTACTTTGGAGATTTAATAAAGTCATTTATTCTAAGAAAGATCTTATCAAGGGAGCAAGCTATAAAAATTAGTGTTGGGTAACGCCACTTTACGCTGTGGACGGTTATTGAAGCTAGACGATATCGCACTTTTCATATCGTAATTAATTGTACCAAGTCTTCAATGTTATGCTAGTGAACTTACAGGTCGTGCCAATAAAATCTTGTTAAATGATAATGTCTTACCGCGAAAAGTTTTGATTTAACTACTTTCCAATCTCAAATCTTGGGATAAATTTTCTCGTTGTTAACCTGTTTATCTGAAAAAGTTAGTATACTAAATAAATATAGTAATATAGCAAATACTGCAAAATTTAAGCTGAGCCATAACAATAATCATTTGCTTTTGATCTTATAATATATCCTTTGACAAAATGAAAGACCATTTCATCAGAACTTATTGATTAAATATACCATCCAGTAAGGAGCGATCTTATGGGAACAAATTCTATTGTAAACGTCATCACCGAGGTTGTAGATATTGGTTGTAAACATAATTAGACTTAACACTACCTGTCTACATGATCACTACATGTCTGCATCTGATTAACTAAGTGATAGAAACACGAGAAGTACTAAATACTGTTGCATGTTGTATGTATATTCCGTGCATGTATACGTGACGTATTATGCTCACCTGGACCTTTATGTATTTGGTTATCCTGTATGTTTCTATCTACCTTAAACATAGTATCAATTCACGCAAACCAGAATCCAGGAAATCGATTGCATTCATTTGAATTACTGAGCGACATGTCTTTCTGTTGTTTGACTGTATGTCTACAAAGGTAAGGATGGGATTACCTATACCAAATCACATGAGGAATTAGTTAACAGTACAATCGAGCACCTCCTATTCTTACACCACATAATGATGTAGATTGGGATGTAACTTCTACTTCGTACAATTTGTATAGGGAGATTGATGAAGTAACGCTATGTTTTGAAACTACATATTTTCTTATTCGAGTCCGTGTTAATTAAATTCAAACTTGGCTATTGCCTACTAATATACATGATTTGTCTTATACTTTGTAGCGTTCTACAATAATTTACAGATGATGTTTCTTTTATTGCTTATTATTACAGTCGTCTGGCATTTGGTGATATGAATCATGAATGGGTTGGTAATGTATGGTTACCTAGTCTTGGTTTAGCGCAATATCGTCCAGCTTTTATGGAGTGTTTAGTGGATTCGCGTATGCTTGATCATTTGACTAAACGTGATTTAAGAACACATTTAAAAATGGTTGATAATTTACATAGAACCAGTCTGTTGTATGGCATTGTTTGTTTGAAACGGTTGAACTATGACCGATTGGAATTAGAACGTAGACAACGTGAAGCAGTACATCCTGATAGTATTGGTATGTTCATATAATTTTATTGATGTTTCTAATCTCAATATTTGGAGAGGAGGATACCTACGAGTGGTTATCAGATATATATTAATAATCAAAATCTAGTCTTACTTCAAAATGTCAACAGAAAGTGCTCATACTATATTTTCTGATAAGGGATTCTATTAATTGACAGCTTTATAAGGGAGATGGAACTCCACACCTAAACTAAATGACTCTGGTTTTTTAGGAATTCTGAGTGTTTTCTTAGATGATCAGTGGTATATCATCCAAGTTGTTATATATTTTCTAACATTTATTATACCCATTACTGAATGGTAATGCTTACCACTATGCTTGGGTCAGCTACGTTCACTCCTACCACTCAGTAAGCTGATGCACTGATGTTAATTAACCGATAAGCCTCCATAAGCCTCCGCTCAAGAAGTGGAGAGGACACTCGATGACCATCTATGCAGTAGTTTTATCTAATCCTAAACTAAGGTTCTACAGACCATACTATATATTGCGACGTATACGATAACAGCGGTCCATATTACAATCACAAGAGTAATACTCTGATAGTTTATTCGTCAGTTAATATTACTTTAGAAGATTAATGAAAACTGTAAAGCCACATAGTGTCATTCTAAATGTATCATCTCTGAATATATTGCTCTCCATCAAAGACAACCTGTATGGAAGATTAAATTTATAAATCTCAGGATATATACGTAATCTATCTTCAGAAATAAATACGTCATCATTTTGCTCTATAAATCTGGTGTTAAATTTATGTTATTAATCCGGCAAAAGATTCTAGTTGCATACTCCTGATGACAATCAAAAAAGGACAAAGCTACTTACTGAGTGCTAATTAGTTTTCAATTATTCTCTAGCTTCTATCACTCGATTATCAAGTTAAAATCAAATGAATTAATTCTCACAATTCCCCCTCCCCCGCTATTAAACTAGTAATACTGTAAGGTATTGTGTCATTGAACAACATTTGTTATCTTTTCACCATGTCACTTGCTGGATTTGACCAATTATCCCTAAGTAAACGAGTGAATCAAATCGTCACTTCATTAACTAACAAAACCTTAATAGATAAACTTAACTTTTCATGTTCAAAAACAAAGTACTAAATATCTCTGCATATGTTTATTAAATTGCAATCGTTATTGAAACATTTCATTTCCAATTTGTGTGTATTTAAAGAGTATTTACTATCATCACTCTCTATTTCTCAATAATTAGATTTATTAGTTTGGTCATGTGAACGTGTTCAAGGTTGGTTAGATGAAATCGGTTTAAAAGAATATTCACCAAATTTAAATGGATCTGGTGTACATGGTGGAGTGATTGCTTTACATCCTGATTTAAATGCACAACAACTTGCTTTAACACTACAAATACCTACATCAAATACTTCAGCTCGTGCTATACTAGCTAGAGAATTGGCACAACTTGTACAACGTTTTCGTGCTAATGTACCTATTGCAGCAGCTACTATTGGACCAGCTCCAAGAGTATTAGCAATGGAAGCTGCTGCTGTGGTTGCAGCAAATAGAGCTCGTGCAAAATTTGAAGGCCAAGATATTTGTTACCCTGATGATGGATTTAATGAAACAGCTGTAAGTAATTCTTGGAGTAATGATATATTTAGTTTCAATAGTATGGCTTATTAGTTGAAACATTTTGGCTCTCAACTGGTAACTTGAATGTTAGAATCCAGTTTAGCCATTTGGATAGAATTGTTAACTCTCACACAAATAGTGTGTCTCAAAGTAAAATATATAAGCTTGTACTTGGCTCATAAGTAGATCAGTTTTAGTTTCTATATAGTAGGGTGCAACGATGTTAGTCTTAACATCATCAGGTAGCTTAGGTGATGTCTCAAGCCATTAAGTTGCAAAATCTTTAGAACTCCAACCAACGAGTCGGGGTGCACTGACAGTGGTTAGTTCCGTGCAGCTTTATTTTATACTGTAGTAGCACATCACAAGCTAATCACATCTCATTTTTTATCCAGTCGCAGCATCGGTACGTCCCCCACGATATGGAAGCCACTAGAATGATACTCGTAAAACATGAATTTTCCACTGAAGTTGGTGTTTCAAAATGATAATACCAATTGAATTGCCATCGCAGTACCCGAATATATATTGAACCCTGTTATTATAACATGATGTTGCTACCAGTCATCAGTTATCCTTCAAAGACCACAAAGACTGGACACAGAGAGTCACTGAAAACCCTCGAGTTGAAGACGTAAGGTTATATAAGCATAGGATAAGGCTTCTCTCACCTTGAGTAGAAGAATATTGTTCACATCAGTTGACAGTGGTTTTATTACGCTTCATATTACTGTTTATGGTACATTTTAACGATACAGCTGTGGAAATAACCTGTTACTTAACTGTGGGCTAGAATGGTTTTGTAACAGTATGATCTGCGTTATTTGATCAATCATCAATTCAGTTATCCTCAGAGGTGAAATTTCTTTGGTGCTGCTATTGAATACATGATATTTTTCTCTATTGTATCTACTTTTTATTAAGTTGAACATTCGGTGATTAACATTACGTTATATTGGTTTGCCTTAATCGTTTCATTATTTCACTAGATGACGTCATCATCACAAATTTCTAAAAGATGTGAGCTGATAGAAGTTTGTGCTACTGATGATATCGTCTAGGTGGACAATGAATCCTTCACGATTAAACTCTCAACTTCATCAAAATCATCCTACGTGAGCTATAAATCTTCTCCAAAATAAATAAATAAGACTATTTGTAAATAACTCCGCTAACTCTAGATCCGTTTAACATTTCCCACTATACTAAATAAGCAGAAATATTTGAATGAATAATTTGTTTTATTTTCTAAATAGATTTTTATCAGAATTTACAATTAACTATTTACATTATTCAAGACGAAAGTACTTTTTAGAAAAAAAAAAAACTAAATAGAATTAACGAGATACCCATGAAATAGATTTACACATTAACGTGTATTTGTTGAAATGATTGACATGTAATGTTGTATGGTTTAAATAGCGTTTTAGATTTTAAAAAAATAATTGTGAGAATTATGACCGTAATGAATATAGATAACAAAGAGTGAGAGAAATAATAATATATTTCATTTTGAAACTAAATATTCAACATAAAGTTACGCAATACACTGAAGTGTATGAGTTAATTTGAAGCGGTAGGTGGATTGTTCAAATGTAGAAGTGTAAACTGGTTATAATAATTCTTATTGATTAATCAGTGAATAATAACCATTGTAACGTTTGTCAAGTCATTTTTGGTACTGATTAAATTATATTGATTAAGTTGCAATGTGGTCACTAGTCTAAGTAAATTGTATTGTGATGTAGGATTCATATTACCCTCCCAAAACCTACCCTTCATTACAACGAAGTACACTTGATGTCGAGTTACTTAGTCTCGAACTTCATTTCAACTTTGTCTATGGAATTTGATTTTTAAACATAAGAGACTTGATAAACATCTGATTAATCACTACTCAATGGTCAATTAATCCAGTTATCTCACTCATACAGAATGTCACTCGCAACCCGAATGGCTCATTGATATCTGATCACATACTGTGAAACTACGTAGATTGATAGGAATCCGCGAGAGTCCACCAGTTACCTCAAGGTTACTGATGAGTGTTAAATTACAGTTAACTTAATAATAATAGCAGTATCCGTTACTTTAGATGTCGTTTAATTTAGGAATCCTTACCTCTAGCCTAGCAATATTTTAGGAAGTGTCTGTTTAACATTCAATCAAATTGTAGTAGTTATTATGTGCTACCTATTTTAAATTGCTGTACCTTTTGCTCCCAAGCCAGCTAATAAAGGTAATAATTTTAATACATAAGATGCATGCTTTCCAATATGTTAACCTCTTACTTTTCTCAGTATATGCATGTATGACGATATTCCGACAACCGAAATGTCCCTACCGAAAAATCCTTGCATTTAGCATCGCGACAATTCGTAAGCCTTTTTTGGATGATACGTGTGTACATATAGGTATAGTTCATATTTGTTTTGTTAAAAAATGAGAGGCTGAACTTACTGTTTTAGATGTACAACTCGTGTTTGTTGTACAGGTAGATTAGTATTGGAATCGTCTCCTGCTTCTGAAGCCTTCAGAGTCTGACTTCTTTTTTCCTGAAGATTAAAAGTAATAGGTTCGTTTGAAGATAAAGTTGTTGACAGTCTTAACGACTCAACTAGGAGAGAAAATAAATACCGTCAATAGCGGTCGATATAACTTGCAGCTGAATTAATAAATACAAAAAATAGATGACTTTAATTAATTTCATTGGCAATTCATTTTATTTCTTGTCATCTGCTTCAGATAACTAATGTTTGTGATGGAATAGAACCAACAGAAGATAGAGCCACACCGACGAATATTTCTGAACGAAATCATTCAGATACACAACGAATTCAAATGGAATTGTCTAGTTCTAATTCTGATAAAAGTGGTATCAATAATAAAACGTCTGAGATACCATTTTCTGACCTAGGATCAGAATGTTCCACAACTGATAGTAATACCAATGTTAGTAATAGTAATAATAATAATAATACAACTGCACATAGTTACACCTCAATCGGGCCTACTACAATATCACAGAAGAAACGTGCTCCTCAGGTACCTTCTATTACTACTGTCACTACAACCACAACTACAACTTGTACTACAGCTCCAGTACTCAATAAAACAACAACCACATCTTAAACAGGTTTGGATATCTGATTCGTCCATGTGTATGTGACACCTTTATTTTCATTCATACTTACTTTTACAAGAAGAAAAGTATTACTTAGTGTTTAAACAGTACACATTTATGAATAAAATATCATGATTGTTTCATAATTTGAATGCCGTAATCAACGCGGAACCTAAATCAAAGTATATATATATATATATATATATATATATATATATATATATATATACGCATATTCAGATAGGATCTCCTTCGTAAGAACTCACTTCGTCTGTCTACACCTCCAACTAGATATAAACGTATTATTTCATCGAGCTATAACAATTATGATAAATATTATCTTCTGTCCAATGTTGTTTTTTATTTCTACTGATTTATATCACATAATTTGATATGTTCTGTTTTTGTGTGTCTAGTTTTTCTCTTCTTCACTGTATCTCTGCTCTACACAGATACTTTGTACTTTTTTTCCCACTTCATTGTTGTTTTCTGTATTCTTTCTCTCACTTCCTGATTTTGATTTTATCATAATTATTGTTCTCCACGTTCTTGATTAGTTCATATCGTATTATTCCATCAGTAGTGCATATATATTTTTTCATGTTGATTTGTTAAATTTTTAGATGTCCTATATTTTATTCTAATTTATTTGGAAATGAATTAATGAATGGATGTAATGAATGTTTCGGGGAGAATAGATTGTTTCCTTGCCCTTAGCCTCATCTGCTCTGCATTTTCTAAAAATAATATCTGGTTCTTATATATACCTATTTCTGTCTCTTCGTCTTTCGCTTAGTTCAACTCCTACACTATTATACTTCATTCATTGTAGTCAACAACAAAAACCATAGTATGAGAGGATTAACTAATGGTCTTTCAATTTTAGGTGGAATTCTTTTTTCTTCATTTTGTCTATTTACAATTTGTATATCATTCAATTAATTCCTTTTCATCATTATTTATTCCTTCTCATGGTTATTTTGGGTGGTGGCAATGATAGTTCTATAAATTGGTTCCAAACAAAAGATGAGGTGACAAAATAATTTATTACTACTATTGAATAGTAGCATATTTGGTAATAAACAAAAATCGCACAATTAATATCAATCTCATGATTTGCATGAATTTAAATTCGTCCATACAGTTGCATTTTATCCTGACTCTGGTCTCCCACTTACATGTCGAGTTCATATCCTCAAAAGTGATTACATTGCATTACTTTTTATTATTTGTACTGAAAAAACTCACATTGAATTAAGGTGATCATTATCTTTTATTACACATATACTCACGTACTCTCCGTCTCAGTTTTTTTCTGTCTTTACAACGAAGATCGGTATCAGATCAGACAAAGTGACAATGACGATGGTAATGACATTATTGATGAACAAGTGTTCTTTTTTCGGTACAAAATATCTCGTTTTTATGATTTCATAATATTTAGCTTGCTCACGATCTCATGCATTGAGAAAATATTGACACTGATACACCGTCCATTATAAATATCCACAAAAACATAATATATGCATATATTTCACATTTTGTACATAAATTTATTTATTATGGTTGACAACGATAGGCTTGTTGAACTCATCCAGTCTTTTTTTAATTTTCTTCTGTTTGTGTGTGTGGATACAATCTACTATTTATAGTCTTAGTATTACTACGATTGTTATATTATTATTATTATTACAACTACTTTTAATATTATTATTATTGTTATTATTATTACCACTACTATTGGTGGTGCCATTTGTACTGAAAGCAACTTAACAAATGTTTGTACATTCGACCTGGTGACAATATACACACATATATAAAACGGGTACATAAGTAATCCGGATTCTCATTTTGATCATTTTTCAGTATGATTTCCACGTACAGTGAAAAAAATAAGACATGACATGCGGTCTAATTGGTTTTTACTACGTGCATCTACTTAGATGCAATGGTGCACCATTAGACGAATGTTCATCATATTTTGTACTTTATAATCGGTAGTATTTGATTGTGTGCTCTTATTTCCTGATAATTTTTTGTCTTAAGGTATATATATACGTAATATGACCTGCTTAGGTGCATATACCATATCTTTCCGACTAAATAATCATGAACATTACATGATTAACCCAAACTAATCGTATAATAACAGACATAAATTGGAAAACATGTCTATTAACTGGCCATTTTAGTGCACATCACCCCCTTATCCTGTGTTAAGGCGATAATCATGTGAGCATGCTGCACATTTCGGGGGGTCATCGTTTATTGCATAACTTCATGGAAATATCACAAACGAATACTAAGGTCGAATCAAATGAACCAGTATTATGTCATATGCTTTACTGCTTCGTTCACAAGTGGGTACTGACACTTTTCGGTTTGCTAACAAGTCAAACAGCTAGAGTTTGACTTTTAAATGACAGCCTAATCCACGTAAGTTAGTAGATGTGGGTGAATTAATTCCAATACAACAGTGGTTATTTTATCAACTAATTCGAGAAGTGCAAACTACTTATATTGTATTTAGTGGCTCACTTAATCACATCATGGACTTAATATATTGTTGAACTTATCCTAGTGGTTCTGAGTGTAGGCAAGATACATGGTGACCGAAATAGATAAATACCAGCACTGTCTAGACGAACCATTATAATCTACGACCTGGCTGAGTGGAAACGGATTGATTGGTATGGCGCCGGAGTGAACAAAGTCTTACCCAGAGGTAAAGGGCAAGAGAACAGCAGCAAGTAAGAGTCAATAATAAGTAATTTATTGAGTAAGAACAATAGTCTCTGTGTATTTCATAGTTGATCAATCAGTGATGTGAGATAAAATAAGAACTTGCTTAAAGAAGTTGTGTAAAAACCTGGATAATAGGGGCATAGTAAATTTGCAATGACTTGAGAACGGGAATAGGTATAATAGAATATAAATTGCTGGGAGGTTGGAAATCTATGGAGTACGGGCATTACATTTATTTGATGTTATGTAATCACAACTAAGTAGCATTCATATATTACTGAAAATAAGCTGTAGACATTGTACATTTCGGTTCTTCGCCCTGTTAAAAAGATATCCACCTCTGAAGAAAATTCTGTAATAACCGGAAGTCTCGTACTTAAGGTTAGGCAGGTTTTACAAATTCTTATGGCCCCCTACCAAACTTGACTGAGGTGTACAAATGTGTTAAGATGTCTGTAAGAAGTCCAGCTACTGGTTAAATGATTAACATAGAGCCTGACATATATGTGCATTGGTCTAAGTTGTCATACCTCTAAAGCACACCAAAATTAACATCACATCAGTAGAAGTAAAAGTTATCTAAATGATAATAATAAAAACAAAGAAGAGTGAACATACAGTATGTGGTTCAAAGAGACAAAGATGGGAAGTGGGAAGAAAGTTATGAAATAATTTAAGCCCCCGATTTATAGGAGGATAATGAATGGATACATCTACACTATTATGAACGATCCCGAGCAGTGTCACTCAGTGTTTCCAGCCACTGGTCAGGGTGTTCGTGTGGACCTCAACCGGGTAGTCTGCAGCTACTGACAAGACTCACACCAGTAGTCAGTGACTTTGTGGACTGATGCCATATTTTTATTTGGCCTACCCTAACTTCCATCCTGCTTCTACATCGGTCGGTATCGCACGCCTAGGTAGACGGTGGTTGGGCGTACGTAACACATGACCCAACCACCTCATCGGATGACTTACCACCTTTGCATAACACCCGTCGTCTAACATCCTCATTACTTACTCGGTGATCCCAGCTGATGAAGCGATGTTTTGAGGACATCAACGGTCAAAAACCAATAACTTACGAATATCGTCTACCCTTAATGGCCACGTCTCATGCCCATAGAGTAAGACAGAGCAAACTGTTGCTCAGTACACTGTTTTCTTCGTTGAGAGACAAATATTTTATCTACGTCATAGGTGATGAAAGTTGGCAAAAGCCAAACGAGCTATTTGAATTCATACTGGAATTTCGTCAGAGATCAACCCATTAGGGCCAATCAAACTTTCAAGATAAGTGAAGCAGTCGACGTGCTCAACTATTTCACTTCCTATCTTTAGCTCAGAAGTTTACATAGGCCAGTTGTATTGGTGCTTATAGCTGTCAAAAGGTTTTACATCTTATCAGCATCTTCCCCTAATGGGATTATGTGGATCTCCTTCTTCCTGAAAAGTCGGGCAGTGAGAGTGTAATTTGCAAAAGTAAATCGACTATGAAATTATACAGAAATGGAGATAGTGGGCAGCCTTGATGGACACCACTTGAGATTAGAATTTCAGATGACAATTTTTTATAAGCTCTGACATGACTAATAGTGTTTTAGTAAAGAGCCTTAATGAGGTTTATGTACTTCTGGGATACACATTTCAATGGAAGACGTTGCCCTAAAACCGCCTTCAAGTCAAAAAAACCTCGATTGTCGAGTGTCCATGTTCTGAAACCTAATAAACAGTGAATACCAGGTCTATACAACTGCCACCAGATCTAAAATCAGCCTGGTTTTCTTGTATTTGTAGATCACGAGTTGTAGATAGACGTCTATTGATTACAGAAGCTAGTATTTTAGACACTATGTTAGTCACATCCTACGACGCTCTCGATTATTTCTTATATACTGAAACGATTAACGATCGACACCAGTCAGACGGAATTATGCCAAGTTCCCAAAGCTTAGTCGAAATATCAGTCAGCCTAATAATCGAAGTAGGCTCACTATCCTTAAATACCTCAGAAGATAATCCATCCGGACCCACTGCTCTGCCTTTCCTTAGATTAGCTATAGCTTTTTCGACTTCGACAGGAATTGGAGGACCTAAGTCGACTTCACGTTGAGGCTGTCTTAAAAAAGTTGGAAGTTCTAGAGCAGCTAAAGGCCAACTGAACTGCTCCTTGAAGTCTTTAGCCCATCGTTCTAAACGTCTAGACTGCGAGCGCATTAGAGTTCCATCTCTTCCGGGGATTGTTTCACTAACGCTTGATCTTTTAACCCATGTTTCTTTTATTAACTTCAAAATGTGTGTTACCTAACGCAGCTGCCTTTTCCATCTCCTTTGCATTTGTTATCCATCAATGCTAACGAGAGCCAGGAGGTCGCCATGTTAGACGATGTCGCTCCTTATGCTTAAAGTTCGTGTTTGCTTGTGGCAGACGGCCACCGTTATCCATTCTGTGATCTGGAACACCGAAGCATACACCCAAATGTTTTTCAGACTGATCCAAGCTACCTATTTGGGCTTTAAAATCACCATTCACGATTATCAAATCTGTGTTTGGCCCTATTAAGAAGTTTAGAAAGTTTTCTGTAAAATTCATCTTTCACTTCATCCTGGTTGCAATCAGTAGGAGCGTAAGCAGAAACTACGAAAAGACAACAGAGTGTGTCCCTTTCCTTCTGGCCTTTTATTGAACCATTAAGTCAGACAGCACATAGGTGACTGTCGACAGAAATCCATTTGAAAAGTGTCTGTTTTGCTTTCATACTTAACGCAATACCTAAACCAGATAGTCCACGAGAAGTTGCTGCTGAATCGCCAGGTTCTCCATTCTGACTAGGTGAGGTCAATTAAATGACCATGCTAGGATCCTGCACGCATGTTTCGGAGACACAACATACATCAATGGCACGGGATTATAATGTCTTGGCTAAAGAGGCTTGCTACCCTATTTGACACAGGGTTCGTACATTGAATGCACCAATGTGAAGTTTGGAGCATGGTCTTAGAAGACTCGGGACATTATTTCGTGGGTTAGAATCGTTGGCACTGATGACACAGGAGGAAGTTGAAGATAGGAAAATAGGCTTGAAGGTAAGAACAGGATTAAAAAAAATGGGAGTAGCAGAAGGAAATAAATTAAAATGACGGTGATCTTGTGTGTTGATAGAGGTATGAGGGCGGTTGTCTTTTCCCAGTTACCCACACTATGATGTACCTGAAAAGCGAATTGGGTTAGAGTTGGTCTGAAAGAAGTGGGAGTGAGATCTCAGTGCCCAAAAAACAACTGACTGAGGCCGGTCACACACAGCCTTTATGTGAGTTGTTTATGTTGTTGTAGCTCTATACTTGTTGGCACCTTACTGCAGAAGACAGAAATCCGTGGAGTAAGGTGAGGTGCGCATTTTCATGGTTGACCTTTTCTAACCCCGCCCTCCCTTTATGGGAAACAGCATCACAGTTACACTGGTTGTATTTGGAAAACACCTTATAGCTGTCACACCTCTGTACAGTGGGCAGTACGACTTCGTCCTTGGACCTTATATTTACTGCTAGCTATAGTCTATTTGTGCAGTAGTTATCTAATAAAGTCATCTAAATTTCTAATATATTTTCACTCAGCAGAACAAGTGCCTATTTTTACATCGAAGTTGATGTCTGAAGTTCAAAGATTTTCTTACAATCGGGAGAACTGTCAGCTTTTCTTAACAAAAATTTCAGAATTTTGACCCACTTTTACTATTATACAACGAAATGAACTTGGGGATTGTTGTACAGTCGTACATGCCAGCAAAATTTTAGATCTATATTGGAGCTTTAAAGACACTTGAGCTCAAAGCCTCTATACAAAATAAACTGCCCTGCTAACTAGATTATGAAGATTGTGAGAAATCTGGCTTAGCATTATATAATGAACAACTCTGCGTGAATATCCCAATTTTGTTATGGTCACCTTAGAAAAACTATCATAAAACAGTTTTTACTAAAGACAATATTAAATATGGCACTTTGCTCAAAATCATAAGATTACCGCCAAACACCTCGTTGCACAAGAATTGAGCAAACGAGTGGGAAAATTCTACCTAATCTTTTGTGGTTCCCAACAGTTTTCTGATGTAGTACAATCTGTGATACAAAACTACAATGTCAAAAACACTGGTACTTATAAAGTATTCTCCAATCACAAATAAACGTGTTACGAGGTCCACTATAGATACCACGCCTTTGGTGGCCCATCCTGTCCAGAAGCAGTAACAGGAATTAATGCAAAATAACTGGTTAAAATAATCAGAGTTTGTTTCCAAAAATGCAGATAAATGCCCATTTCGGAAGCAGGATCATTGTTAAACTACAAGCGCAGTCAGGTGGTATATAGCAGATTTTATAAAATAAAATATCTGGGAAAATCGGCAGGTGCAATTTCAAGTTGATTGCAAGATTGAGTAAGAAACTTACTATGTCAATATAATCCACTTGTGGTTGAGCAGGTGCATACAGTATTAAAATGCTTCATTAATAAAACAAGAAGAGGGTGTTCTTGCTTAAAGCAACTGTTAAATGAGATTTTACGTTTGACCATTGGAGTATACAATTAAGTTATAATAGGAACGCCTTACGAACATAAAAACTTCAAGGTGAAATAAAATGAAATAAGATGCACATAGAACACAAAGTTCGAAGTCGGGGTAGTGATTCGGAAGAAATAGAATTGAGAAAGTGAAAAGGTAAAAGTTTAGGTAAGGAAGCAATGAAAGGAAAAATATTCCTGACACACGGGATGTTTTATGACGGTATCAATAATAAAACTTAATGATGTTGAAACTCTCTCCAGTGTATTATATACTGAACAGTTTCGAATTTCCTTATATTTGGTGCCGACTTGTGGTTTCCTGCTTACTAGTAACTCTCTGTGTACTCGCCTTTGAGTTACTTGTGACGCTTATCAAAATTATACTTGCGATTTGATTTTATGTATGTTTACTGTTGTCATGTGCTACTTATCACGAATATCCTCAGTTTGTTTTATTCGACTTTAAAGTCGTACGAAAAGCCTACAATTGTTTGCTGATATTTAAACAATGGACTTTCCTTAGTCCATTGTAGGCGGAAATTAATTTATTTACTGACGGGGATTTAGATTCTTTAAACAATTTATTAACTTAGTGCCATCCCAACCTAATGTTGTATTGTAGATTCAGTGTAATAATTTGTTGGGTCATTTGGGCTAATATGGAAAAGATGAATTGTTTTGTGCCTGCCCCTCACATTTATGCTTATAAATTAAATATAGCATCACTTTTTATACCAGAAAATTGTGTTACCGCTGGTTCATATGGGAAAAAAATTCATTGATACATCTCTATGTAGAATGATTACGTTAGGCCAGGAGCATATTTCGGTGTTAAAATAGATGCTTTTAAGATATCTTTCTGGTTATTAAAATTTTAGAACCAGTGTTTCTGTTTGTTCACACCCATATATCACTTCACATTTCTACTATTATCTCCTTCCGTTCTTTTAGTCAGTCTTTAAATGAATTCAGACTACTTAAAGGCTAATAATATCTTCTTCTATCGTTTTAAAGTTCTTTCGAGTCACAGGACAAGCCTAGATACGATTCTAGGAATCCGAAGCAATGCAAAAGCACTTAGTGACAAGAAATTCTACAGAAATGCCTAGCAATGAATAAAGAAGACAGTATAATGAATTTGTAATAAGACATGGTTCAACCAGGAAGCTATCACTGCCACAGCGATTCGCGGATGTATTCTATCAACTCAAAAAAATCTGAATTCATCGACACGATGGTAAATAAGTAGAAGAGCAATTTCTTAAAGATTACAAGATACAATACCTACAAGCCAAACAAAAGACTTAATAATATTCAACTGTTAAGCAAAGTATTTGAAGTAGCTATCTTAATGAACCAGTAGTGTAAGGAAAGACAGTTTAAAAAAGTCACAATTCTAATCTATCAAAAAACCAAACATATTTTTAGCAAGCAAGTGATGGTATTTTTTAGGAATTTTCGTTTATTTTTGAACGAAAATATTTACAAAACTTGGAAGCCAAGTGTATGTATGACATATAAATAGAATATATTTGTAAATAATCTCAGTGGATGAAGCTAAAGACAAATTCCGACGTTTCGCTTGGCAAGCTGGTCCTAGGTTCTTCAGGGAAGTAACCAAAATCAAAAATTATCGAATCTAAGTGTAAATAAGAGATCAAATATGATTACGAATATCCAATCGTATACAAGGTATGAAAATGTAACATGAGTCATTCTAAGTGAACTAATGTTGAAATTGTTGTGGATGAAGGAAGGTGTGCATTTCGTGTGTAGTCTCATATACAATCATTTGTACACATTTAATGTTTTGAGCTATGTTCATGGATTTGGATAGACAATTGGAAGATTCGCTTGCTATCGAATCATAGTAAGAGTGAATCAATGTGATGATAATTATGGGTCAAAAGATTGATGTATATTTGCAAATGGCAACACGTTGAACATTGTAATTAGATTAGATAATTCTAAACAGAATCAACCAATAAATAAGTAAATGGTATGCGATGGAAGTTGGAGTAAATGTCTGAATTATCATTGTAATCGTTAATGCCGTGGTGCGTCTAACAGTACTCCATCTTGTTGATTCAAATTGTTCGGATTTCCATGTATATGTAGGGCTTCAGATGTGAATCTTTCTTTGTATGGATTGAAACCTTTTTGAAGGATTTTAATTCCATCAAAACTGAATGTAATGCTTTTGCCGACTTATTTTCAAGTTTTCTTATATCTTTAGAGAATTTAGGGATGTGATACAAACGAAGCATACGTCCCTTCACTCTTTAATTGAACTGTCGTGATGTTCCTCCCAAGTATATAACATTCCATTCATTACGTTTGATCTCATCGACACAGTTCGCTTGTTTTTCATTCTGTACTCTATCCTTAATATCTATAAGTGCGAAGCACAGTGTATTGTTTGTTCAGGAGAAAACACGTATACAATATTTGTTTAAAATTCATCCAATCGCTTCAAACGTTCCGTTTTTGTATGGCAAAACTTCAGTGTCAATCCACTCTTTTGGTTGAACCTGCCGTTTTCATTTTTCATTACATTTCTTCTTAAGTATCTTTTCGACAAAGTTCTTTGGGAAGTTGCTCATCATTAGTCGGGGAAATCACTAAGTTTAATTCACTTTCTTGGTCTTTATTATCTGTGACTTGTTGATAGACTTTGCTTATCAGGTTCCCAACAACTGTCACCTTTATTGATTTGGCATAAGCCGATTTATAGTCACTCCAATTAGAGCAGTTCAATACTACAGTATTTTCATGACCTGACCATTTGAACTTTAAAAGTTATCTGGTTACGATCACTAGCCACTCTACCAGAGTTGGGAATTACTAACCACGATACTGTAAGCGAGGAACACTATGAAGCATGGCTTACGCAACTAAATCCAGTGAACATGCATCCAGTATATTACCAAATAACGCTTATCGTATAGCCAGAGCAACTTTAAACGATTAAAAACTTACACGTAGGAATAGGAACAAATCATAAGACAGTGAGGGATGTAGGAAAAGTTATATTTTGATCGTGAGTATAGCGTCAGTGGGATAGCAGAGTCTAGGCTGGCTAACTAGTAAAATGATTGATTACCACGCAGTGCCGTGTAGTTATCTGGTGGTACTGCGTGACCAAGTACCCTCAACTAGTCGTGTTTGTCAAAACAAACATGGTCAACATCAAAGATGCTAGCCTGCACAATAATTTATTTAGGGGATTATTAACCGCTACAAACCAATCTTTATCTCCTCAGCATTGTTCCCCTTTCGGATTTCTACTTTCATCTCACTACTTACCTACATGATTCTATTAAGTTGTATAGTTACTAGTTTTGTCATTGGTTTATTTAACATTCTTTGTCAAATTAATAAACGTATTTAGTCGTTACCCCGCCTATTCTTCTACGGCACTTAAGCCGTAACTAACTAAATGAATTCCTGGTAATATGATAATTGCAACAACGGAGACCTTATCACTCTATAAAACACGTTTACTTGCCTCCTAGTTATACCAGCCAGCAAAAGAACTATCACTTTCACTGAGTATTGTGCAGTTCATTGGCTAAACTACCCATCAAAGATGTTAATAAAAGGCTTAGAACCTCACCTTAATATTGAAATTCAAACTCAAAAGGAAGTGGTCGATCTATTTTAATTTGTCACGAAGTTATTTGATATTGTATATGTGTTTGGTAATTTGGTTTAGTTTTACTCCTCTACTTCGTTTGTTAAATTTTAGTTGATAAGCGCGCGCGCGGTGCAGACAGTAACCATGCTTGTACGTTTGATAATATACCTTATCATAATTTTTATCGAAGTCCTAAATTGGATATGTATTTTTGGCCACTGAAATCTTTATTTCTTCCAATAGTTGCTTAGTATATTATGTGCCTAAATGTTGCCGATTTATTATTATATCCATAGAATTCTCACACAGCACTACTAAAGACAACCCCACCTCAACATCACAATGCCACACAAAGAAATCAAATGGTTTAAATTAGTTCATCACAAAGATATCGGTCAACAAATATATGGCTTAAGATTAGCATAAATGACCTGTAAATTCGAATCCAAAGTCAAGATCTAATCCTAAACAGTTTGGTTGCATCAGTTTCTTAAATATTTAGACATGTTCTCAATTATCCTTCAGTAATTCTGTCCGGTCACGAAATAAAAGCAGACTTGTTTCAAGCTTATATATTTAACAAACCTTAGAATCTCTTTTACGAAAAGGTTAGTCGACTTGTGCTGAAGTGTTCAGCAATGTTACTGCTGTGAATACGCTGCATGACTTTAATACTGTGTTTCAGGTACTACACATTTCGTTATTTTCATGAGTATCATCGACTAGGCACGAACAGCTGGTGCATATTAAAAGTTAGAACAAAGGGTGTGGGATATTAGGGTAGCTACTAGCGAATGTGAGTTCGAGTTATACTTTTACAGGTATATTATTATCGTTCAGTATATATATATATATATATGCAATGGCCCGACAATGTTCAATATATAAAAGAACAATCTAGTTTGGTAATTGTTACTGCTTCATGTACATAAAACATGCAGACGTTACTGACATAAAGATCATGTTATGCTGTCTGGTTGTTTAGTGTACTGAAAGCTAGTATATATTGTCCGTTGTTTTGCTCAATGATGTTCGTAAAGATTCTTCGTAATAGAAAATCTGGTAATCTACAGTTACTGAACTCTTTTCCAAGCATTACTTTTACTATCAAAACATTATTATTGGTGTTATTTTAAGCATTTATTTCAATGTGCTTATATTCTAAAGTTCACTGAATTGGCGACAACATTTATATATTGGAAAAAGTTATTGTTAAGCATTAATCCTTGGAAAATTTTCATTACTGGCATTTTCGTTGTTACTGTAGCTATCTTTAAAAAAGGATAAAGCATTCACATTTTAGCATAGATTAACTCTATAAAAGTGCAAAAATATGATCTAAGTAAGGAAAGTCAACCACAACAGGATTCTTGACCAAAACTTATTTGATATTTATTATGATCGTTCATATTTTTAATGGTGCGTTTTGTATCCAGATAATGGTGAAATAAACATTTATGCTGTCTGCAATAGTTTGAAAAAGTTATGAAGTGTCACAAAATGTTGTTGGATTGTCTTGGTGATTAAAATACCTGCTTTTCAGTACCGTACATCCCAGGTACGACCCCCGCAACCTTGGTTTAAGCAGTATATCTATTATCCTAACCTCGAGAATGAAGTTCAAGTCGAATACATAGACCTTCATTTGTTAGTGATTGACAGTAAAAGACTAGGCGAGTAATTTTCAGTGATTTATGCCTTTTTAGCTGGTGATAGAGATACCTAATTAGATATATTAAGCAGATTACACCCATTTTTAAAATATTTCGTTTACACGTGACAATGCGTCGAGTTAGTTATGCGTTTATTAAGTTGTACTTAAGAAAGCTTTTTTCTAAAGAGCTATTCAGTTAAAAATTAATCAGTATCTCCACTCCTATTTACTTAATTAGTGTGGATTAGGCGTATTCACTTCGAGGGCGATTCAGAGTGGCCAATTTTGCTGAAGTTGTATTAGTACTTAGTCTTTGTACATGAGTCCTTCTATACAGTAAAATTTCATAATAACTTTACATGTTTTCTCTAGACTAAGCGTTTCGTTTTAAATTATCCTACCTATACTACTATAAATATTTTAAGCTACCTTCCCTTTAATTAATATATTGCCACTTGTAACTAATGTATTCATAATTAGTCAAATTTCCATACTAGAATTATCTATCACAAATACATAGTGTAACAGTTATGTGTATAGTCACTCAGTTTTTTTGGTAAAGTCAGTAATACTATTTGCTACTGGATGCTAGATAGCTCGTTGTGTAGTACATGAGCTTGTACATAGTTCAAGTTGCATATATTGTTGCTTCCTAACTTAACAAAAGAAAACTGCTTAATAAATGAATAATATTCCGCCATAGCTGTTATGCTTGTGAGAAACACTGTAACATCGGGGCACAGAAACATTCTTATTATATAAATGACCAGATGTATTATGTCTATAACTTTGCATCTGCTACATAAATAAATCTTACTAACTTTCCAGCAACCAGCCAGAATTATTCTCCTGAAGGAAGGTACCGATTCGTCACAGGGTGTCCCACAGATAATAAGTAATATAACTGCTTGTGAAGCAGTTTCTGATGCAGTTCGTTCTACATTGGGTCCCCGTGGAATGGATAAGCTTATAATAGACGATAAAGGAAAAGCCACTATCTCAAATGATGGAGCAACAATCTTGAAGCTACTAGATATCGTTCATCCTGCTGCGCGTACTTTAGTAGATATTGCACGTGCCCAAGATGCTGAAGTTGGTGACGGCACAACAAGCGTTACACTTTTAGCAACGGAGTTTTTAAAACAAGCGAAACCATTCCTTGAGGAGGGTGTTCATCCATCTGTTATTATTCGTGCATACCACCTTGGTGAAAAGATGGCTTTAAAGAGATTAGAAACTATAGCCTGTCGCATTAAACAAGAAGATCCCAAGTAAGTGCTTTTTGCTTATTTTAATGAATAATTAGCATCAATTTCAATTGTTATATTTTGTCCTACACGCTTAGTATTCTACGATTTGACAACGACCGCGACTGGATCCCAAATCAGAACAAGAGTAGAACAGGTAGCAAGATATATTGAGGAAATAACAGGCAGGAGGCAAAAGGCAAAGTCCAGCAAAATGATTTACACTAGGGGTTATATAAACAATGGTATCGAGTGTTCTAGAAACTTCCTGATTGGTCGTTGGCTCTAGTTGGCTAAGAATCGACCAATAACAGCACAGCTTCGTGAGCATGCCTTTGAGCGTGCTTTAATCAGGCTCGTCTCGTGCCAACATCAATGTTGATACACTTTTAACAAATTTGTAAAATGTGTCGTCATTTATCCTGTTTTGAGTATTACCCATTGATCTTTCGTTAAAGTGTTTGCTCTAAGTATTCATCTTGTTCAAACTAAATAATTTCATTGAAAGGTGTTAATTTAAACATGAGTAAATGTGAATAATTCCTCCTTATAAATGATTTACCTATTGGTTTATTAGTCAATCATATCGTTAGTAGCCCCATAGGTGCATAGACATGTACAACTGTACCAAGTTTTATACAACTTTTCGTGATTGATTACTTCACACAATATTCCTTTTTATTTTGTTTTTGTAATTTTCAGTGAACAACGTGCTCTATTAGAAAAGTGTGCTTCAACTGCCTTAAGCTCGAAGTTAGTAGCTGGTCATAAACATTTTTTTTCAAAATTGGTCGTGGATGCTGTTAGTCTGTTGGATTCATATCTGCCTTTGAAAATGATAGGCATTAAAAAGGTACTTAGCTATTATTAAGGTGTTCTAACAATCTTAGCATATACTCAGTAACTTATTTGATCCGTATATATTACTAATGCCTTATTGCATGCAAATGCGAGTCGATTCTTTTGTTGACGTTAACTTAGCGTGAAACCTTATAGTTATAACGTTTCGTTGTTAGTTTAACTTTGTTAGCCGCGACATGTTCATAAGGTTTTTATTTAGTCTCAGCGTCAATGTGTGTTTTATATTGTAAGTGCTTTCATATTTTACAAAAGTCTTCATGATTATTGATTCATATTTTACTTATTTTGAAGGATATTTGTTTTAACTTTTCTGCCTAGTTAGTTGAAGTATTTTTAAGGTCTCTTCATAATATGATTAACTGGGAATAGTAATTAAGTTCCTAAAAAAACTATGCTAATTGTCAGTGAGGGTAAATCTATACATATCTGGTTTGTAGGATAATTATAAATCAATGTCATTCTTAATTTATAATCGCTTTCTGATTGCCTTGTAATATCCGAGTCGTATGTGGTGTTATCAGCTTTGTAGTTTTTTCCAAAATCTCACTTAGCTTTTCATTTATCATTATGGGTTAAATGTTTTCAGGATGACTATTCGGTTGTAAGCGGTTTCTTTCATTAAAAAAATGCTTCTACTCGGTCATGGTTAATATTTGTTAGCACTAAGTATAATGTGCTCATTGACATCAGTTCTGAGACAGCACAAAAATTTAAATATATTTAGTTTCCTCTATTTACGTAATACATCATTAAAACACCGATTGATCGTTTTAGGGTATATATTATAGTTTTACCCTTCAATCCATGATCTTTTTTTGGGCAGTTAGTCAGTCATTAACAACGTAAAACCTGGCATATATCCCCGTAGGTTTAAGTTGTCATGTCACATTAGCACGACGAAGTCAACTTTGCAAGAATAACGCGACAACATAATACGAATAGAAAGAACAAAGTAAAGGTGTGTATGATGCCGATATGTTCAACCTTATGTTGATGTTAGAGGTAGCCATGTTAAGTATTGTTTCTACTTATGCTTGAAGTTTGTACTAGCTAAAAATATGCCGTTGTCCAAGCATAATTGCATCTGATGGTCTGCACTATCCGTTCAGTTGGTCTGGGATGCGGAATGTGCCATCAAAGTATTTTTCGGCCTGATTTAACTTACCAACTCGGGCATTAAAATCCCTTGTTGCGACCACTACTTCGGAGCATTTAGCCTTCTGAAGGAGGCTAGAGAACTTCATGTAGAACTTATCTTTTAATCCAGTTCATGGTAGGGGTTACAGGTAGAAACGACAAAACACATTAATAAGTAACCCCGTCTCTCCGGGTTCGGATTGTACCATTTCGACGGACAACACATAAATGATTGTCCTCAGAAATCCACTCGAGTAATTGTCTTGCCTGCAAACTTAGTGCTATGCCTACACCAGCATGGCGATGAGTACTCGCTGTCTCTCCGTATTGACTAGGTGAAATCAAGTGAATAATCACACTGGGGTGTTGTATGCGTGTTTTCGAAACAGCATGCATCAATCGCAAGAGATTCTTGGGTTTGAACTAACCGAGTTTGTTGACCGATTTGACACAATGTTCCTGCAATAAAAGCTCCAACATAAAGTTCAGAGAGCAGTTTCAGGAAACCTGGGATAGCATTTCGAGAACTCAACCTTTACTAGTGGCATACATAGAAAAGGTGGCGCGAGAAAGTTGATGGGTAGAGGAGGAGTGAAAGTACAAGAAACAATGAGGAGAACGTGTTTGATCCTGAGTGTTGTTAAAGGTATGAGGGCGGTTATCACTTCTCTGTTGCCCATACTGTGGAAGGTGTCTTCCTGAGTCACCCATAAAGGAAAGTGGATTAGTGGTCTTGACTACTCGAGAATGTGACGGCAGTACTCAAGGGACAATAGTACTGCCTTTTTGTAAGCGGTTTCCAGTGAGTCAGCTCCATACTAACAAGATCCTTACTGCCGGAGATGGAAATCCGTGAACTAAGGTGAACTGTGCATTTTTAGGGCTGACCTTTTCTGACCTCACCCTTCCTTTGTGGGAAGGCAGCACAGCTGCTATGAGGGTTTCATCGAGGAAGCACCCTACTACCGCTACATCTCTACACAATCAGCAGTACGATTTCGTCCTCGGATCACAAATTTGCTTCATTTAATCCTACCACTTCTCGGCTGATCTATCCAGCATGGTAGGACCTGAAGGAACGATTGTTCCAGCCATTATACCTTGGCTGGTTTATCACAATGAACAAACCTCTCCACGACGTCAAGGTAGCAGCAACAGACGGGTTCTCTTAGTGAAACCCTAATAACTTCCTATCAAGTAATGAATTCATCCTTTAGCAGTAATTACTTATAGACCGTACTTGAATACTCGCCTTGTCCAAAATCAAGCTGCTACACATTCGTAGTTCCACTTACAGTTAATGTTTGAATCAATTACTGGGAAATTTCTTTCAATTTCAAATCCAGTTGAATGGTTGTTCTCGATTGCGTTGACATCTACCTTTCCAAACACTGATTTTATGTTCGGTAACTTACAGGTATATAAAATGCCTCCAAACCAATAATTACACGTTTTCTAGATGAAACACAGAATAACCTATTATATAAAGCGAGTATCCCATAATTTATTCCCTATTGAAATTACATTTTATGTTTGTCATGAAGTTTGGTGGCATGAAACCAGGTTTTTTACTACTTCGTTTTCTTATCACTTATGCTCGTTTTATAGAGAAGCCGTACACACTTCTGTATTTGCTTCGTACAGTGATATCGCTAGCTTCATTTCTTAGTTGTTTTGTATTAGCTCATTTCTCACCTCGACTTCAGTTTATAGTAACTGAATTTTTTATCACCTCGTTTCTGATCCTAACAGTATGTCGTCATAATATGTTGCACAAGTGACATATCTTCAAGTGAGGAAGCAGAATTCCTGTAAAGGGAGCAACTGTCATCTAAATTTCACAATCTACATACTCATACAAGAAATCTTTGAAATATGGGCTTTCACTCTTGTAGTAATGCGATTTCGATGCGGATTATGTAAATATTTTTATCACACCTTTAATAATTGAGTTGTGAGAGTATGTTGCCTATTCTCGTGCACTTCATGATGAATATGCTATGGTTTCGTAACTTGTATTACACATTTTACTTATTCATTTAAGGTTTCTGGTGGAGCGTTGGAAGATTCAATGCTTATTGCTGGTGTAGCATTTAAAAAAACTTTCAGCTATGCTGGTTTTGAAATGCAACCTAAGTGTTATCAATCTCCAAAAATTGCACTACTGAATATTGAGTTAGAATTAAAAGCTGAAAAAGAGAATGCTGAAGTTCGTGTCAGTTCAGTAGAGGTATGCATCATTTTTAGTATAAAATAATTTTACTATTAGGAGTACCAAAAGGTTGTTGATGCTGAGTGGCAAATTCTTTATGATAAACTGGATATTCTGCATAAAAAAGGAGTTAAAATTGTTTTGTCCAAATTACCTATTGGCGATGTCGCTACCCAGTATTTTGCTGATCGTGATATGTTCTGCGCTGGTCGTGTACCTGAAGATGATTTGAAGCGTACCCAAATGGCATGTGGTGGAAGCGTTCAAACAACTGTTCATGGACTTACAGATAGTGCACTGGGAACTTGTGAAGTTTTTGAAGAAATTCAAATAGGGTCAGAAAGGTACGTGTTTAAAATGTGATTTTTCAATCATGTCATATATATTCCAAGTGTTCATTGTTCGAATAATTAACATTGTTACTTTAGATTATCAGTTAATCATTTTAGTTGCAGACTATTTTTAGGGCATCGATTGACCTTTGTGTGTGCGTGTGTGCCAAAGTAGACTCTAGTAACTTTGATACAACTGTAGTCTGGAAATTGAACTGTCGGGTCATATTTTTGAATACTGTTCTATTTATTGTTATTTTAGGTACTGATTTTAAGCATATATACTATTCATCGTGATTCTAACTGATATACATATCTGTTTATTGGGTTTTTTTTTTCATAATGCTTGAAGCTGGGACTATTCAAGCTGTACATATCATATTTTCATCAGACTTAAAATTTATTCTGGTGTTACCGATTTGTACAACCACCCTATGTTGTTAATATACAAACTGGGAATGAACATCGAACTATTTTTATTTCAGATCATTGTCATTAATCTTCATTTTATCCTGTGAAATGTTAACTAGACGATACTTGCTAACATAATTCTATAAAATCATTCATTTAGTTTTTATGAGTAAATGTTAGGAGTCATGAGTATTCCTATCACATCTACTTAACTATAATACACTTTATTCTTGTATGTTAGGTTCAACATATTTAAAGGCTGTCCACAAGCCCATACATGCACAATTATTCTTCGTGGTGGGGCAGAACAATTTATGGAAGAAACTGAAAGGTCACTGCATGATGCTATTATGGTAGTCCGAAGAGCTGTTAAAAATGATGCATTTGTTGCTGGTAAGTAGAATTTTTCAACTATTTTTCTGTCTATTTTCGAACATATAAACAGATCACTTATTATCTTCATTTTCATCTTTTTGTTATACACAGGTGGTGGGGCTGCTGAAATGGAACTTAGTGGATATCTTCGCAAGGAAGCATTTCAAATTGGTGGACGTGAACAGTTATTAATAAGCGCTATGGCTAGAGCTTTTGAAGTTATTCCTAGACAACTGTGTGACAATGCTGGATTGGACTCAACCATTATTCTGAACCAACTGCGTCATAATCATGCGAAAGGTATAGGTAACCATTTGTAGTATGTTAATCTTAAATTCAACAACTGAGTACAAAACTGTTGTACTCGACTATAAGCTACGCTTGTGTAAGAGAGTTTTTGTGATATTACTAAGCTGAATTCGAATGAAGGTGTGGCTTGAACCTGTAACCTTATGGAAGGGGAGTGTTTCAACTACTAGTTATGTGTGCTATTGTGTAAGTTCTTTCACCGCAAACTCTGAATCTCGTCTTCTGCGTTTCTGTACGACTTCGCAAAATAATCATGGCTAAATTCCTAGTTTATACAAACTAGTAAATCACTGTCTTTTATAGAAATTGAATGCCTCTGACAAATATCTAGCGTATCAAATTAGAATCGATTTTGTCCATGCCAATTTGAATGACTTATCCTTGGACGTGAGTGAGTTACTCACAAAATTCCTGAGAAAGTTATAATCAATGTATCTACATATATGCTCTCATATCTGACCCTCAGTTTACCTAAATACACATGTAGATTCAATCAATCGGAGGTCCAAGGCACATTAATAATAGCTGGTGTGGATCCCATTCGTGTAAATTTTGGACATATATATGTTGGCAGTTTGATACATCCCATGGCTCATAAGATGGATATCCAGAGCATAATTAAAATCCTAACTCTAACCGACTTCAATGATTTATATTAGTATGCTTGTTTGTCGTTATGAAAGTAAGACTAGCTGTGATTGAATTAAATTAATCCACCTAGTGTAATTTTGATATCAACAATGTTTTCATTCTAGGCAATATTTGGTACGGTGTTAATATCGAAAAGGAGTGCGTGTGCGATAATTTTGAGAATGGTGTTTGGGAACCGGCGCTTGTGAAGAGCAATTCAATCATTTCGGCTACTGAAGCAGCTTGTCTTCTGTTAAGCGTTGACGAAACCATCAAAAATCCAGAATCAAAGGGTGCTGAGGATAACACACCGGTTCGGCCTCCTGGGATGAGGCATTAATTATTAATTGTTTTGTTTCTAAATGGATAAGCTGAAATAAATTACTATTGTTTGATTTTCGTAAATTCTTTATGCTATATGTTGGTCTAATGACTATTCAAGTCAGGATTAGCTTGTCATGAGTGAATCCTACTGATGTTACAGAGAACAGATATCATAACGAAGTTCCAAGGATACGAAATGTGGTAATTCATCAATAGCGGGCATTTTTCGATCAACAGAGTGCAGAAGATATGTTTGCGTAGGAAAAGAACATTAAATGTCTAACTAGTATTTAGCCGATACTTATATATGCTTTAGTCAGTCTGGGGGGGAGGCAATCTCTTAAATATCAGATGCCTAACATCTTTATTCGCTATTTTAGCAGTTTCTTAAAGTGTTTCCTGACGGACTGTACTATGCTAGTCCCTTCTTGTACTCGTAACCTTGTAAATAGGCACAGGTGGGCTCTAACAATTGGCACCTTGGTTGCCGGGTAATATGAAAGTGGCATTTAGATATAGTGTGCTTAAGTATATCTTACGAAAGTGTTCTTTGACCACTATGTAGAAGATCAAGTGTCAAAAATAGAAGTAGGATTTCATGAATTTATTAGTAGGGGTTAATAGTACGTCAGACCATCCAGATGTTCCTGTAACAATTGCGAATTCTAAAATTGTGATCGACGCAAGGCAAGTTCAAATCGATGATACCAGAATGGGAAATTCACTAAATAAAGTTGAAGAGGTAGTGCATAAACAAGATAGTTAGTGGTACCACTAACGTATTTGGAGCTCTATGCAGTTAGCCACAAACCAGTCAATCGACTGATTGTTGTCGTGAAACAGCAGTTTAGGATGTACCTAGTGGTTACGTGTTCTGCTTGATTCGAGTGTCATGTGGGTGGTTTGACCTCGCCCAGACACTGCGAAAGGGGTTTTAATTTTTTTGTTCACCACGACGAGTGCTTAGAATCTATAGCCACCTGGTCCTGCATGGGTAGACATGCTCAGACTAGTCGATCCGAAGACCAATGGCTACGATACCGACTGCTTGACTTTGATGCAGAGTTTTAGCTTACTTAAGATTCCAGATATGGCTGACTGACTCGTTCTAAATGATGGGTCAAGGTTTCTAACCATTTTACATTTAATGACTACCTTACAATTTCTTATTAATTTGTTTATCGAATTAGGGGGTCACTGTTCTACGATGAGAGCTATATTCTACCTTTCTGTGACATAAAGCATGGAATGTCGTATTTATGTTTATTTGATCAACTTAATCTTTTCCAGACAGCAGGTTCAAGAGCTTAAGCGGTATCTGCTCATATTCTGGAAAGTAGTTTCCGCAATTTACGGGAATAGTTTCACTGATAATAATCGAGTTATAAATACGACCCATCACGGTAGTAATCTACTGTTTCTAAAAGGAACTCAAGAAAAACTACTTGAGGCATTACCACGATTTTGGAAATTACTTCAATTGTACACTGATATAACACTGCAACAAGTGATTTATTGGGTATTGTACAAGAGGTTGTTTTAAAAAATCTACCCATTGAAGGCATATTCAGCTTTGTGGTGTATGATAAGAATCCCAACAACAAAATAAAAGCTGTCTGAACGAGTATCAAATGCGTTACGCATCATATTGCTGACAAATATTTACTAGGATATATATTGAAAATTACCTTCGGCATCAGTAAGTTCTGGAAACTCATATACATGTCCAACAGTATTCACGGAATTAGGTAAAGCAAAGCCAAAATTGAAATCAAAGCTCTTAAGGAGCATGTCGTTAAAATAATGACGCTGAATCATACAGAAATCTGAGAGATACCTATCACCAACAGAAAATTCAATACTAAAAGCCTAAGATATTAGTA
This sequence comes from Schistosoma japonicum, assembly GCA_025215515.1. Classification (NCBI taxonomy): domain Eukaryota; kingdom Metazoa; phylum Platyhelminthes; class Trematoda; order Strigeidida; family Schistosomatidae; genus Schistosoma; species Schistosoma japonicum. The sequence goes on along the minus strand of CM046064.1, from coordinate 31,426,521 downwards.
AGGTTCTCACGTTGCGGCGATAGTTCTTAAGTTGAGAAAATCTAGAGAAAACTGGTAACGAATACACCTACTTTGCCCACGAATTTCCGAGAGAACTAAATTCACGTGAGAACATAAATTGTTCCAACCTACGTCCCGAGAGTAGCTTTTCTACGAAATAATATCATGGTTGTACTAAATTTCTCAGAGAAGTTTAATGTCGTAAGCGTTGCAACTGAGAGGACAAAGAAACCTTACATATTTTTAATTAATTATGACATATGCTGTAAACAACTATTACTTATCGTTGCAGGTCCTCAGCTGCAAAACATCATTAATAGTTGTTGACTCCTGGGATATTAATTCTTCCTTTAATTTAGAAGTGCTCTTTGAATTCCTTGCTGCCAACCTTTCATTTTGTTGTTTGACTTCACCTCTTAACATTCAATTGGGAGGAAATGATGTCAGTTCGTAGTCCCCATTCAATATCTTGACGAGCTGGTTTAAAGTAAGTGGTTTCAAACAGTTGTGGACCCAATAAAATAGCTTTCGCTTTAAGGGCTTCCGTGTCTAGTAACAGTTGATCTCTAATTCCATCAGGTACGGACTTAGGTATACAAAAAATGTATAGACAAAAAAAGTGTTTACAGGCTAGCAAAGAATGTGATCTTGTCCCTGGGAATAAATCAGGTTTTTTCTTAAATCCTTCAGTAGAATTTGCGTGAACCACTTCGATCGGTAGGCAGTTCCAGGTTTGACTATTCATAGTGAGATGCCGTATCCACAAACCAATCTACTGTATTGCATCTGTAGTTTTAGGTACTCTCTCTTAGTTGTGTTCGAAGTCACTTTAAATAGGTGTCCTAATGGGTTCCTGGGAGTTTTTAAGATATTATAAGTTGTTTTAAGGTTCCCTCTAAGCTTAGGAAGATACATGTCTAGTATTAACAGGCGTTTGTCATATGATCTGAACTTGGGTCGATGAGTGAACTTCGTGGCTCTTCTTTGAATCGGTTGCAGTGTATTTCAGTCTGTCCAGAGTGGCGAGGTAAACACTATGCTTCCATACCCTAAATGAGGGCAAAGAAAACTATTAAAAATTATGTAGAAAATCCTTCTATGCGCTTCAGAGGTATAAGTTCTCGGTTGGTTCAGAAGACATTTTGTCACAATAAGTAATCGATTTGATTTTGTAAGGGGCCAAGATACATAAATCTTCTACTAGTGATTTGCTTCAGGGAAGATTATTTAGAGCGCATGTGTTGTCCGTTTTATGCTGCATATAGACAGATTTATCCCGATTGAATTCTTTCTACTCGTGTCGTAATGTTGGGGTGGGGTACGGGTCGTTGGTAGCATCCAGCGCTCGAGTTCTAGCTACTCGACTGCGCAATGCGGCTGTTCAATAGATGCCTCAAATCTTCCCGAAATAATGATATTCCTTGCATTTCAACTGATGTTTTAGTTATTAGTGAACATAATATTATATCCAACCTGTTCTGTGATCCCTTCACTTTTAACGTCCCTTTCTATTTGACAGAAGAAACCAGATTATCAGGGGGTAAGTCTTTATTTTATTATCTTGGCCAGGAGACAGTGGAGAGCGATCCTAGTCATTCAAACACACAATGCTTCTCAACATTCAATATAAGATAATAAGAAATATAATCCCTATGAAGAATAACGAAGCAAATAAATACTTAGACGTTATTGTTTTAGCGTATACTCAAGGTTTGAAGTCAACTCTTAACCAGTCAACCTAAGTTGCTACATTAGCTTCCTCCTGAAATCGACTTCCGTAGGAACGTCGGTTCGATCAACATATCAGACAAAATCATCTCAGTTCTGCCTCTGTAGCTCAATGGAGAATTAGTAGCTCGTCCAGCGCCCAACATTCCATCAATGGCTAACAGGCTGTTAGTATTCGACGATACTACGTGAATGAAATTTACTTTTAGAACTTGTTAGCTAATATTGTAGCGTTTGCATTCTCCCACAGATGATGGTTGGATACCTGGTGAAATTGACCTCCTAACAGTGACCAGAGCTTGGAAAATAACAGAGGGTACGAAAATGAAGCAAGAACATGTGAGGAAGTACCGCGAGCAGGCTACCCAACACCTATGTTGGTGAGGTACGATTTATCCATGCTCTGTCCGGTTATCAGGTGTTTACTCACCTGCCTTCTGAGTCGCCCTCTAGTCAAAATTAAAAAATAATCTACTAAAACAAACGATGAAATTTAATCACACCTAAAGAATTGGTCCACCATTTGTTTAAAAGGTTAAAGTATATATATATATATATATATATATATATATATATATATATATATATATATATATATATATATATATATATATATATATATATATAATTAACAAGTGTTCGTTTCTACGTAAGTGTTTGGTTTGGTAACCTGGAAGTAAATAGACATGGTGTAGATACTTTGTGCACGCAAATGTGTTAACAAAATCAGTTTTATTAAAAAAATATATAAGTGCGTGAACTTGCCAGAAGTTAGATCAAATAGGCGACGTTGAACATGTGAAAATCGCCTTTGATGACTGCATTCATGACGGCGGATATTCATAGTACCCGTCAGGCCGGAATATTATAGCAAATGCTTAGAAAAGAAAATGAATTACTGAAAACATGAGAGTGCTCAGGCTTATTAGGATTAAAGATATAAACCGCCTTGCGGATTGCTCACTTGATGATTGGTAGGTATGAATAACATATATGGCAGTTACAATGATTAAGATACGTTTTAAGACGCAATTGACTCGCATATTGGATGAATAGGCGATAACTGTTCACTTGACTGTGGTGAGAAACATACATGTGCCGAAGGTAGTACTAACGATGAACAGGTCGAAGATGTTTATTAAACTGATTTCACAGTACGAGAAATGAAAGCAAACGCAGCAACAGATCAAAATAACACTTAGTAAATAAGAAAGTATTGGTGCCACCCGTTGTTGCGTTTTCTCATTAAACTACGGTCACCAAACGATAATTTGACTATTTACACATAACATGTGGGGTAAATTTGTTAATCATAATTCACCCTTAAACGGTTTTTTACGCCAAAAGTATTAAGCTACTCGCAAACTGTAAGTAGTTAAACATTTTTAACGTAATAATGGCCTAAATGTTCCTTACCACTGGCCCAATGTTTCAGTTATTTGGCCCAACGTCGATTTCTGCGGCCCAGCCCTTTCATACGAAAACTCCAATGTTACCTAAGGTTTTTGTTTGGCCTAATTAGGTCAAACCAAGCTATAAATCAATGAAAAGCCATATGGCCAATGTAGTAAGCTTACTGGTAAAGTACTGGACGATATCTTCAGTTAATCAAGTGTTCAAATGTCGATAAAGTGAATGCAAACTATGTGGTTATCCTAGAGAAGGTAGGTTTAAGCTAAGGAAAGTATTGCTCCTAACCCACGTCTATGATAATGGTATGAACTTGTTTGTATAAAGCTAACTGTGGAGAAATTACACTATTTAATGATAATTTCGAGTTAGTTTATCAACCCGGTTTGTTAATAGTTTCATTAATTTTATCAATCATATTACGTGATTCCTAAGTCATGACAATACTTTATGATGATATCCCGAAACTATAATGAGTAACCAGTCGTAGTGTTGATTTGCGATAAACTAGTGAAAAAAATGAGTTGAATTATTTATATATATTTCCTATTGGTGATTCATGGATAGTAGATGTTTTTAGCCGTTAACGAATCCAAGTTGACTGATTATATTACAATTTGCTATCCAGAAGTATTCGTTTATTTAGGATTACCTTTAATGTTAGGCTCCGGAGTTTATTTGAATGTTTGTTTGACTAATAAGTACATGATAGCTTAATTATTATATCAGTGAAGTACGATAGTACCTAAATGCGGTAACTTTATTACCTGGACAATGTTAAACATCTTTTAAGGCAACTGATGTGATCACCCAATTTAGAAGAATAAATATATGTTTCGCCTGAAAACAGCACACTTTTTCGTAGTAGTATGCTGTCGTATAAAGTTATTAAGAATATGTATCTTAAGCAGAAAACGGTTTTAGTAGTAGTTTAAATGAATTATATATGGCTAGTCTAAATGAAAATATATACATATTAAGTACTAGTGTGGTGTGTGTAGTAAATCAACTGGCGAAACGGTGAAACTCGCCTGGGTTCTTTCCCGAATTCACTGTTATTGCTGAGGTTCAGTGTGTTATTTACGGTAAGTATCTGTAGGATTTTTGTTCCATGCTTCCATCCAACTTTTCCACTGTCTACCGATAGTAGAGAAATCTAGAAAAATGATTAGTTCCGCCGATTAAGCTTGTTCACAACGCTCATCTCAATCGAAGATTTTACGTTCTTTATTGACTCACCTCAGCTGATAGGTTCGCGGCTTATATTACTCAACGGATTGTTTAAGTACACCATATTTAAAAAAATATTTTGACTATACTGCTGATACATCACAGGATAAGGTTTAGGAGAAGGGGGTAGAATAATACTTGTAACTACTACTATTTCGATAACGTTTTGTCAACATAGGATAAGTAGAAAAATATTGTCATTTTATTTTACTTATTTTAATATTTACTAACTTGAAATTTTAGAAGTTACGTGATTACATTTTAAGCTAAAACTAAAACTGTGAATATCTCTGCCTGAATAATCGGTTGTCCTCATCTAACTCTTTTAGCCACTTTTTCAGTTTCAGCGTTTTTACTTGTTGATTTCACATGATACAGTTTATAAAAATGGGCTCAGTGGTTTTTACCATAGGCTCAACAACTTACCCAATATATTCCCTATAGTTAATAATATGGTGTAACTGCTTACATCACGTAAAGTTACACCGCCGGACAACTTAATTAGTCTGGTCCAACCTAACAATGGCAGCTGGGCTTCTTGATTTGTATGAAATAAATTAGTGAGTAACTTGTATTTCAGGTGATAATGATAGGATAGTTTACAAATACAATGCCACATGCCGGGCTGCGATAAGTCTTATAACGCGGGTTGATAAGTGCCCGTTCACCGGCATCATTCTTTGTTTGCCGTTTTGAAATAGCATAACATCTGCTAAGTAAACGTTTACTAACAGCCACAAGACAGTAGTCCACGAGGCTCATTTGTTTGATTCTGTGGCAGGGTAGTACTGTTCACAGGGACTTATCGTGACTCTTCTTCGTTGAAATTTGATAGCTTTGTGCTTCAGTGCATGAAAACTTTTCCGTTATAATGCCTCAAGATGTTTGCATAGGTGAATTCCTTGCCCTACTTATCACCGGTAGATGTTTGGGCTTTGTGGTTACTATGCACAGTGTCGCTGAGATAGTGTGTGGAATTATCTTTGATGAGACTAGTTTAAATGCAGTGTTGACTCTGCATTCTAGCCAAATGTATCGAAACGATGGGAATAAGTACTTCATCATGAAACTGTAGCATTGACTACGTGCATAGGCACCATAACGGCAGTGGATTCATCGATAGCGGTAACTGAATTCAAATATCGAGTCACTTTTTTTTAATGCAGAGTACCAACTGTTGTTTTAATGCAATTGTGAGCGAGTACTGACATGGTTAGAAAATGGTGTAATGAAGCCTATCAGCACTACTACACATATTTGATGGACAGTGAACATTGAATCAAAATGAGTATATTCCCTGTTTTGTACCACGTCCGAGTGAACCAGTCCGAAGGATCGATATTACAGCTATCGGAAGTTACTTCATAAAATTCAACTTGTCAATTAAGAGGTGTTTCCAGACACTTGGTCTGCCGGTGGTCCACGACTGTATCACCCATTAAGTAAACTGACTAATGTAAACCATCATTTCACGTACCTCTTTCATGTTTGTCTGTTAGCTGCCTTATTTTTAACTACATGTTTAGTCTTTCAAATTCATACCAATTTGCCATTATTATAAACTTGACAATGACTTTCTCAGTTTATATGAATTTCTAATCATTATCATCATAAATATCATGATGGCAACTCCCCAAATCATATATTTAATGCAATAATTACTTTATTATTTTCATCCTTGCGACCAACCTGAACATACTATTTTACTTATTACTTATTGTATTAACATCATTTTACTTTATTTGTTTTGTTGTATTATTGAACACAACCCAACACCATATGCAAATTAATAATCTTCTTCATCGCTGGTTTTAAATGACTTTCTCAAATTTACAACTGACAAACTTTGAATATAGTTAAGTAGTTCTCGATGCAGACGTCCACCATTCTAACATACATTATTGCTTAATTATGTAATTCCTTCAACATATTTATGTGCACCTTATTTTGGCCACCGTGTCAAAGGAGTTCGATAGTGATACTACTGAATGTCCTTTGGTTAGATCGAGTCCCATTGTTGGCAGCTATTAGTTCTGAGACGACTGAGAACGTTTGTGCTTACCGCTGGAGTCAATATTATTCAGAAATACATACCTAGTTATTTTATGTACTTACTGCATCATTCTAGATTACATATATTTGTGTATTCTTACGACAAGTTGAAGTAATTATTCGTTTCTTGATGACTTGTTGTTATTCCACTGAGAGTAATAGTCACTGTCGATACTCGATTAATTAGAAGTGTTTGGTCGGTAAAAAAAAATCCCAATAAGTATTCTGAACTTCAGTAACTGCTCAATCGTAGTAAGTCAGCTTAACTAATTCGAGAACATTAGTTCATTATTAACACTTTGATAGGTTAACAAAGAATGCATTATACAATACTACTCAGTGCGCGTAACCCGCCATCGTTCTTTAGTGCCTCGCTTTTTCGAGTACCAGAATCTGTCTAAATCTTTGTTAACACCTCGAGTCATAGTTTACCTTTGAGATGTGCATACAGAACCCATAACGTTTCAACTATTGTAGACATTCTTATTATTAATGTTTTTATATATACCTCCACCCTAAATTATAATGTAAAAGTCATAGCAAGTGAATTTAACTTCCTTAAGACAGACTGCAATGTTGTCAGAGGTCAGTCATATGATGATTGTCACTATGGTCGTAAATATGAAACCAACATATACTATACATCTCACAGTTGATCAGATGACGTCAGATTACCACTGTTTATTCTCTCTCTTAGCCACGAAACGTCAAACATTTCAATTCCTATTCATCGGGATGTTGTGAATGTATTACTTAATTCTACAAATTGCTTATCTATTCCTGAATTTATTTGGAACCATTATGTCTGACCTCGGTAGTAATACAAGCCGATTGTGTTTAGTCTTGTTATTTATATATTATGTAGCAGTATGTATTATTTATAATGAAACCGTAACAACTATTAAATGGACTGCTTTCGATGTATAAATATTAAATAGTTATGGGAGGATTATACACTGTTTATTCGTTGCACTTCTATGCATGTTGAACACTTTTGCAACTGTTTAACTTTCAGATTCTCATTCGTTGGGTGTTACATTCATTATACTTTTCGTTCTAACTTTTAATATATATTGAGCGTTCTACGTGCTTTGTCAGTGTTAGTTAACTGAGTAATAAAGCGATTAATTACTGAAATAAACTATTTGAGTCACGTAGTTTATTCATTTTAAAAAGTACATCCCAAAGTAGTGAAAAAGGGGTAATGTCAATGGTTATCGAAAAGGAAATAAAGGGGAAATTGCGACAGTTAAGTGCCTTTTCCCTCTTACTACGGACGAATTCCCCCCATTTTCTCCTTAATTGAAGACGAACTTCTAACTTCTAGCAGACTTATCCCACCCATCTTGATTCATGTTTAATGCTAGGCTATATTTAGTAAAGCATTTGCGTAAGGATATATTACAATTATATGAACCTATTATATCGATCACAGTTTAACAACAATCATACAGTAACTTCAGTAAATGATTATTCAATTGCAATAACGCAACTTTCGGAAAACAATGTATAAGGAAAAAGTTTATTATCACGGAAGTTAAAGAAATGTACAAGTACACAATGATGTGGTGAATTTACTTTATCTTAACAGTCTTCAGGCTGCTCTTCTTACAGTTGAAAATGTGAGAGCCAGGAGAGGAGCTGACATAGCTTCAAATCATCACCTGGTGGTTGCAAAAATGAAACTGAAGCTGAAGAAGCAATGGATAACTGGAGTAACAGCATTACAACTGTTCAATACAGCCTTTCTTCGATATAATGACAAACTCAAGGAATTCAAAATAACTCAACAACAGGTTTCAAGCCTTACAAGATCTGACAAGGCGTTTAACAGTGTAGATAGGAAAACACTATGGAAACTTCTACGCCACCAGAGAAACTCGTCATCACCATCCGAAATTCTCACGACAGACTACAGTGCAAAATCATGCATGGAGGACAGCTGACAGATGCATTCCCATTGAGGACCGGTGTCAGACAAGGCTGTCTTCTCTTGCCTTTTCTCTTCCTTCCAGTGTTCGATTGGATCATGAAAACCTCCACATTTGAGGGGAAGCACGGAATTCAATGCACAAGTAAGATGCGACTTGATGATTTGGACTTCGCGGATGATCTAGCTCTTTTATCACATACACGCCAACAAATGCAAGTGCAGAAAACAAACGTAGCAGCAATCTCAGTATCAGTAGGCCTGAACATACATAAGGGAAAGAGAAAGATCCTCAAATACAACACAGGGAGCACCAACTCAATTGAACTTGATAGTGAAACTCTGGAAGAAGTGGATACTTTCACGTAACTGAGAAGCATCATCGATGAACAAGGAGAATCCGATGCAGATGTGAAGGCAAGGATTGGCAAAGCAAGGGCAGCATTCCTACAGTTGAAGAACATATGGGACTCCAAACAAATGGCAACTAACCTCGAAATCAAACTCTTCAATTCGAACGTCAAAACAGTTCTTTTGTATGGAGCTGAAACGTGGAAAAATACTTCAAACATCCTCAGGAGGGTACAGGTATTTATAAACAACTCTCTACGCAAGATATTGAATGCCCGTTGGCCGGAAACTAACAGTGACATCCTACTATGGGAGAGAATAAACCAACTTCCAAGCGAAGAAGAAATTAGGAAAGGTCGCTGGAAATGGATAGGACATACATTGCGGAAATCATCAGACTGCATCGCGAGACAAACATTAACTTGGAATCCTGTTGAAAAACGGAAAAGAGGAAGACCAAAAAACACACTGCGTCGAGAATCGGAAGCAGATATTAAAAGGATGAACAGCAAGCGGAAACAGCTAGAAATGACTGCTCACAACATAATTCAATGGAGAATAATGGTGAGCAGTCCTATTCTCCTCTGGGAGGGGTGACGGGCGTAAGTAAACTAGTACAACCCCTTTCCTCTGACGTTAATGATGTTGAGTGACCAAAGTTTCTAAAAACAAATCCTGTGAGAAATCAGTAAAGTGATTTACAACGGGACGGATAATCGAGACTAACAATCTGAGGAACCTACCTCGTTAACTTGTATTTTCTGGATATCAGTTTCATTAAATAATTGTATTCTTTAGATTGTAAGCTGTTAACGTTAGTAGGACATGATGATACCACTGAAATTTTTTTAAGTCAAATCAAGTTTCACAGATCGTAGACATAATTCCTCGAATTAAACCCACTCCTGTTGCATCTGGAAATCATTCGAAAGGGCAGTTCCATTTGTTTGTAAGTAATGTTGTGGTACTTTAGACTTTGAATATTCCTGCTGATTTTGTTGACGTTACACGTTGCGGTGATGCGTGTTATCTATTAAAATTGATCCTTTTAGAATAATATAATTATGATCAATCGTTTTTTATGTGTACTGGAGTTAATTGTTCTCTAGCTAGCTAATCGATGTACGACCTTAGTAGGTGATCGAGTTGTTTACGACTTTTAAAAACGATCATGTAGTTTTAGTGCTATGTCAGTCTGCCCTGATACTCATTAGCTTTCAAGCCGGATAAAGAAAACACTTGAATGAACCAAACAGTCTAATAGTAGAAATTAAGGATCATTTATTCTATGCAATCGTTTATGCATACTTACACAAGCCTAGAGTGCACAGTAGATCAATTATGATAACAGTATCGATAACAAACGACGATACGTACACGATTAAATAATCCTAGTTCATTAGTGGAAACTCTAATAACAGTAAATAGGTCAAATGGATGGCTAGGATGATGAAATAAAAACAAAATGTGTGATGCACATAATCAAAACATACGAAATGAATCTCTGAACAATTAGTTCACCTAGTTTAATCATTCTTCTCAACTCGCCGTTATATCAGATCTGGTTCCCACCATCGGTCTAGAAATGGACACAGTATTCTGTGAATCATACAACTCAGCCATCACAACAAATTAGTTGGTTCAACATAAGTTTGTATTGGCTCATCAACTATAATATTCTTTACCGTTTGTGTATACAAATCCCCCAGTTTTGTATTTTTCATCACAAAGTGGTCTATTACATGACGTACAAAAGTAATTGTTTTTATTCACCAAACTTGGAAAGTGTGTTCTACCTCTCTCTATCATCCACCAATCGTTTCCTTTGTAAAGCAATCAGCATTCTAAGAATTAGATCAAAGCTCTTAGGAGTTAATCACACTAGTTTGTTATAGATGTAAGGACACAAAATTCAGCCATTAGTCATCCTCATTTTACTCGTACCACCGAAGTCACTTCACAAATGAATCCCTTAATAATGTACACTCCACTACAGTTATAAGTAACATTTACAAACTATATACTTCCAAAGTAAAGCCAATGTATTAGTATTGAATATTACGATCTTTCTACTGTTAATCAAGCCATGAATTCGGCTATGTTCTGATAGTGTAGTAATTTACGATTTACACTGAAAAAAAAACTTGGCTATTTTTATTAATTACGGAGGTATTGAATTAAAACCTGAACATCTGTACAATACTTTGCAAGGCAGTCATTTACAATCTAGTTATATAATAAAAATTTCGAATAAAATTGAAAATCAACATCATTTTTCAACAAATAATTACTTAAATCTATCTAATGGCACAAAGTCCCATTATATATCCTGTTAAGAAACTACACACACTCGAAACTTGACAATTAGTGCATCGCTAGTCAATAGAAATGTTCTTATACTTAATTAGAAGTAGATTTGTGGAGGTTAGCTTTAAGTCAGTTATTTATATTCACCTACAGATTGATATCACACGGATACTATTAAAAACCAAAAATCACCGAACTACTGTTTCATCTAACTATAAGACTCTTCAAAAGTTCACATCTACAATGCTACTATGAATTGAACCCACAACCTTCAGGTCACTAAGCAAAACTCTAAACATAAAAAAACTACACAGATAACTAATAGTAGGTAGGATCACCACTTCAATAAACTTGTGATACAGAGTAAAAATTGTCTAATGCTATTGACACTACCAGTTAACTTCTCACTGAAACTTTGAGGGTATTGAATAAAATTACTAGTGAGTTAGTTGTTATAATTATGTCGAAGTGGTTTTGTAGAAATTGGTTTTGACGTGTTTGTATTCATCAGATGATCCAAGAGTAAGATAATTAATACTATTAGCATTTGACTATCATTGCACTATATCACAAATTTAGCAAAGTGGGAATCCTGCCACTAAACATCAGTGCAGTAGTGCTGATGGCTAAACGTTTGCTGATAGTCATGGGTGTGCACTGATAGGAAGTCCCACATTAGGACGAAACAGCTGTCTAATATCGCCTGAATTTTAATAGTGACCAATTGAGACTAATATGCGACGAATGAAAAAAACCGATTTCGAAAATAAAAGACAAGTTAAATGAAGAACAATTTATTTACAATATATACGTTGTTTTAATTTATACATACAAAGTATACTTTAGCTCAGTGTTCCTGATTTGGTATATTGTTCATAATCAAAAATGTCGTTCTGTTGTTCATCAAAATATAAACCAATATAATCCAACTCCAAACTAAATGGACCTTCAATATCATCCATTAAAGTAAGTGAGAAAAGGCGCATAACACCTAGATCTACTGCACGTTGTCTAGTATGAATAATACTTGAATGAGTACGATAAAATTTAGATAATGGAATTTTAGCTATTTGCCAGTATGGTCCACCTCGAGTAAACAATGCGAATTGATGTGTAACAGAACGATCGAAATCCCATCGTCCAGGAGGAAGTACAACAATTTGATATTTCCGACCATCTCCACGATATCTGAATGGAATTTTTTTTAAATATATAGCAAAGTAACTTGAAACGCATGGAAAAGTAGAATTAACTCGATAATGATCACACTACAAGAAGTGACATTGTTGATTTTCCCTGAAACTGAATTTAGTTGTCCTATAATGCTTATCACACGAAATTGGCCTGATTTTGATGTAACCTGCTCTTACCTGCCTACCATTCAATAAATAAACTATTATCTTTGTGAATTTAGGTACTACTTATAATTTACTCTATCGTCGGTTCGATAATATCGTTTCCGACTGTGAAAGTGGGTGGTATGGGCTCGAATGTAGAAAGGAGCGTCGATTCTTTCAAGATCCCAAGTCGACTGACTACAATCACCTAATACAATGCACGTGATGTTAAGTCACTCAGACTAGTAAGTATATTGCAGCTTAATCGGTAAAATTTGAGCAACATTAAAAGATCAGACAAATACATGATATTAGTCATGGTTTAAGTAGATCAGTGATAACATCATTCACAAGCCAATGCAATATCCTCATTTCATTTTACGCAGATCAAGAGACACAACGACGAAATCACTTACTGAGACAAGCATCATATAAAATAAAGCAAATGCTTCCCTGTTTAAATAAGCATACAAGGATATAGATTAGCGGTGAAGCAATATGACGTGTTATCCAACGAAGTCAATTGACCATGAACAACTAAGGATACAATTACGACTAGAAAAGTGCTAAAAGTCTGAATCAGGGAAATTTTAGGAGTACCGAAGGACCTCTAAAAACATGGGAATCAACAGACACATCGACACAATCTAGTCACTCATTATCCGACAACAGCGGTAACCTTCACGCAGTGGATAAATGACCAATCGAGTTAGTGTTCATCGAAACACTCATTCCTTTAGGCTCTACATTCTAGACAGGTCATTTGAAGAGCAATAACACTAAACAAAAGAAAATTTGACAACCGCATACAGAAAAGCACAGTAGTGTGACGTGATTAAGGTGTTGCCCTCAAACAACCATCATTTTCAGCTATACTGCCTTTCCATAGAAGAATTAGGTTAGAAAAGTCCAGTTTATTGAATGAACACCACTTTACTTCAAGGACTCCCGTCTGGAAGAAAAACCATTTTACACGTGCGGAGCTAACATAACTACTTACAGAAAGGCTGTACGTGACAAGTCTTAAACAGTTGTCCTATGGCCACAGCAGTCACACTTTCAGGTGGCCAAAGTCACTCATAACCCAGTATACTTTACAAATACCTGAAGAAGAACGTATCTATGGTGTGAACCTACATACTTCTAGTGGCACTTGAGAACAATCAACCACATGATCGAAGGTCAACTGATAAAGATAGACAAGAGGAATGTCGGACAAACGAAGATAAACAATTCAAACGAAGACAACCTAATTACAAACAAGGCTATCAGAATGAACTGATTTAACACTTGGGTGGTTACAATGAGAAGCTCATTTTTACATGAAATAGGTAATAATAATGTCGTTAAGAACATTAATGAAAGCTTAAAAATTGAACTACTCAGTTCAAAAAATACAACACCATCAACAGAATTCATATCACAAATTTTCTCTGCCATACATAACAAAATATTTAAAAAAATTGTATGAATACCTGATAACTAAATGTGAGTATGCTTCAAGACCATAACTCATAACAAATCCAAATAACCGACTTTCTGGACTTTGTAGATTTGCAAAGCCTGAACGAATTAGATCACCTCGTTTAGGTACACGTGTACTAATAAATCCACGAAAATGACCATAACCTTTAAATTTTGGATCAGATGATGTCATGACAATTGCCTCTGAGTTGGCTTGCTTACCACCAGGTCGATATGATAATTTTGGACTAAAAGTAAAATTATAGTAGTAAAATAAATTCACGCAACATGCATACATACCTTGTAGTAAAGTTGAACTATGGTTGGCAGTGGAATGCATGAAGTATTTTGCAGTATGTGATGCTCGTCAACCAAATATATCTGCATCTAATGTTGATGACTCGAAAGTAAAAACTTTCTCTTCAGATATCAACGTATTAACTAAAGTCTGGTTTTAGACGGACTCTACTGATAGCCACATACACCAAATCCAAAGACAACAATTGAGGCATTTCACTCAGAATGCATACAGACAAAAAAGACTAATCAAATGTTGGAGTGAACAATTAGTTTTAAATAAATTCTTCTTCAAACTCTACATTTATGAATCCATATATAACATTTCATAATTAGATAATGTCATGAGATAGGTAAGTATGCAAGTATTGTGATTGAGCATGTCAATGTTAGTGTATTGGAATTAACAAGTTGCATGTCGACCTGACCTTTAAATACTAAAGATGGTTATAGACAAATACGAAAGGTTATGTAACAACAGATTGAAAAAGTTATTAAATATAACAAGGTTAAGTGAGTGTGTCGTGTTAAGAAGTGATGATAATCATTAAGGCAAAAATAATAACTATAGTACAATCAGTAAAAAGTTACAGTTATTGTGATGTATTAATGAGTGAAAACATAAGATAAAAGATTGGACAACTAAGTGAGGAAAAAGAAGAAAATGTTGACATTTACTGACAAGAATATGAATATCTTGTGGGAAAAAAGAAGAGAAGAGGAGGCGAAAAACGAAAGAAAAGAAACAAAAAGGAAGTAAAATAATCGAAAAAGTCCCTTTGGGCCAAAGAAAACAAAAAAGCTTCAATATATTTATTTGCATGCACATGTTAGGTTTCTTCGAGTTTATGCCTAATGTTTCCGCTATGTAGAGTAGGAGTAATTTAAGACCTCTAGACAAATTATTTAGAACTATGTAACATAGAGAAAGCTTCATAAATCTTGATACTATGGTCATAATCAATTAAGTGAACGAGAATCGCGCTTGTAGTAGTAGATTTCGCTAAACTTTTAAGTAACCAAATCGGAGAATGTTCGCGTGCTCTCGTGGACAAGGATCAAATACGGTCCTCAATACCGACAATAGACAAATTAAAACCCATACATAACTATTCATATCCGTTGGATAAATACACAGTAACAACAGAAAAACATATTCAAATAAAGTAGCGCTAAAAAGAAGCTATTAATTGATGTCAGTATAATTTCACTTTCACTACATAGGTTTCACCGGACCACATTACGAAGAACCAAATTGACCACATCTACATCAATAAGAAATTCAGAAGAACCATGGAAGATGTAAGAGCAAGGAGAGGAGCTGACATAGTTTCAGATCATCATCTGGTGGTGGCTAATATTAAACTAGAGCTGAAGAAGCACTGGACAACTGGAGCAGCAGTATTACAAAAGTTTAACACATCCCTTCTCCGGGATACTAACAAACGCAACGAATTCAACATAACTCTCAATAACAAGTTCCGATCATTTCATGATCTACTAGAAGAAGGTGGTACTAGTATGGAGGACAATTGGGAAGAAATTAAAGAAACAATAACTTTAACATGTCAGGAGATTTTGGATCGCAAGGAACAACACCATAAAGAATGGATATCTGTTCGTACTCTGGACAAGATTCGAGAAAGGAGGAGCGAAAAGTTAGCAATTAGTAACAGACGGACAAGAACAGAGAAAATCAAGGCACATGCCGAATACACAGAAAGTCAACAAGCAAGTGAAGAGGAGCATCAGGTCGGATTAAAGGAGAATATGTTGAGGACCTAGCAATGACGGCTGAAGAAGCTGCAAGAGAAGAAAACACTGAGGCACCTATACGGATACAATGATGAAGATAGCTGAGAAATTCAAGTAAGTCAGAACGGCCAATCAGGAGCAAGACTGGCAAACCAATTACTGAATTGAATGAACAACGAAACAAGGTGGGTAGAACACTTTGAATAACTCTTGAACAGACCAGCCTCACTGAATCCACCAGTCATCGAAGCAGCAAGCAACGGATCTTCCCATAAACACCGACCCGTCAACAGTCGAACAAATCAAAATGGACATCAGAGAGTTAAATCAAGAGTGGCAAGTCAGTAGGGCCAGGACAACATACCAGCTGAGGACACTGAAGGCAGATAAAGAAGCAACTGCAAAAATACTCCACATTCTCTTCAGGAAGATTTGGGAGGAAGAACAAGTGCCAGGAAGATTGGAAAGAAGGATACCTCATCAAGATACCAAACAAAGGAGATCTTAGGGATTGGGAGAACTACAGAAGCATCAATCCACATTCAGTAACAAGAAAAGTCTTCTACAGAGTGTTATTGAACCGAATGAAAGATCCAGTCGACACCAAACTTCGAGATCAACAAGCAGGATTCCTATAAAGACCGATAGTGCACAGACCAAATCGCTACTCTACGGTTCATTGTTGAACAATTAATTGAATGGAACTCACCGATTTGCATCAATTTTCTCGACTATGAAAAAGCATTTGACAGCGTGGATAGGAGAACATTATGAAGCCTTCTACGATATTATGGCGTACCCGAAAAGATAGTCAACATCAAACGGAATTCTTATGACGGACTACAATCTAAAATCGTGGAGGGAGGCTCAGTTCACAGATTCATTCGAAGTGAAGATCAGTGTTAGACAAGGTTGCTTACTGTCACCCTTCCTTTTCCTGCAGGTAGGTTGACTGGATCGTGAAGACTCCAACATCGCAAAGCAATCTCGGAATACAAGGACAACATCGATGCAACAAGATGACTTAGACTTTGCAGATGATCTAGCTCTTCTATCCCACACACAGCATCAAATGCAGATGAAGACGGACAAGGTAGCAGCGGCCTCAGTAGCAGTAGACCTCAACATATATAAAGGGAAAAGCAAGATCCTCCGATACAAAACAACAAACACTAACCTGATTTCACTTGACAGAGAAATTCTGGAAGATGTAGAAACCTTTACATACTTCATCATCGATTACCAAGGAGGGTCTGATGAAGATGTGAAGGTGAGGATTGGGAAGGTAAGAGCAGAAATTTCTACAACTGAAGGACATCTGGAACTCAAACAAACTATCAGTCAACATTAAAGTCAGGATTTTCAATATAAATGTTCGGTTGTATGGAGCTGGAAACTTTGAGGACTACGAAGAGCATTCTTCATAAGATACAAGTATTTATAAACAATTGTCTGTGTAAGATACCTCGGATCCGTTGGTTAGATACCATCAAAACAACCTTCTATGACAGAGAAGAAATCAACTTTCATCAGAAGAAGAAATAAGAAAAAGATGCTGGCTATGGATAGGACACATATTGAGGAAAACACCAAACTGTGTTACAAGACAAGCACTAACGTGGAATCCTGAAGGTTAAAGGAAAAGAGGAAGACCCAAGAACACAGTTGCGTCGGGAATTAGGAGACAGATATGAAGAGAATGAAGAGCACTTGAGAAGAGTTGGCAAAGGAAAGCCCAAGACAGAGTTGGTTGGAGATGGCTGGTCTGCGGCCTTATACTCCTACATGGGGTAACAGGCATTGATTGATTGATGATGAGTCCTATACTTAGCTAAAACAACAGTTCAATGTTCTTTGGTCTTTAATGGTATCTTACTGACATCATTTTGTGACGAGTTCATGCGATAAATTAAACCCTAGCCTCCACAAAATCCCTTTATTAAATTCAAAAAATTATCATTTTAGTCAAAATGCATAGAAAATTTAAAAGATGAATACAGGGTTCCCTGATGACTACTTCTAACTACTTAATATCGAAACATTTACATATAAATTATATAGTACAGGAAGTGTTGACAGAAAGAGAACTTACTATGACACTGGATGTGTGTAACCGAATTCATGATCCCGATTTGGATCATCAAATGATGTTATCGATGTAGTTGTTTCTCTTGTGTCATTATTGTTTCGGGTTATTGTTATATTAGGATAAACACTCTCGTTGAGACTTAATGCACTTGCACAGCCTGCAGCCGACCTAGACGATCGTACAAACTCAGCCCATGAGTATCCTTCACCACGATCACTGTCACTAGTAACTGACCAAGAAGCAAATTCTTCATCGGTTAAAAATGGGAATCTAACAAAATAACGTGTTCTTGAATGAATTTTTGTCTAGTATACAAAAAAAAGAGAGAAATGAGGGGAGAACATTACGAAAAAAATCACACGAAATTTAAAACCGAGTATATTTTATTTTCAGATAAAAAGGGTTGAATAGGACATCATATAAGCCTGTGGATAATTGGCTGTCTACATCGGAAATCAGTGTCAACCAGGTATTGCATTCAACACATTCATCCGTTTCCCGTTCCATTTAATGTATGATCCTTGAATCATACAGTGTAACTGTCGACAAACATTTCATTTACAAGCACTGATATTCTTCAAATTTATTTATCATCCGATTTGTGAGCTATTTTACACTGACACATTCATACAAAACAGTTATGCATACCTCTTGACTGCATGAAATAAAATCTTAATTGAAAATTACACTTCCATCAATATCTAGTACTAATTCACCTAAATGCCTTCTTGTAATTTTTTCTTATGATCTATTAATTTACAACAACTGCTTTCTGATTATTTAAAAATTTTACAGAATCTAAATAATTAGTGAATACTCTGGAGTTATCTAAAGTAATAATGAAAAAATTCTCATTTAGACATTAAGAAAGAACAAGAGGAGTGAAAAAAGTCCTTTTCAATTAGTTTTTCATCAAAGCTCTACACTAATATATATAAGTTTACAATAGCTTTAAAATCATTACTAAATAATTGGTGGTGTGTTACATAATTTCTTCGCTACTCGCGTTCTTTCCTAAAGTGATGAAGCAATTAAATATACCAAACAAACTGATGATGATGATATATCATCAATATCTACCAACATTATTGAATGCATATCTGTCTTGAAAACACAAACAACTGTTACGATTACGTAAAAGGAAAGTTCGATTTTGACTTAGCAATGAATAATACTTCTATTCTGGTGATGTGACCATAAGAAGACCTTTAGAAACGATTCTTCCTGACGTGTTTGTAACGAATTCGCGAAGAACTGAACTATTGCCTGCTACAAATCAGATGATAGTAAACAGGTGTGTTGATGAGTTTATTGTATGTAATTATACAAAAGTACCGAAAACACTTAATAAAGCTAACTCTATTATCAAATTTACAACGGAATATGAAGAAAATACACAGTATATCTCAATTCTTACACCTAAAAATTTCCTCGATGAAACGACGGGATCCGTCAAGAGCGTACCGGAGTGACATCAAGAATGAACGATACGTTCTGTTTTCACAGCTTTTATTCAATAAATAATAAATGTGCCTTAGTGTAATCGCTTTACTACAGAGTTAGAAGGTTTTGCTCTATTGATAAAAACGGAAAGGAATTTATGACAACAGGATAATGTCTTTGAGTAAATAGTTACTCAGGAACATCGAAATTTTAATTTACAAGAATACTGATATTTTGAATAATCTAACACCTATAGTCTGTGGTATGTAGCTGATGAGAATGTAACAAAATATCTAATGAATCCAACGCATTATACAAATGTTATCGTTTTTCGCCTTATTTAAATTTGAGATAAGGACAAATTATACGAGATTAAATAATCAGTCGGAGTATTTGATAGCTTATTTTATCTGAAAATAAAAAAAGAACAACAGACAGACGAATTAACGACATACAAATTTGTTTATTTGAATGTATAACATTCATTCCCTCGGAATTACGACTAAGGAAAAAGTTGATTTACGCGTTACATACAATCTACGTTAAATTTGTCATCCTATAAGTTAAGCACTATCGTTTCTATATTATGACAAAAATGAATTTTTCGCCATAATTTTAAACGTCATACACAAGTATTGTATATGGTGAAAGATAAAAGTTATTTGCTTCTGTCTTTCGTGCAGAATCATAAAAGTCATTTTCGCTGTTCTAATTGGCCCAAGCCTAAACCGAAGTTGAACTAAAGAAAGAACAAATAAATATTCTCAAAAGTGATTTGAATCCTCATTTATAAACATCAATGTTAACTAATGAAACGTTAATGAATTTAAGTTATCTGAGTTGGATGGTTTAAATGGTAAGTGTTAATTATCATCCTGGTAGACGTTATAATCGGTATATTTCATGTAGAAAAAAGCTACATAATTATTCCGAAAGTGTTGATTGGTTGTATAAAAACAGGCTTTGTTATCTTTATGTGTCTTTAGAATCTCATCTCTCTAAAAACATGATTGATTGAGTGACTTCTTTCGCACAGATTGATCAATGAAATCTGTGTCAATAAACCTGATTGATTATAAAGTGATCTGAATACGCCGACTTATTGTACATACTTCATTCTGTGTCAATAAAACTAACATTACTCAAAAATAAACGAAAAGAGACGTGTATTTTATGAATAAATTTCAGAGGAAAAAGGTCTGCGTTTCTTCATCTTAGGGAGTGAGGGGTTGACAAGAAGGAAAATCCCACTTTGTCGATTAGAGGTACCAAATTAAACAATACAACTAACAATGCAAAGAAATACATATATACATTAGGAGTACAAGTTCTTATGT
Organism: Schistosoma japonicum; assembly: GCA_025215515.1. Taxonomy (NCBI): domain Eukaryota; kingdom Metazoa; phylum Platyhelminthes; class Trematoda; order Strigeidida; family Schistosomatidae; genus Schistosoma; species Schistosoma japonicum. The sequence goes on along the minus strand of CM046064.1, from coordinate 31,405,791 downwards.
AAAGTAAAATAAGTTAAATAGAATCCTAAACAAAAAATATTTCAAAAAATAATAGAAGAAAAACTATTAGAAATGATAAAAATACGAAGAAATCGATACATGTTTTGACAATCAACAAGTTAGTTTTTTGAAAAAAAGTGATTATTATTATCTTGATGCAACAAGAAGAAAAGTAGGTAAGATGATACGAATTCATGGAAACATTACGATTCAATATTATATGCTTGATTATATTTAAAAAAAAATTAAAGTTATCTGTAACGTTACTCATGTTTACGAAGTATGTTTCATCAAAAACTATCAATCTATTATTTGTCTACTGGAGGATAAATGCTGTGTTGTTCAACCAGTATTTCAGATTGTGATACACTGAACTTTTTCACACTAAAGGATAAGATAAAAATGTCATAGTCATGACTACTATTCAATCGATCAGTCAGTGCAGATGAAGTTTACTGCAAAATGTTAGAGATTAGGAGAACGATAGGGAATACATATATCGACACCAATTTCATCAATGTTTAGTGATAGATTTAGTGACCTTTCGAGCGAAATTTAATAGAGAAATTCAAACTTCATAACATAATTCATAACAAATGTGTAATGACTTTATAACATACTTTGTATGTAATACACAATACTCATAGATAGAGTTTTAAAGATCTAAACTGAGTTGATTGACTTTAGGTAACCTAAAATTACAAATGCAATCCATTGGCTCCCAACCTAAAATCTATAACAGTAAAGAAATCGACACTAAACCCTAAAATTTCGATCTTTATCGGGATTGTCGTGAGTGTGAACTCCTGAGTCACATACCAGTTGATAAAACTAACCAGCGCTCTAAACATATAAATTTTAAAACTGTTATACTGAAATTTTAGTTTTTAATTTTCACAGTAATGGCCCCTGGTATTTTGACTACCAATGAACACGCACGCAAACACCCATATGACCATGAAAGTAACTGTTTGCTTCAAACTAAAAACTACACTATAAAAATATATATTAAGCCATTATTTCGCTTTATACTTTATTTTACGACTACGTATGATTAGCCGAAATGGCAGGATTTATGTACAAATAACAAAAACTTAGATCAATCAGAATAACAGACAGAACAATTAGCATTCACACAACAATACTAATGAAATATAGTAGATAAGAAACTATTTTAACTTTGGTTTTGTGTTTAAATTCATTAAAACACGAAATTTAGGCACACCGAAAAGTGTTTATGGTACACAAGTAGAAGGATAATATAGCGGACAAATAAAGGAAGTAAGGTGATCGTAATCAAGAAAGTGAAATCTAGAGAGAACAAGATACGTTTCGGTGAATAATAAATCCAGAAACCAAGAACTTTACTCACTTTATAAAGAACATAGATGGAAAACACAGTACGACTCCCATTGGCTTCTATGCTAAATTATAAGTGCCAAGGTCTCAAGCCACTGGGTCGCATCATTTTTGTACCACAACCAGGGAGTCGTTGTGAAACAATAGACCCCATTTATACACAACCTTTTAACTGTCATCAATTGAACATTTTCTCCACTTTTTCCACCCAGTCCCAATGTCGATAAATAATGTACGAAAAGGGAGTTAAACGGATGATATTCGTAAAAAATGACCGAGTTACTAAAGCTGGTGTTTCAAGATACTGAGAGCAACCAGATTGTCGCAACTGAGGCCAAATAAACATTGCAGAACTTTAGCACCATTAACGTGGTGTTGAAACTGGATGTCAGCAATCTTCTGGAGAGAAGTGATGTTCTCTGGATGGTGGAATGGAACTTGCACCACACAGTTCTACGGTATGAGACCAATGAGCTATTCAGATCACAACTAAACTGAGCATGGAGTGATCAATAAATGTAAACCATAGTATACAAGATTGTGTTTACATAAAGCATAAATATATATATTAGTATTACTATATTAGTATTTATTTACATACACTCTTCAGGCATAGAAAAAAGCCCTGAGAACAAGAATTATTTATCTTTAGTATAAAGAAACAAGGACATAATAGCTATTTCTTTTTAATATTTTCATCATGTTGTAATGAGCTCAATTTCCTTCATCTACTTCGCTATCTGCTGTCTTTTCTTTTTGTATCGTTTCTTATTGTTTACCTACGTTAACAACCACACTACTATTAATGATAATAATGGTAGTAAGAGATAAGGGCCAACTGTGAAAAAATCTCATATTAGGAATTCGATTGGTAACCAAGTGGTTTTTTTATGCATACTTATGCGTTATCCTCTCAATAATCAGTAGAAAAAAAGAAGTGAGGAAGAGCGAAAAATATTAATTAATCTAATACTTGGATCCATATATATATAGAAATTTTAAGCATAAAAGTGCATTATAAAGGTAAGTAAACATACATCGAATCCTTCTTTATTACGTAGAATACGACGACGAAGATCAGCTATTTCCACTTTCAAAGGTCGTATTTTCAACCACCATTTTATTAATACAAATACAAGCAATGGCATTTTGTCTTTATATTTTTCTAAACGTTGGATAAATGTTGAACTTGTACGACGCGATGTAGAGGCATATAATAGATTTGATTGTGAATGAAATGAGACACGATTGACAGTTAGGAAAATGGAAAGACTAGTCAATTTTGAAGTTAGTAAGTGTTTCATTTTGTGAAGTGGTTAAACCTAAAGGAAATAAAGTTATTAGGATTACAATCAACAAGTGCTAAATGGGAAGAAACTTGATTGGATTAAACAGAGAAAATGACAAATGCGAATCACACAATAATAGAATTACAACGTGAAGATGAGTTTGTCGAAGTGAAGATGGTAATTTCTCGATTTTTGAGAGGAATTCCATACGTGATAACAGTTAGACTAGTGTTATGGCATTCATATCGTTAAAAGTTTAAGGCAAACAAAGAAGAAACTTCTAGCTATATTTCTAATGTTAAATGTCATGATAATGCTTAAAAATAATTAATTCTAGTTGCGATCATTTTACACTCCATTTTAGTGAGATCGACTCCCATGTTTAAATCTATAAACATGATCATTACTAAGTCGATTGACGAAAGAAGCGCATTAATGTGTCGAAATCCATAGGATATGGAGTCAATAAACTAAATTGAGACAGGACAGAAAACTAAACTCAGAAACATAACTTTTATTAGCTTATTGAAATCGATCATATTTTCAACCAGAATAGTGAAGCGATTCGTCACTAACTGTTTTCTAATGAAACGACGTGACACACCAGTTTAGAAATGATGCCAATAAATCGAAATTCCGTTACACAAATTAGAGATTCAAGGAGGCTCGTAGCTATTACATACTTTTACCCGTGAAAATTTGACCCTTTTGTATTAAAATCATTCGCGACATTTTTAAATAATGGATAACGACTTTTCTGGGAAAGTTGTTTAAGATGCGATTTCCCACAGAACGAAGATTCCTGTTATTACTGTGATATTTTACACCAGTATCACAATCAACAATTCTCCTCGAATTTCCTGGATAGATATAATTAGATCTTAATTTGGATACGTTGGTATACAAACCCTAATACGTCAGATTAATTGTTTTAACACGTCATTATAACTAATAGTAAGTAGTAAATATAAAATAAAATACATAGGCTATCCAATAATTACGTTAAGTGAAACTTCGAAAAAAAAATGATGAAATTCATAAAACATTAATAGCTGTTTGCTCAGCTGTAAAGAAAACAATGCTCTTTAGGTGAACTAGACGTTCCACTAAAGGTTGTAAAGACTGCAGAAATGATCAATGCCTAAGAAAGTTTTAACTTCCTTGTTTCACAAAAATATCAAACGCATACATCCTCTCGATGTACTTTTGGATAATTATTGAAACTAATCTATTTATACTATGACAGAAAACACTGAGATTGAAAAAAAGGTGAAGTGAAGATGAAACTGACTTTTGAGGGCTTCTAGTAATACATTGAACACTTTAAGTTTGAAGACTGCACAAATACATTGCCATGAATATGAAATGTGGTGGAAGAATACGATAGATGCACCGTGAAGAATTATAGATTTGGTTTATGCATATGTTAAAACAATCTAGGTGCACTTCTTGGATTATTTATCTTATGAGAATTAAACTAGATTATATTTTTTTGTTAAATCTTGCTAAGTAATTTATAAGACGCCAATCACTTATATTTATTGACAATCGGTTTAAAGACTATAAAACTTTAACACTAAGAAATGACCATTTGGTTGGAAAACTAGTGAAAATCAGAAAGCAACATACAGCTGTTTGATCCTAGCATAAAACTTGTCGACGGTAATACACATCCACAACCCTACCCGAGATTGAACCTGGAGCATGAAAGCTTTACAATGGGCGACTCAGTGGTCTAAAGGTTAAACACTTGAGAAGAGGCACACTACAGAGAAATAATATCCAAGGATAAAACAGCTTTCCCATGATTATACTAAATAAAGCAAACAATAATAACAACAACCACAAGATAACATTATTGTCCGACAGGAAGAAAGTTACTAACAATCCAATAGCACTTTATTCACTAAACATCATCAAAAAAAGAAAATACAAATGTGGATTGTGATACGCGATGACAAACATCAACATTTATTTATTAATAGTCTCTTCTTCGATGGGAAATATCCTTTTTAAAAATACATATACCAAAAAAAGATTTGGGAGAATGGCAACAGAGAGGGTAAAAATGACAATAATGGTAGATCTATTATGAGACGCTTACACTCGCACACACGGCAGATGAGAGAAGACAGAAAAATGAAGTTGATTGTACAGTTAAATACAAAATGGAAAATAACTATAATAATAACAACACAACTATCAATACGCGTTATTTATTGCTATAAGCATAGAAATTGATAAACTCTGTTCTCTGACAAAATAACAATAACAGAATAACAACGATGTTCACAGTCTGAACAATCAATAATAATAATAGTTGAAAAAGGAAAGTGAGAATGGTAAGTTGAACAGATTAGTGATAAGGTGATGTTAAAAGCTTCCTCCTTCATTCTCTCTCCAATCGACTAAGAAACAGGAGGAAAACAACAATTTTGTACAAGAAATTTGGCAATAATAACAACAACTGGATATGTGCATATGTCCTCGGATGAACATCCTTAGCCCAGAACAATAGTAGAATATGCATCATGGAAAATATATTTCTGTGTAAGAGTCCGTTAATGAATACACGTGATTATTCAAGGTACTCAACAAAAAATACAGAAAAAAACAAAATGAGATTACGAGATAAGTTCTTAAAAATTGAAAAGAAACAACACACACACGTATGTGGAGAATTATTATACCTCATATATTAGGTACAAACTAGTGCATTTAGCTTTGAGTTACAATGGATACTAACTTGTTACTATTACTACTACACAACTGCCAAAACAGAAATAGATAGAGAGGGATACAAGCTTGCAACGTAGTGATTGTAAGGCAAAAACTTTAGCCTTTGAGCTTCTACTGCCAGTAAGAATAGAAATAATCTGCAAGAATCACTATGTCAAGTGAAAAATGGAAAAAGACCGTTATCAACAAACCCATTAAAATAAGTTACATTCGAAATGAAATCAAAAGCTGACGGAAGCAGAAGACATTGAATATTACATAACAAACATTATTAAACTGTTAAAAAAAAGTCGTACATACACGTACATAGAAATACTAATAAGAGAATTTATAGAAAGGAAATAAAAATGAAGGTGATGAACTGTCGTCTTTGATTTTTGGTATCGATTGTCGTTTTTTGATTTATATGAGTAAATTAACTCTCGAAAATAATAATAATAATAACAATTCACCAAATAACATCAGCCTACTATGTTCGTGTTTAAGTAATAGTAATGAATGTAATATGCGGGAATTTATGTTATAAAAGAAACAAAACAAATACTATGACTAAAGCTTTAATACATATACACTAACACAGAAACTAAATATAAATAGCGACTGTTTAGCCACAAAGAGAGTGTGTAGACGATATATAAGAGAAGAAATGAATAGTAAAATTCAGCAGCAATCTTCTTGATATGAGATACTAAAAAGATAAACAAAAATGAAGACTTTAATTAAATGAGTTATTCATCTTAAAGAAATAATGTAATGTAATACCAATAATTTGATTATAACAACAATCTGGACGGGTGTTACGTCTCAGTATGGGACTTCTTAATTGCAATACGAACTCAGGATCACACTAGACATCGGACCTTCTGGTTTCGCATTGAGTACTTAACATACAAAAAAAAACAAATTAGCATTAAAAGAATATTTGTAGCTTCAAGAAGTTCAAAACATTACGTTACTATCATCCATTACGGTTTGTGATATTTTTTGACGTTCGGCATAACTGAATTCCACTGGTCATGGTTTCTCGCTAAAACTTAGAAAATAACCAACTGAAGTTAGCCATCAGTAAGAATATGATTGCTAATAAGTCTCTAACTTCGTTGAAGCCAATATTCAATGTTTCCTAGTTCATAATGATTGTCTAAGGACAATCCGTGATGTAAAATTTCAAAATTCATTAATCTAAATCATTCATACAATAACATTTTAATTTGTTGTATATTATTTCCCTGTACTACTATCAAATTAAATAGACATAAATTATACCTTTTCATAAAAGTTCGATTAATTTGATACAAAAAACTCAAACCACTGACTACAAACAAGCACAAATTTTAACGACATAGGATACGGAAATGCAGAACCGGGAGACAACTGAGTATGTGAGCGGCAGCTCAGTGGTTACGTAGTTCGATGTTTAGTTACCAAACATTTGGGTCCCATTCGAGGTACAATTAGCTTTCGCATTTAGAGTATAGCTCGAATAAAAATAACAAAAGAACCAACAACAACGTCGCTTCAACATGCAGAAACAATTACTTGATAGATGTAAAAAGAGATGATGGAAATGGTATATATTACCGAAAAAGTATATTTCCAACTAATTATTGAATAATTATATACATGTCTTCGTACGCAGGACGATTATGAATGCCTACAGTAAAATGTTATAAATAATGTATTACAAATGTACATCCTTTCCAATTTGTAGTACAAAAGTTATGCATTTTAGTTACTTACAAAACAGACAAGATTTTCATGATATTATTGTGTAAAAGGGGATGATGGATGCTACTAAGCTTTTTCATAGGTAAAATCCAATTAAGATTTGTCAGTTGGATGCACCTGCATCCTGTTGTTGACGTTCAAAATGGAGCTCGAGTCTAGTAGCATAAACTTGAAACGTAAATAATATATCGACTAAATTGATGAGCCCGTATAATCGCCAACCTATTCAACAGGCATAAAGTCAAGTACTGCTGGTCACAATTCAATTTTACAGAATCTTGTAGCTGAAAGGTAATATATACGCGATTCACTTAGGGCGCTCCCTCAAATGCCTTTAAACATTGGGAAGGATTAATATGTAGTGACACAGAACTTCGAAGTCAGCTCTTGACCGAATGATCCACAACCAACTGATTCACAGGGTGATATATTATGACTTAGGTTGACCACTACTTACAACCATAACCAACCGACACTATATAACCACGAAAGAATGAGGTCTATAAAACACGATATTGATAATTGTAACTCAATCAGTAGGTTACTCAAAGCAACTTAGAATGTAGCATACACGTGCATTGAAACAGTCACATCAATGCTAATAAAATAGGATTTGACATAGAGAACAATTCTGAGCGTAAAAATCAATTCATGGATAGGTATAAAGTAATCCTAGGCTAAGGACTTAAAATACGATACACAGTGAATGTACTCACGTCATTTTGGCCGGCGCAATTCTGAGCCATGTTACCTAGATATTTCAGCGATCGGTTGTGACTTGCGTGAACCTCAATCAAGCAGTCACCATCTACCAGCGCGGTTCGCATTGAGTTAATGACTTAATGGACTGATGTTATGTTTTGGTTTGGTTGGGCACCCGGGATGCAGTGAGTGGAAGCATAAGGGGGAACGACGTGTTCCTACCCTTTACAATTCTCAAGGAATCATGGTACATAAACATCTGCCGATAGAAACCAATTTAAGAAGTGCATGTTATAAAACATATTTAATGCTATACCTACAGCACCCGAAGCATGAGAAGCTGTAGTCAAGTTGATAGATAGACAGAGAACAAGGGCTTTCATATTGGCTAGATAAGGTCAAATGAGTGATCATGATACTGTTGTATGCGTATGTGGGAGATACAACAAACATCAATAGCGCAAGATTTTACAGTCTAAACTAGTGAGATCTGCTGATATAGAGTCCGAACATCGAGGGTTCTAATGTGTAAGTTGGAGCGTGGTTAAAGTCGACCAGGTATAGTATTTTGTGGACTCGAATCTGGAATTAGCAGCGTACTCAGAGGAAGCCAAAAACAAAAATTTGGGTTTCAGAATCGGTGTAGGAGAAATAGTAAGAAATAAACGAGTGTGTTTAAGAATACAGTGATTTGAAATGCTGGTTTTAACCCCCACAGATGGAAATCCATGAAATAAGGTAGAGGGTGTAAAGTTATACGTCTAACCTTCTCTAACGCCATTCATCCCGTTGTGAGAAAGCAGCACTGCTGTCATGTCAGTTGTCTGAAAGAAACACCGTATTACCATTACACTTCTGCACAGGCTTTCGTGATACTGCGCCTACAGACCTTGAGTTTGCTGTTTTTAGTTCAACCACTATTTAATATACCAGTCTGGAGTGGTAGGACCTAAAGGAACAATTGTTCCAGACAGTGTAGTCTGATTAGTTCATCCAGATAGGTAAACACGACCACAACATCAATAATAGTAAGTGAGATTAGAGGATATGTATATATAAAGTAGCTATTATTATTATTATTATAAAATTTGGTGGTGTAATTTAACCACTTCTAGTTTCCTACCAACCTACCCATATACAGTGGTTTGGTATTCGTAATACATCTCAGTGACCATAGTAAATGAACATTCCCAACATTATTAACCAATTTGTTATCTTTTCCCACAACTCTGCATTTAACTTCAACATTAATTTCTTGCCAGTATCAACAAAAATGAGTAACATTTTGAAGATATTTTGTTACGATTATCGATGAATCAATACAGAAATTTGACACGGAGTTCTAGTAAAAAATGATAAATCGGTCAATAATGTTTCTAATGTTTATTTACTGAGATGGTAGAGGCATGTATCACGGATATTTCCCTACTTCTCCGTTAAAACACTTAATATAACTCATTCACTTTTCAGACTATCACTTGACTATAATAGCTATAATAAAGTAAATATACGAGTATGTTTAAATACAAACAATAAACAAATAGTTATGCCAATAAGTAGAAATTATTTAATTATTTTTCTTCACGAATGAAGGATATGACCGACCATAGAATGAAAAAAGTGATCAATAAGGAGTAAATAGATTTACGCAGTTGGCAACACAGATACAAGTAGAGCATTTCTCGATGTAAGGATACAAACGAATAACCGAAACAAAGATACATCCATTCAAATATAGTAGGTGAGATCGAAAAAAATATATACCGAAAGAAATGACGACCTTAGTGAAATCTTAAAAATTACGATTATAAAAATACACAAGTACGTAAACGACTTATTTGTATAGACAGGATCTAAAAATTATAATATTGACATTTGAACAATCCTTAAAAAATGCAACATAATTGAAAAATTAGCATCAACTTTGCATTTTGATAGTATGAAATGCATTTAAAAAAAATAATAACTGGCCAGTAGCTTGTAAGCTAATTTCCAATAATGTAGCCAAAAACTTAGATGTGAATAATGATGATGTCATACACAATTTATAATTAACATCTCTCAACTACGTCCAAATACCAAATACTTATTACTTCAACATGTATTATGTTAGAGTTAGGAAGAAATATGTTGAACGGTGTAAAAAAAGACCAGAAGCTGATGCTACAACAATAAAATATGCATTCATTGACTACTGAATAATAAACAATCTTATATTAATATTGTCCTCTGTGCTGACTGAGTTCTATCGATCAGGTTTCATCGACATTACATGTACTAAATTTACATGTTAATAGATTAGCTGGGTAACTACATTTCGAACTGTACATAAAGTATCATTTCCCTCAACATTAAAGGTATACCTTACTGTCAAATGTAAAATGGCATAAAATTAAACCCAAGGTTTTCGATGACTACTTTCAACCACTTAACATCATAGGCAGTTAAGTGTAAAATTACTTATCGATACACATAAAATCAGATTTATTTGGATCTTAATTGTTAGTCTAAGTCTAAACGATGTGGAGTCACTTAGCTTAGCAACTATATTCCGACTTGGTCGTTCGAATTCGATAAATATTAAACATGATTAGACAAGCGATTATTAGCGAGTAGTCGATCTATGTAAATATCATAGCCCTACAGAAGATCAATCGTAGACAGAATAGCTCAATGATAATTGTCGCAAAGTAGAAATTGTATGACATGGGTTACAATTCCATAATAAGTATCAATTTCATCAAGATGGCAAATGCATCTTGCTAACAGCCGTCGATCAACATAAAAATGAATTCAAACCAGGATTTCATGACAAATACGTCCAATCATCTAAAGGAACTAATATATATATTTCCGAAACTATATTTTCTTGAAATTTTAAATGGGCCATACTAGCAAGCAACCCCGAGCTGTAATGATCATGAATACTACTATTTTGTGTTACTTAAAACCCATGTTTACAAAGCAAGAGTATATGTGAATATAGACCCAGAAATACATGTAATGAGAACAAATTGAATACGCTCAACAGAAAAACTTAACGGCGGACAAGAACTAAAATTAATTGATTAATATCAATTTAACTAAAAGTAACGATTGTAAGTGAAAAGTATCTTAATAATTCAAACAACGGCAAAAACATCAGTGATAACACAACTACTGCTACACTCAGTTGAGTCCTGAATAAAACAAAGCTCAAGTCCTTATAAACCCACTAAAGTTAAACATAACACTGAGGAAATGGTAACATATTGATTGCATATAATAGTAATCTAAATGATTCACTAAATAAAAATCATTTTGATCGACAATGTTATATTCATAATAAAACATTTCATTAAATTAACATATTGTTTAAAAAGCTTGCGTAACGAGTACAGATATATGTAGTAAGCTTTGAGATAAACAGTAATTATGTGAGAACATGGGTGTCCAAAACGGAAGTAGGTGGAATGGTGTTTGATACTGCGAACTGGTTTAACCAAGAAGTCATTGTCGTACTACAATAGATCTACGATATATATATATATATATATATATATATATATATATATATAAAGTCGCCTTACAACAGCATAACGAGATCGGGTTAACAAGAATAATACCGTAACATAATTCAACAGCAGTGAAGGAAAATGTATGTATGAAAAAATGATAAAAATCAAAATCTACAAGATAAACAGTGAATACCTTTGCGACATTCTAACCGATCCTGACAATTTATCACACAATGTCTCTAACCACTGATCACTATTGTCACGTCGACTTCAACAACATACATCAACTCATACATCTACTAACATGCCTCACACCAACAGTCAACCACCGCATCCATTGAAGACATATGTTGGTCTGGCCTATTTGTTTTCTTTTATCCTACTCCATCACCAACCAACACTATGTGTCCAAGTAAGTAATGGTTAAGTACACTACAATACATATCTCAACCTCTTCAGTCAATGAATAAGCACAACCTCACCAGCCAATATGGTATACTTCGATAGTACTATGTATCTAACCTGACCACCGGCAACTCAGTCGTTCCACGATATGCGAGAAATGCATCAAGGACACTAATGGTCAAAGACCTGATAATCTTGCATGCTTAATATTTTTTATATTCCATGATTCACAGCTACACAATAAAATAGAGAGAACTGCTGTACTGAATATATGTCGCTAGTTTGACGCCGTCTACGCCACAAGTGACGTAAGTTGACAGAAGTCTAATGTCATATCAATCAGTGTAAATTTGATTGTTTAATCTCCAGATTAAAATTCAAAGATACGTAATTTTGATGGAATTGAATTCTTCTTTACATATATGATTTATATTAGTCTTTGACGTTCGATACTTTATTAACGAAGCATGTTGTTTGGCTCGAAATGTGCTCGAATTTTTCATTTATTGACTGTAGCATAACTCAGTAGACAAGTACAAATTGACAGCCAACTTCGGACAATATTTTGCATACGTAGTCTAGTGATACTGCCACGTTATCTGTCCTGACTTAGGTATTTGTACAAGGATACTATCTACAGAATAAAATAGCATTCTTAAAACCACTTTATTTAAACTATAATGTTGAGTTTCTCAGTGACGTCGAAATGAGGTCGTGAACTTCTGGTGAGAAATTGTGATGAGTGAAGTTCAGACAGGTTTAAAGTTAAACATTAGTCATTAATTATATTAGTCAATCATCGCACCATGTCGAAAATTAATTAGACTTTGGAATGGATATCGCTGAATATTAACCCAGTAATTTTAATGGTTAAACGACCACCATAAAACGTGATGGCACTGAAGTAAACCCACAGTAGAGTTGTGGGTGTGGACTGCTGAAGGGTCCCATTTAAGCACTAAAAGGTCGTCCAGGGTTTTCAATAAAATCGTAGCCAGTATCAGTTCGCGAGATACTTTCTTCGACACCAAACCATTTCATTTAAATAAAGCAGCACGATTGTAAACAGTTTGATCAGGAGGATTTATAACCTTATGTTTGAGAAAACAAAGTGTGAACTTAGCCAACAATAAGGCTACGGAAAAAAGTAACTTGCAGGAAAGAGAGGCTAATGATAATTGTGTCATTTCCTCGCATTTAACCTAGGCATGTCATGCCATGCTTAAAAAAAATAGAGATTAATCCTGAGCGTCACCAACTAAAATACCTCGAAGATTTTAAGTGGCTACATAAAATCGGTAGGATGCCTGGGAGTTGAGGGCTAGCGGGCACACTTCAATAACGTATACCAACAATCTTAGTAGATAGTACTTGATCTGTGTTGAGGACTAAATAATTGGAGTGATGGTCTAGCGATTAAAATAACCCGTTAAATGCATTTTGGTTTGAGTAACCGGATTGTATCGCTAGCCCTCACACAACAAATGTAACTCAAAGCTGAGTACGTAGATTTGTAATACATGAGTGAATCAAGACTAATCAATATAGGTTTTACTTATCTCGGGAGCCTCATCAGTCCTAACGGTCTGGTGTCCGACGAAATCTCGGCCCGTATACATAAGGCCCGATTGGCTTTTGCCAACCTGCGTCACTTGTGGCGTAGGCGAGACATTCGTTTAATGACAAAAGGACGCGTTTACTGTGCAGCAGTCAGGTCTGTTTTACTTTATGGATGTGATACATGGCCTTTAAGGATAGAGGATATTCGTAGGATCCTAGTATTCGATCATAGATGTCTCCGAAACATTGCTCGTGTTTGCTGGGACAACCGAGTAATCAATGCATGGGTTAGGAATAGAATACTAGGTAAATACGGTAAGGCTATTGATGAAGTAGTGAATCTTCACCAGCTAAGGTGGTTAGGACATGTGTTACATATGCCTGACCACCGTCTACCGAAACGAGCAGTGTTGTCTGGTGTGGGAGTAGACTGGAAGAAAGCTAGGGATGGCCAAACGAAAACATGGCACCAATCCATGAAGACATTGACAATTGAGCTGAGCCATGTTAATAGATGTAGACTACCTCGTTGGGGCCCACACAATGATCGTAACAAATGGTTAGAGACTTTAGGTGATATGGCTCAAAATCGATTGCAATGGCGCAGGTGCATTCACTCCATGTCTTCCTCCAAATTCTAATTTTTGAGCTTATTATAATTGTCTCTTTACCGAATCACTTTTTACCTCAAATCTCATCTCTGATCTCTATGCCTTTCCATTAGTACTTACTCTGTTACTACCTTTCCCTACTCTGGGATTTGGTCCGACAATTTAATCTTTAACTGCTAATTGAGGCATGGCAACTTGAACTGATGTACGCATTTACTAAGTTCTACGTTGTAACTGACTGACTGACTATATTAAAAAGAACCAATAATAAAATTGTTCTTATGTAATGTTACTTGACTTCTGTACCACAATTAGTGTGGAAGAAAAAAATTACATGCAATTACCAATTAAATAACGGTAACATAATCAAAATTATTCAAATACCTGTTCATTGTTTCATAAATCTGAACGAGCTTCAGTGAATCGATTGCGCACTAGAAATCTAGCTAAGCATTCTGCAACCTAAACGCAAAATAAAATAAATTCCAAATACGACAAAATGATTATTGAAATCATAAACATAAAGCACAAACACTTGCCGACTGTCAAACAAAAAGTAGGTACCAAACGGATGCATATTATACGTACATATATTTAAATTTCGATGAAATCGTGGATAACACATTTAAGATCGCACTTAACAACTTGAGTTATGAATTTTCAGTTTTTTACTATGAATCTGATTTGCCTGCCACAAATCCGTGCACTATAACTCGGTCACACTTTAAATGTGACGGCTGGTGATACTATACTACCCGGCTGCCCAAAGTGAAGTTAATAGAGTGAGGTTCGAGACAACGGCTAAGCGACTAATAATCGACCGTTTTAAACACTGAAATATGAGGAGTTAAGCTAAATTAAAAGTAATTTGTTGGTTGTTTTCATCACAGGTTATTCTTAGTTGGGTATTTAAAACCAAGAAGTATTAAAGTGAGCATCCTATCACTGAATGCTATTCGGTTGTTGGTCATATACTTGCGGAAAGACTTAAAGATTATTGGTCTGAGCCCTAGAAGAGTTGTAGTTCAATACTTTCGTCACATTTAAATAATTCAACGACAGTTACATTCACCTAAATTAAGAATTACTCCAGTGTAAATTTTATGACAATTAAGTATATTAATTAATGTGATGTTGTACTCATTTAGTAAAATAATCATTTACGTTATATTTCTTTGTGGAGTTTATCCAGTTGACAAATTCTTTAACCAACAATCACTGCAATTTAATTGATATATAGATAAACGCACTGAAATAAATAATGAATTTTTTGTTTACTGCTAATAAATTTTCTTACAAGACGTCTTTTGGAGTAGATAGGGTCGAGCGGGGAACGAAGTTACAGTATCTACTGCCAAGTGAAGAGCCAGTGATAATCGTTCATCTAAACTGCATAATAAGTCGCAGACTTCACAATTAATTAAGCCACTCTAGTCCCACTAGCCGTGTCCATTATCCGAACCCATAACAATACTATGAGTCAATGCCGTAAAAAACATATTGATCCTAAAAACCTACCTGGTTATGATACTTTAAATTATATTTCTACTTAGTTGATCTGATGGTAATATCCTCAGTAGAGATGTGTGTGATAGAATATTTTCAAACAAAATGAAATAAGAGCAAAGTGCTTTATCCAAACGCTTGACCTTTACAACAGATAACTAGGGAATTCAACTGAAAAAAACGTCACCCGGAAATATAGGTATTTTCAAAAGCATTCTTTTTAGAAATGAAGAACAGAAAACTTTACAAGAATAAGTGTATAAGATTGGTAATTCATCAATTCATATAAGATGAGAATAAGTTCAAAGATGCCTTCAAATGCACTGGTACGGCTGAGGGTAGGAATAATTCACTCTACCTCACAAAATGTTCCCATATAGCCAGGAGCTCATAGCCTCCTAAGGAAGCCATGCAGTGATGTTTTTACGAAAGTGAGAGGACGAAAAGCGGACGTACAGAGCATAAACCTGATCGGTAGAAGCGTAGTAACTACATGTATTCAAACCAGAAGAATCTAAGAATACAGCTCATCGATAGTTACATAACAACTGGTAAATATTTCTGGCTGTCTCAATAACTGCCAAGTGTAAAAAGAAAAGTAAAAAGAATATTATTAAAACAATAACTTACTCTATCTGGAGCATCCTCTTGAACAGCATGCCCAGTACGAGGGAAAAGTTGAACCTGAAATTTACCTAGAGGAAAAAACGGACGCTGTATTGTATTAATAATAAGTTAATTCAGAGTACTCAAATTGACTCTCTTTTTTCATCAACAATTCTAAAATCTTATTTTTGCACATAATCGGCAAAGATGGAGTGTAACAAGATACTTACAAACACACGGACAAACAAAGCACTAAACACACTGTATGACTATAAAATAAATAAAATACAAGGATAAATAATATTGTTGTATTGAAGCACAGTAATACTCAATAGTCTTTGTTAACTGAAAATGAAGTATTGGATGATAATAGATCATAAAATGCAACTCACAAACATTTTCCAAATTCAGACTAGGCAACTGAGTACTTTCATATATCGATGACAAGGATACACATCAAAGATACTACTAAGCAAATAATAATCAACTGGTAAATGAATTGTTTGTCGTTAAAACATTAATAAAATCTGGAAAGTGTAGAGGAAACTAAAAAATGGATATGTTATAACTGAGTTTTGTGTAGATTTTTGAAAATGAAGAAGCCCTAGACAATTTTTCTGTCTTGGTACAGAACTTATTTGTAATGCACATTTATGACAATATCAGGGGTCGAACTCAATACCATGAGATTCAAAACAAGCGCTTAACCTATGGACTATTGAAATGATGAATTATGAAAATCCTGAGTTTAATCACTGAAGGAGTTGCAAACACATGCTGCAGAAGTCCTGTACTACGAAGCAACAATGGTTTAGTGGTACTTGGTTTTCAATGGCTGTTTAAGATCAGTCAGTGATGTGAAATCTCAGGAACGGATTTGATTGAAGATTGTTGTTTGGTACAAAGCACTGATTTATGTACTCTGCTCACAGATACACTTAAGTTGCATGAGAATTAGTGGAACTATCCGGTTACCCAAACCGAAATCGGTTGAGCCAACTTCGAACATAAGACCTACCAGCTAAAAGTCAAATGCTTTAGCCCATAAACAACTGCAACACTTCAAACTTCTAAAATAGTTATCTCCTTCATCAAGCTTGAATGGTTTCAGAGTATTTTGAAAGCATTTGAGATTAGTTGCTATCATATTTTATGTGTTTTTCAAATATCACAATCTAGAAACCGCAGCAAAGTTTGGTTTTAAAATGAAGTTTTTTTGGAATTTAATAATTTCTCGACCCTGTATCCTTTCGATAAACTTTATTATACATGCGCGTAAACTGATACACAAAAGTTGAATAAGAAACATGCAAGCATCTAGTTGTTTTAGATAAGTACTACACACTATAAAATTAGTTTAGTATTCATGATGACAGCTTTTAGTGCAGAATGTATTATTCGACTTGATCTGCTTCGGATAAAACTATTCATAAAAATGCAGTGCATGCTTATTTTAGTGTTCTCATACTAAACTTATATATAAAAATCAAGGGACAGTTTCTTCCCTTGGAAAATTGGAGATGCAATAGAATCCCTTGAATGGAATGTTCAACTAAGATGTTCTAACTCAACAGAATATAAATATATATAAATATGAAGTGTTAATAAAACAGGGGGCTTAGTTTTACCAATTTCCAAATCACTCCAGCCATGTTGGTAGCCTTATCAGAGCTGGTGCCATGGTGTTCAATGAAATTATTACATGGATTAAGGAATCTCGCTTGTATTTTTTTAGCTTCCGACATTGTCAGCGTAGACGACATGTGTGACAACCAAGGGGCAAGTAAACTGGGCAATAGAGTCTTTGGAGCATTGCTGACTGGACCACAGAGTGAGTAATGCTGAGGGTAAACGTAGGATACAAGGTAAAGATGATAAACCAATTGACAGGGCTAAAAGCTTCATCGACTAAAGCGAACAGGATATAAGTTACATATGCTCGGCCACCGCATACTTTGATGTGCAAAGCCGCATGGTGACGTAGACTAAAAGAAGAATATAGAGGGCAAAAAAAAGAAGTCCACGGAATCCATGAAGTCGTTGACTGTAAGCCTGAGTCATATAGGTATGCATGGAATACCTGGCTTCGGTTTGCGGGATAGCTGCAATAATTGGTTGGAAGTATTAGACGATATGGGTCAGAATCAACCGCAATAGCACAGATGCAGTCAATCCTTATCTTCTTCTGGATATTAAGTTTTAAAATTGCTTCATACCTTATATTCCGTATTCTCTTTTTTTCTTCAGAAATCATATCCTGCATGTCGAACATGTTTACTACCATTAATACCACTATTGCTCCCACTACTCTCGAACTCATATTAAGAATTCCAACTACTTTATATATATGGTGTGGCAACTTGACTAACTGACAACTTGCTAAATACTGCATGACAAAACAAAAAAATATTAAAACAAACCTTGCATTTGCCCGATCATGAGATCTTTATCCAGTCGATCAGCATCAGCTAATAAAAGTAATTTCGGTTCAGGGATTGAAAGGAACAGTTTAGATAAACCAGAAAACCATTCTTGCCAGAACGGTTGCGTTTTAATGAGGTCCACACGCCAAGTATACTGTGGACGATTTAACTGACACGATATCGAACTAGAATGCTTTGAAATAGTAGAACGGAAAGTAAAAGAAAGGGGTATACTAATTTTGAATGAAAAGATTCTGCATCGTATTAGTTAGAAAATTCGGATAGATCTAAACAAATACTTCATGGTGTATCGTAAACTGTCAGTATTATTATGACATCTAGGAAGTTATTAACGTGCATATTAACAAAACACGATATATACAGTACATGAAGCACAGTGTACAATACACAATGATATGAGAAGTACTAAATAACACTAATAGAAGGAAGATAAATGGGCTACAGTATGGTATAGGGACGAGCTTGAGCAATTTATAAAAATTCCGTGAAAAATAATGATTATACCCAATTAGGGACGATCTAGAAGACCCGAAACTAATCAGGAGTCAGTCATTCAAATACAAATATTTAACGCTCAGAAGCATAAAATTAGTGTGAAAAATCAATTTTTATCATCAGATTGTAGTGTCAAATGTATCACATACTAAATTCTTGCTAAACAACCAATAAATGAAATACAAATAAACCCATTACTAAAACTGATTGCCCCCCCATTTGAATCGAAAGAAGATAAAGAAGCATGAAACTTAGTACTCCAAGACGATCAAAATTACATTGCCCCAACTTTGTAAATATAGTAACAAACATGACCATGTAAACAGACAATGAAATTAGCAAGATAAAAGTTTAAGTAACCAAAAATTATGAGTTAGAATTTAACAGATTTTAGTGATTTTTATCATCTTATAATTAATCTATAGTGCGTAGACCAAATAATGACGACGAAAATAACTATCACTTGAGTTCGCATCTAGTTGCGAACATTGAAATATATCGAAGAATGATCTAAGTGTATGTTATATGACATGAAAAATATTAACATAAAACATCCTCATAAACAATAATATTATCTTACCTTATGGGTATAAGCTGTATTATTTAACGCACTAACAATGTGCCGAAAATTTCAATTATACAGATCGATTATACTTGTCTAGGTCTTAGTGATTTCAACGATTGCTACTAAGTTAAGGTGATTATCAGATTGCATCGGTTAGAACTATTGTTCCTTAAGGTCCTACCACTCCAAACACGTCAGTTACTGAAGGGTAAGACTATAATAAGCAAACTAAAAGTCTGAGAGAGAACTCGCACTTCATACTTCATGGAGGTATGATGGCAGTAATGCTGTCATCCCTCAAAGGAAAGGTAGTGTTAGAAAAGACTGACCTTAAAAATGAGCACTTCACGTTACCAGACAGATTTCTGCCTCCAGGTGTGAGTGGTCTCAAACGTACGTCAAAGCATGGTTTATTACGACGCTCAGTTCCAAGTGACGTTAGAGAATGCTAGGAGTAGTGAAACCAAAACATAGCACCAGTCTAAGAAGTCAGTAACTGTTGATCTGAACCGTGTTGGTAGACGCAGATACCTTGGTTGGGGTTCAATAATTTGATACTCTGGGTAACATGGATCAGAATTGACCACAATGGTGCAAGTGCGTTCACTCTTTGTCTTCGATTGAATCATAAGCTTTGAGTTATTTAATACTTTTCCTTCCATGAATTAATTCTTTCATCTTGTATCGTATTCTATGTAACCACACTTTTTCCTACCACCACTGATCCAACTACCACTACAACTGAACCAGTGTTCAACTTACTGTGGTGATGCGTGGCAACTTGAACTGATGAATTTATATATGTCTGGTTCTATGTGCATGACTTTTGATCGAGTTCTTTCAAACAAAATGCAGTGGTTAGAGGTGGTGGGCTTGGTAGGTGGCGGGATCGCGAATTCTACAGGGAGCATAATTTTACCGCAAGATTCCAAACATGTCATTCTGATGAGCATCGATTACTAAGGTTTTATGTTGACTGCTATCAATTACTTAACATGAATTTTGATGAGGAAAGTTATGATCGATTACTAAAGTGAACAATGTTTCTGTTTCTATACTGTAAAATCACATTTTAAAAAACGTCTTTGTTGTAAATTACGTACTTTAACTGAAAAAAATTTAAAACCGGAAATCTGTGTTCATTTTTACCACAGAGAAAGTTGATTATATTGCCATTCACTCTAATGTGATATAATATGGACAACTATGAATAATATACACACGAAAGTCCCAATCGAAGCGGTAAGAATTCCATGGACACAAATACAGTTGCATTTATTATTTATTTTCTAAATATAATGAGTTCAATAATAACATTCACTACTTTCCACTCTTCGGTCAAATTGGCTCATCATGCGCGATATTTTAGATATTTTGCTATTCAGTGCATTTACTAGTATTTCCTGTTCCATTTCTCATTGATCCCATCACTCAATGTACAAACGTAAAATGCGGCTCAGCTAAAACTGGTACACATTTGTCTCAAATCCTGCGTTGTCTTACAACGGAATAGCAAAGTAAATTGTTTACAAAACTAGAAGAAACAGAATACAGATCACGATTTCAGTGTAGCTTTAGCCTAAGTTGACGTGAATTATTAGTTAAGTAAAACACAAATTCCTAACTACTTTTTCTATGAATTAGTTTAGTGATTGGTGACATAAAGAACTAAAGTACTAATTACCAACAAAAGCCCACACACGATGAGAAGAACTGACAGTTTAAGTAACCTCAAAAAACGCTCACAGCCAGTGGCATTAAAATTGTTCGCATTAGAAATAAAAAAGATAATTGAATGTATACTCTAGTATATCTTTTAGAAAAGAAAAAACTTCTAATTATATAACTTAATAAATAAAACAGTTGAAAAGGCATACCGTTGTTGAGTTGTGATCAGTTCCCAATCTACCTTGAGAATCAACAAAACTAGTATCAATCGCAGAATTTCTAACATCATCCATTTCGGAATCTTCAACTAGTGGCTGGCTTGATAACCGACCCACAGACGACACTCTACCATCTGATGCTGAAGTAATAGGAACAGATGGAACAATTTGTGAAATAACTGCAACCCCATCATCTAATTCACTTGTTGCAGTCTGACCGGTTGTAATACGCTTTAATTGGCCGGGGAAGGAAATACGAGCTGAATTTACATTACGTATTTGTAAACTGCGGACGCTTAAAAAAACAACAAATGGAAAACAACCATAACATAAATGCGAGTAATTTACAGTAATCATTTAAAACTTAGTCAGTCGCGAGGAACGGGGACTTGGCACACACACACATCGGTTCGAGTCCTCATACCCAATCAGTGCAGGAAAATGAATATCAAGATAGTAGATGTGGTAATAACAGCAGTGGACAAAATAGGCATGGCTCGAAAAGCGAAAACAAATTCGTCGGAAGAAATGCATAAAATAAATGTAAAGCTCAGGATCTAACGGGAGATAAAGAGTTAATTTAACTATGCTATTGTGAGCAACTCAAAGCATATCACCCGAAATCTCCAATCATTGGTCACGACAATCGCACGAACCCCAAACAAGTAGTTTGCACCTATTAACATGGCTCAGATTAGCAGTATGGTATTTTAAAGAATGATGATGCAATATGTTTTAGGCATCTTAACCCAACTATAAAAATTAGCATGGATTAAAAAACAAGTTAAGTGTTTCGGATACTGTTGCTAAAATGCTGTGTAGGCTCCTTATTCAAATAAAAAACAAGAAACGTCAAACGATGTATGGGTATTTCTATAACTAATAGTATTTTCCTATACATACAGGACGCATAATTGCACGTAAACAAAGAAGGTAAGTTAACCTATGGACGTGTGACCAACATATCTTTCAACCAATGAATGCTAAACCGTCAAACAGTGGAATCAAAGTACTCAAGTTGTCACGCTTCTAAATAGAACGACTAAAAGAGACAGATATGAAAAAAACTATAGCATTGATAATATCAGTCACACTAATAGTGAAAAAAATAGGAATAAAATGGAATAAGACGAGATGTTATCTATTCCCACTACCTTAATAACCTAACTAAACAGACTGGGAAAACTAGTCAAGAAGGTAGCTAAACAGTAGTACTTACAGCTTGTATTTATTTGTAAACAGTGAGAATACTCCAGATAGTTTTTATGTGAGACTTGCTCTTCATTACAGCCACTCATATTTGCATTTGACCTACCGTACAAAACAAAATATTGATTACTACTTATTGACCAATCAGTGTAAATATCTCAGTCCAACAGGAGGTCAGTCGCAGCTTAAGTTGTTCAGTGGTAAAGTTTCAAGCTGGAAAGCTGAGTTGCACGACATCGAAATCTACAGGGAGCATCGTTTCCCTCAAGATTGAATATATGAACTGTGGATGAGTACCCAGGATTTCCTGCCAACTAAATTCAACACAAAAGCACGGTTCACATGAAGTTGAATGACTTAGACTAATATCGACGTTGCGCAAAGGACTAGACAAACATGACACTGATTACCACTAAGTGATTAATTAACGTGTGGATAACGTCATTAATTTGTATCATTTAAAACGGGCTTTCCGAAATTCAGTGATTAGGAAAAGAGAGAGTGGGTGAATACAAGCAATTTTTCAGACAAAATCAAGGATCAAAATGTTAGAAGCACGAGATATCCAGTTCAATGCATACAAATCCATTTCTAACGCGAATCCCAAGAATTAACGTCATATCCGAAAGAATTTCAATCCTATTAATAGCGGCAATAACTGGAGAGTTATTCTAAAAGAATCATAGCTAAAAGATCGAAATAGCAAGAAATACAGGAATACAGAATAGCAAATAATGGAAAGATAAAACTTAACAATGGCAATAAGGAACTTTATTCAAAAGGTCAGCAGTAAAAACTTAGGAACGTTGAACTCATCCAACTATCATATTACAAAAATAATTTTACCACATTAAATAATATGCACTAACATAATTGGCAGCGTACAATCATATTATTTTATTACATGAGTACACCAACTGAGCTATATATGTTCATATACTTAAAGCTTAGAAGTAGACATGTGAATAACGATGTACTTTACTATGAAGCAAAAGTTCTAAGAGCTTTTGCTTTATAGAACCAAAAGTGTATTACTTTTACAAACTGTAATAATCGAGATCTAAATAAGTACAAGAATATTATGAACATCATTTCGCAAAACTTTTACATCTGTATTTTTTGCGACAATATTCAACTCACCTCCATTCAATTGCTTGAGGTAAAGAACGAAAATTTTGAGGACGACTACGTAAGAAAGCTGTCATACCTCGCAACGAACTCAAAGCAGAACCTAAAAATAACGAAAATAACCTTTATTATTAGAAGTAGAAAATCTATATATACTAGCCGTAAACAGTGATAAATACATGCAAGTGAATGTTATGTTTGCTGATACGCGGTCAGTCAGTGATGAACAATGAAGAGCCTTGTACGTATGCGCATAGGTTCAAGTTGCCACACCACATTATCAAGGGAAGAATACATTTACGAGGTTAATACAACAATATAATCCAACAGGAATAAATGAAGCATAAGATAAAGAAGAACATAGAGAGTGAATATAGTTGCCCCACTGTGACCGATTCTGAGCCGTGCGACCTGGTATCTCCAGTCATTAATTGCGATTATCACGTGGATCCCAATCAGGTAGTCTGCAGTTACCAACAGTCAAAGTTTGGGCTAAAAGCCAAGTGGACTTCTTGGAAAAGGATTAATTCCTAAAATTTTAGACAAGGAAGTGTGACTTCTAGGAGACTATCTATGACAAAATTGAATAAAATGGGAAATAGTGGGTAACCCTGACGAATACCACTTGAGGTTGATAATTCGGCTAGAGTAGAATATAGAAATGAACAAACGCCGTATTTAAATGAACGTACAGTTAAGCAGTGTGCAACACGCTGTTGGCTTCAGGACTGCCAATAATATGAAATGAAAACGCGTACAACAGACATGTATTATAGTTAGGATTAGTATTTAGGCTAAAGACTAGGAATTTTGGTTAGAATTAGGCTTCTTGTTAGAAATATGGTTTTTTGTCAGGTCTTAATGTAAGAAATAGGTTATTTAGTATAAGTAGCTCTATCATCCCAACACTAAACCCTTCTAGCATAACTTTATCACCCCACGCCTCTAATGCTAATTGTTCGAGTTCACGAAACTTTATTCCTGGTCTCCTGAAGCCTCACACTAAACTACAAATCGGAGCTTTTAACGTTTGAACCTAATCCTAAATAGGACAACAAGCTTCCGTAGCTATGACTCTAGAATCCCGTTCTATCGATGTCTGCTGCGTCTCTGAAACGCGTATACAGGATCAAAGTACAGTCATTCGCCTAACCTCATTTTGTGAAAATAAATAACCGGCCCGATTCATCCTTTATGTTTTCGGAGACCCCAACACAACTAATCGAGGCCTTGCTGGTGTAGGTGCAGCACTAAGTTTAGAAGCTGAACAGGCTCTGCCCGACTGGATTCCAATAGACAGTCGCTTGTGCACTGTCCGTCTAAATGGAACGGTAGGGACTCGTAAAGATAGGGACACACGTCGTTGCCTCTTTGTTGTCTCTGCCTACGCTCCCACTGATTGCAGCTCAGATGAAGTAAAGATGCATTTTGCAGAAAGCTTTCCGACGTCCTTCGTAAAGCTAAGCGCACTGATGTAGTGATAGTGGCTGGTGATTTTAATTCCCAAGTAGGTAGATTAAACGAAACCGAAAGGCACCTAGGTGGATCCTTTGATGTTGAGGCTCAACGAACAGATAATGGCGACCGTTTACTACAACTATGTTCAGATAAGCGTTTATTTTTCCCAAACACCAAGTTTAAGCATAAGGAAAAACATCAGTTGACATGGTAACCTCCATAATCAACTCAACGCTGGACTCAAATAGACCACATTACCATCAGTCACCGTTGGAGAGGCTCCATAGAAGACTGCCGCTCATTTTGGAGTACATGTTTAGACTCAGATCATGGTTTAGTACTAGCGCGTATTAGTCTTCGTCTCATTGAACGTAAAGATTCACGGCAATGATTCCGCTTAGAGTTCAACTTAATGATGAAGAAGTCAATAATGCATTTCAGGAACAACTGGAAAATCAATTGGTCAACTAAGTAAGCTGTACCCACCCAGAGTTAGCTTGGAATGATATCCAAAAAGCTATTGAAAGAGCAGTAATACCTACTAGTAAACTAAACCAAAAAGTTAACTCAAAGGATTTTAATTGCATCTACTGATCTGAGAGATGCTCGGCAACACATCCCGTCTGGTTCTGAACACAATCATTAGCAAAGGCAACTTAAACACAAGCTGGTTAAAAGCTTGCGCAATGATCGTAAGCATTAGTGTGTAGTGAAAGATAACGAGATGAAAAAGGCAGCGGCAATAAGTAACAGTAGGCAACTGTTCACACTTATCAAGGAAATGAGTATCAGAAATCCGACTGTAAGTAAAACTATCTTAGAAAAAGATGGGACTATTATTCACTGTCAATCCAGAAGATAAGAACGATGGGTAGAACACGTTAGGGAACAGTTCAGCTGGCCCTCGGCTTTATCCCTGTTACCTACCATCCGCAAGTGACCCAAATGGCAAATTAATATTGGACCCCCAAGTCTTAGTAAGATTGAGAAGGCTTTAGGGAATCTAAAGAGAGGGAGAGCAGCAAGACCTGATAGATTAACCCCTGAGATATTTAAGGACGGTAGTTTAGTTTTAGCAGTGAGATTAACCAAATCTTGGCTAGGATCTGGGATCTAGACGTAATCCCATCTGACTGGTCTCGAACACTAACCCCTCCGGTCTATAAGAAAGGACAGAAGTCCTCGTGTGACAATCACCGAGGAATCAGCTTAACGAATAGTGTCAAAAATATTGCCTTCAATAATACTTCGAAATCTAATTAAAGCTCGTGAAGAGTAAACTCGAGAAAACCAAGGTGGTTTCAGACCTGGACGTGGTTGTATAGACCAAATATTCACACTTCGGAAGGTTCTGGAAAATAGGCACGCTTTTAGACGACCAACAATAGCTGTATTCCTTGAACTTAAGGCGGCGTTTGACTACATTGATCGCAAGGTTATGTGGCAATGTCTGTCAATTGAAAGGTGTACCAGAGAAACACATAAACTATACACAGTCACTCTACTTAAATACTACTGGTCGAGTCAGAGCTTATGGCAGATTGTCGTCAGGTATTCATAGGCTTCTAGTATCCGAACATAGATGTCTTCGAAGCATTGCTTGTGTTTGCTGGGACCACTGAGAAAGCAATACGTAAGTTAGGAACAGAGTACTAAGTAAATACGGTAGGTCTGTTGATGAAGTAGTGAATCCTCATCAGCTGAGGTGGTTAGGATATGTGTTACCCATGCCTGACAACCGCATACCTCGACGAGCAATGCTGTCTGGTGTGGGAGTAGGTTGGAAGAAAGCTAGGGGCGGCCAAACCAAAACGTGGCACCAGTCCATGAAGTCATTGACAATTGGGCTGAGCCATGTTAATATGTGCAGACTACCTGGTTGGGATTCCGCGTGATAATAGCAACCAATGCTTAGAGACTTTAGGTGATATGGCTCAAAATCCTTCGCAATGGCGCAGGTGCATCTACTCCTTGTCTTTATCCAAATTCTAAATTTATGAACTTATCATAATTTTTTTACCGAATCACATTTTCTTAAATCCTATCTCTGATCTCTATTCCTTTCCACTAATACTAACTCTGTTACTACCTCGCCTACTCTGGAATTCGGTCCAATTATTTAATCTATCTGGCATGGCAACTTGAACTGATGTACACATATACGAAGTTCTACGCTGTAACTAATTGACTGAGTCAACCGAATTAAAAGTTAAAAGTGAAAGTTATTCCATAACAACCATACCTTCAACAACATCAATAACGACGAGACCAGCCAAAGAAGGGATAGTTCGCTTGCATGCTACATGCACAGCTACAGCTCCACCCATGCTAAAATAGACAATAATAATCTGATTTTATTAGCATGATAGTTGAAAATGCAGGAAATCTAAAAATGCATATCAAATCTGAATAAAAAGACACCGAAATATATTTATTTTTGTCGAAATATTGATATCTACTTCGATTACCACACACTAAACAAAAAAATTGATCATACTTATAACAGACTTCAAGAATGAAAATGAGTAGTTTGAACATACCAACGAGTCTACTATCAATTCGAGAAACGATAGTTAAAGTGAATTCCTAAAGATTAATCGAGAATCACAATTACAAAATCCTATTGATAAATATTATGTATCCAAGATCCACGAGTAGTCCTTCCCGACTAAAGAAGTAAATAAGTCCAAGAAGGCAATTAAAAGCGAGTAGTTTAAATAAGGTTTTAAACAAAGTGCGCCAGTTTGTAGCCATTACAGCCCATCACATACATCAGTATAGTTAGCAAAAAACTGCCGCATATGAAAAAATTGCATTCCAAATCACTAATTCTTTAAGTAAACAGTCATTTCGATATACCCAAGCCACACATGATTCTCTATATTACCACAACGCGAAAGTCATTTTTGTGTACTTTCCTACGCGTAACTGTCCGTTTCTGGTGACTGTCTAACTTATTTACGTACGGTAACTTACATACTAATCTGTAGACCACTCCATAAACGAGTTTGCTAAATTTTCTGGCATGACTTTATCGGAACGATTTGAAAACAATTTTCTTTTTGACGAAAACTAGTGAAGAAAAACAAAGTAGCAACAACGAATCTAAATATAGAGGGTTGGTGAGGAAGTCCGTTGAAGCTTTCAATAGATTATGTCACATCTAATAAAAATATTGAGTGATAAATCGGTAGCAATCATAGTGGTAACATAAACACAAAAACAGCTATACTTCGACTACCTAATAATCTTTATAAAAAATTCATAGCTTTTAGGTAGGTGTATAAGATTAAAAGCTATTGAAATCCTTACTTCTGCAAAAGACTTAAAAAGTTAAGGTCAAAGCCAGAAAAGCACTTCTGTTAACCTTAATGGATAATAAACCAAAACTATATTTATACATGTTGAGAAAGCTAAAACGGAAGAGTAATGACCGAAACGAAGGACTAAAAGTACATAACTATGATAAAAAGCACAGCTTGTCCCACAGATATAAAAACACAATTGTAGAACAACGCAATTGATTTGAATCTGGCATTAAAAAGTGCTATTCACAAAAGTTGACCAACAGCAAACTATGCTTTCATTAGCTGGTATGCTAATCTGAACTATAAAAATCTAGTATGCTAGTAAAAATAAGTAGGCGTAAAGCGCTAGAGTTAACAAAATTGACTTAAAATTAGACTACTGAATTCAATTCGTGTATTGATTTTCTTGAGAAGTGAAGAATGAAAAAAAATATTCAACTACTTGCTTTAAGATAATCAGAAATGAATATGAAACACCCCCGAAATTGGAAGTAATTGAGCTTGCGAACGTGAATATAAGAGAAACGGGTTTTGACGGTAAATACTTTAAATATGCGTCAAAATAGCAAGTAATATTAATAATAAAATGTATTGAACATGAGACAAAATCAATTAAACGTTGGGATATTTCGTAGACGTTAAACCTCAACACGATTCTCAGAGCCACTCACCTATGACCTACGAGAATAATCGGTGGAGCTTCCATTGGATACATTGCGAATATTATCTTAATTACATCCCTTAAGTAAATAATAAATCGAGAAAGGAGCGTACTTAGAGAGAGTATCGATGGAAAGGTCATTATCATTAAGGCACTTCGTGTCGCCATGACCCCTCATGTCCACTGCCAAACATTGGCACTTGACTTGATCAGTAATAAGAGTCTGAACAGGTAAAAAAAAGTATAAAAAGGAGTACCTACACTGAGAACTGCCCATGTTAGAGCTGAGAAACCACCACCGTGCAAAAAGAAAAGTAAGGGGCCTTCAACACCTCGACGGATATATTCTAAAAGTCTATAACAGTGACCAGACTGTAATACATGGCCTTACTCCACCTTCAAGCTCTATGTCATCCCGTATATTAAAATATTCATTCCACTTCACTGGGCTGTAACTCTCATCAGCCAGATCACTAAAAAGAAGAAACCAGTAGTTATTTTCATATTTAATTAGTTCTTAAAAATTATAAATATTGAATCAAAATTACCTGATCTGTGAATCTTTACAATTTCCTTCAGAAGTGAGAATAGTAGGACAACTCGACATTTTATATTGCGCGCTACTTTGTTACTAACAATAACGCAAGAAGATTTTGTTCACTCTAAATTTAATACTGTTATAAAATGCTTGACTAAAAACGACTATATCTATGGTCCTAATTCTGTGTTTAAAACGCCTAAATAAATACACAGAAACAAATTGTTCAGTATTTATCGCGCGGCTAAATATGTGTTATGTAAGCGGTTTTCATTGGTCTTTTTCTAGCCATTACTAAAACTGTATACATTCTTGCACCAGTTACTTGTAAAATTTTAAATATATTTTGTTTCCCCAGTCTAGAGTATTAAGTGAATAAACGGTTGTTGAATAGGATTTGTACCTATATAACATACTAGTCTTGAATAAATACAATCAGAATCAGCACCAAAATGAAAAAACAAACTGCAATAAAGTGTTCAAGCTTAGGTAATTAGGGCCACTAGCGACAATTCATTATATATATCAGGGGCTTCACAGAGCACAAAACTCGGTCCATTACTAATCTTTATTTTCATAAATGACTTCCAAGTGAAGAAAAATTCCCTGTTTCAAAGTATACATGTGATGCCAAAGTGTAAACAGCCATAAGAAGTGGAGAGAATTCCTGGAACCAACATCCATAAATCAATCCTCGATATACTCACTTATCACCTTCTTTAAAAAGAAGCTTTTTGTTAGCACACCTAAACTTGTTTCATCTACTATACAAATATATATACAATAGCTCTTAGAAATCAGAAAACATATTCTTTAATATTTTGGCATTTAAAGCCACAGCAACCTACATGACGCAAAGTTAGATGATAGAAAGGGTTATTGGATAAAAAGGTAATAATAATAATTCGAACTGACAAACCATAAGACGGACAACCTTAACTGTTCTGTGTTGAAACACTTGCATTTGGGCGCAAAATATCGATTTGTTTATACTGTTTTATTATGAAGATATTGGATACATTGGAAAAGCTATTTGTATAACTCGCACTTGTTAAGGTGTCTTTACTTTACGTGTACAATGAATTTCATCAACAATTTGAAAATTCTGCAAATCATAAAAATAAAATATTACTTTTAAGCCATATTATCTAAAACGCGGCTTGTATGTAGTGACTTAGATCTCCCTCTTATTTTTCCTGTGTCAACACTATCCAAACGACTTTCCCAAATTTTTGTTAGCATTAAATGTTTTTGATGTCATTTATCATGAAACAACTTTCTGACATTGTATATACTTCACACCTACTTCTACAAAAAATCATCTACTCTGCACTTTAACATGTGCTGATATGTAGCTTATTCTAAAATGAGGCGCCTAACTGTTAACCTATCACCTGCACTCACATTTATCCAACAAACAAATTTAAGGCTACATTCTATAGATCATCTGCTGCAATATTACAATATGTTGTAAATACTAATTGACCATTAGCACTGCCTCAGTGAACTAGACAAATAGGTCTGTCACTAGCCATGTTTTACTTGCAACCTTAAATGTGCGTCACATATTTTTCAGTAAGACACTTCTAATGACCCTTACTCTACTAGTTATAAAGTAGAAAACATATTACGCAGACTTCGATCCTCGTATAGTGAAACAAATGTATCTCAATAACGGTATATAACAATATTTAGTTAAATGTATTAAAAACGCCACCATGAGGTAGCAACCTCTAAACAAAACTGCCTCAGAATCAACTACAGCAATAGGACAACTCTGAAGAACTCAATGAGTCAGGCAATTTGGATGGTGGATGCATCCAAAACAATTTGAAAGATACACGTAGATATGAATTAAAGTCTTTATTTAACATTCTTTAAAGGGTATATACTTTTGGTTGATTACAATACATGAAATATTGCTGACATTTTTGAGAGGATTTTATACTACACACTATTAAGGTCATTTAAAAATGGATGTAAGGCATATTTCCACATAGTTAGAAAGCAAAAGTGATGTTGATTCTATTGGACTAAATGATTTGCTATATGTCAAATTCATTTCAAAGACATGAGTAGAATACGTGTTATTTAATAAAATCTCCGTCATTTCTACTTATCTCCGTAAATTCAGACTAACTAAACTCATTTTAGAAGATTATAAATCTATGTAAAATATAGAATGCAGCATTGCTTAATTGACGACGCTTTTTATAGAAATTTCACATATCCACATTGCGTTTCCTACTCTGTGTTTGTATGTTCGCAACCAACTCCGATTGATGAATACCTAGACAACAACGCTTTAATATACTTGCTGTGTTAATGAGACGGTGATGTTGGTTACTGACCACTGAGTTCGATTTTTTACACTGCTGAGGTTTGTACTATATTTATACATGAACTTGTCGAAAATATAAGCATTTGTAGGTCAATGTACGTGACAGACCTATTCAAGAAAACACTTTTAGTTTCGAGGTGTTTAATGAAATCTGCCAAGCTGGTCTAATTAAAGGCCTTATTAAACTACTTGAAGATTACAACCCTTCTAAGTAGATTCATCATCATTACCATTGTATATGGGGACAAATTCATTGGCATGTTTTACACCAGTCACTAAATATTCTATCTTGAAACCGTTTCTTTAATCGTAATTGCTTATTTTAATACAAAAAAACAAGGATTATCTCAATACGTATGCAATACTGTTATGAAATGACTGCTTATTTTCAGGTAGGCAACACTAGGATTTCATATGTTTATCTGGATTCAGACCTGGACGTGGCTGTATAGACCACATCTTCACACTACGACAGGTCCTGGAACACAGACACACATTTAAGCGTCCTATAATTATTGTCTTCCTGGACCTAAATGCGGCATTCGACTCTGTTGATCGTGAGGTTCTGTGGCAGTGTCTGTCATTGAAAGATGTACCAAAGAAGTACATTAACCTTTCACAAGCTCTCTACTCTAAAACTACAGGTCGAGTGAGAGCTTATGGCTAACTGTCATCGGAATTCCTCACTTCAAGTGGTGTCCGTCAGGGATGTCCACTTTCCCCATTCCTGTTTAATTTTGTCATAGACATGCTCCTAGATATAACCATGTCTTCGTCTGACTTTTCAGGAGTTGACTTACTACCAGGAGCCTCGCTTACTGACTTAGAGTATGCTGATGACATAGTCCTATTTGGTGAAGACGCTGACAAAATGCAGAGTCTTCTGACTACCCTGAGCAACAATGCAAGCATGTTCGGGATGCGGCTTTCCCCCTCGAAATGCAAAATGTTGCTTCAGGATTGGGTTGCATCGGCACCTGAACTAGTGATAGGGGGTGAAGTAGTCGAGCGTGTAGACCGCTTCACGTATCTGGGGAGTCTCATCAGTGCTGATGGCGTGGTGACTGGCGAAATCTCAGCACGGATACAGAAAGCTCGATTGGCCTTTGCCAAGTTGCGTCACTTATGGCGCAGGCGAGATATCCGCTTGCTAACCAAAGGACGAGTGTATCATGCAGCAGTTCGCTCTGTCCTACTATACGGGAGCGAAACATGGCCGTTAAGAGTAGAGGACATTCGTAGGTTACTGGTCTTCGATCATAGGTGTCTCCGAAACATTGCTCGAGTATCGTGGGACAACCGAGTGAGCAATGCTGTCGTTAGGAAACGGGTTCTAGGAAAGGAGGGCAAATCAATAGATGAGGTATTGAAACTTCATCAGTTGACGTGGCTGGGACATGTGTTACGCATGTCTAACTACCGTCTGCCTCGACGAGCTATGTTTTGCGGCGTAGGAATAGGTTGGAAGAAAGCTAGGGGCGGCCAAACCAAAACATGGCAGAAATCGATGAAGTCACTGACAAGTGGACTAAGTTTTGTTGGTAGATGTATGCTGCGTGGTTGGGGTCCGCGAGACGAAAGTCACCAATGGTTAGAGACCTTGAACGACATGGCTCAGAATCGTTCGCAATGGCGCAGGTGCATCCACTCTTTGTGTTCTCTCAAAATCTAACCTTCTGAATTCTCTATCTTTCTCCTTTCAAATTTATCTCGCTGAATTATACTTTTCGAATCATATCTTCGCTCCCTAATTTTCTGCATTACTGCTAATACTTCTACTATCGTTATCACTCTTGGATTTGAACTGACAGTTGCGTCTCTGTGCTGATGTGGTGTGGCAACCTGAACTAATGTACGTACGTACGACGTTCTGTGTTGTATCTGTCTGTCTGTCTGTCTTTCATTGATACACTCATCTAGGTTCATAGTGCATACAAAAATGTATGAAACCCTGTGTGTTTTCTTATTCAAGTATACACTTCTACTGGTTATGTGGATAGTAGCAAACCATGCTATTTTCATTAACTCGTTGCACTTAACTTTAGAAATATAATGCACCGCAACATGCCTTAGTTTATAATCGTATCATGCATGTTATATATCCCTTTAACTATCTCTAAACTTTATTCGTACTAAAGCTTCATTTAAAAAGTAATACCAATAGGGTTCAACTCCGGAATATCATAGATTTTATGCTAATTCATTAAATTTATTATATTCAAGAAATGTAAAGCATATAGTGCACATCTAATTAGACTGAAAATGTATATCTTAAACTCACTGTCCACATTTGGTAACCTAAGTTTTAAACCTATTTAAACTAAGGTCGGAATGTCGAACACTAAAGTGTAAAATATTAAACGCAAATATAGACGAGCGAAATTCAGTTGAAATGTAGATGATTGTGGGATTTTCGTCTCATAGGTCGTTTATCAAACTATGTAGATAAGGATTGTTTTTAAAGATTACTTATTGTCATTTATACTAACTTTCTAAAATCCAGTTCACTAACAGTTATTACACAATGTGGAACTGTGGGGTTACTACCGAAAACCAACAATAAGAACAAAATGGTTGGCGTAAGTTATTTTAATTATTTCACAAACCAAATAACCTATGTTAGAAATAATTTATTACTATTTAAATAAGAATCCTCATACCCATGCTATAAATCTAATACAGATGATTAGTCATCCCAGTTTTTGATAAAAATATATCCCATGAATTGTAATAGCTAATTATTATCATGGTTAAACTATAGGTATAGATACAGGCCAATCGAGTATCAAACAGTATTTTCAAGGTATGTTGATTATCATTCGTTTTCTTGATAGTTTTGATTAAAGATTATATTAACCAAAACTATAAGAAAACGAATGAATTCCTGAAAATCGTTCTTGTGATTGTGATTAAAAAATGATGGCAGTCGATGTTTAGGGCCAGAGATCAAATTTACGGTTTTAAGTTCAAAGCTAAGATTGTTACTTCAGTCTTGTTCATAAAAACAATGTTTTGTCAGTTGATGGATGGATGGAAAAATAACTGCATCATGAATGATTAGATGTCAGATGTGGAGAACCTATGAATAACCTAAAAAAAGTTATAAACTATGTAAAAATTTGATGAAACATTTCAGCTTACTTGTTTTGAATTGATTTTTCTGTCACACAGTCATTGTTATAACCTGTTTTCTGAATGGTGGAGAACATTGTTTGCAGACTGGAAGATATTTTAGGAATCTAAACTCCGTATCTAATCTTTAGTTCTGCCTTTAGATTTTCAGCATAATGAACTTAACTTATACAGTCATTAGTAATTTCAGTCTATTACAATACACAACGGTCATCTAGTTACCTCTGTATCATATAAGGACTAGATAAATTGAGGGATCGTCATTTCGAACTCTTCTACTAACCATATCCCTCAACTTTAGTCATCAGTCTAAAAAACCTTTAATCACATACCAGTCCCATTAGAACTCCTGTAAAGATGTTTATTTATTTATTAAATTATAGATATATGTGAGTTTAAACTCAAAGAGTTTACGTCAGTGGTGTACATGATCTAAATAAATAAATTTACCTTCTCCTGTCAAACTGGATATATTGATTGTTTAATGTGTCATCTACCCAGAAGGGTTCAAGAACATCACTCAGCTTAGTTAAAAGGAATCAGCAGTGAAGCAACGAAAGGTTCAGCAATTGTACATCTTGTTAATACAGATCATTTGAGCAGGACAAATTTATCATTTAAACATATTTTCTAAAAAAATAAAAGGCTACCAACGGCTGTAAGCTTTCTTCACTTTCCGCTGATAAAGCTTTTGGAAAATATTTAAGGTTAGAAATTTGTCTATAAAATAAACCGATTTGATCATCTTTTATACCATGGTAGTAGAATCTGCATTAAATCTCCAATAACCATTTTCTCTTTTTTTTCTTCCATTTTTTTTATTATTGATGCTTTTACCCTCCCTCTAGACAGAGTGCTTATTTTTCCCTTGTAAACGGTTTCAAATTCTTAATAACAATAACAT
Source organism: Schistosoma japonicum (assembly GCA_025215515.1). NCBI lineage: Eukaryota > Metazoa > Platyhelminthes > Trematoda > Strigeidida > Schistosomatidae > Schistosoma > Schistosoma japonicum. Next base: position 31,369,720 of record CM046064.1, on the reverse strand, counting down.
ATTCTGCTTAGTACGCTCTACTGTTAATATGTTCACTAGGACTATTACTACAAACAAATAACTTGTTTAAAGTCAGACTATGGCTGATTACTATGAGCTAAATAACGTGTTTCTTCTCGGTTGAGACTCATCAATCGGACTTACCTGGATCACAATGTCGATATTAGAGACTTGGTATGAACAACAACACTGTTGTCCAGGTAAATCCAGTTGCCGAGTCTCAGACAAGACAAAACTCGTGCTCTGCATTCTAATTACTTGTTATAGTAATATTAACCGAAAGGTATAAATACTTTTAAATAATACATCATTTTTATTAACTTTTGTGTAAAAAGACAGTATATATTTATCATTTTACTGCTAATAAAATAAATTCTCCAGAAAATAACTGATGATTGATTTGGTTTTTCTTTTTTATGCCATAATGAGTGTTTTGCATTTAATTTAATATTATTTTCAGACCAATAAAATGGTTGCAAAATATAAATTCAAGTTTTACGCTTGTAGTCAATAAGTGTTGAATCCAAGATGTGCTTTTTATATTGGTTTGAAATATGTCAAGTTAATGTTTTAAATAAGTTAGTAACTCATTTAGACGAAAAAAATGACATATTTGTACAGTGAATCTGATTGTCGATATGGGATCCATCAATTCATTTCAAAGAAATTAAAGACGGATAAATTCAAATTAGATATCGTATTTCAAAATTATCATTGTAAATATTTAAGCGAAAGTAAAGCTGTAAAATTTTGTACATTTCACTAATAGTTTTAATTATAATTATTAGTACAAAAAGAATGAAAATAAACAATATACATAATTCCATTTGAATTTTGTAATGAAATTGACCAAAACTAATTTATTGTGTATATAAAATGGCTATTTGTGCGTACATGTTTGTAAAAAAAATAATAATGACATAGAAACTATACTGAAAAAAAATTCAAAAATATTTTTCCTTCCAAAAGAAATTCAAAAAAATAATGAATTTATTGATACAGTAAAACAATGTATTTCAGTTCAATTTACATTTGAAATATTCTCACTTGTTTCCTTATTTATTTATTCTTCTCTCATTCTCTCTAATATCATCAAGTTACTTTCATTCTGTTACTTTTGACGTGGTTATGTGATAAATTATTGAAAAATTTGAACATTACAGAAGATACATATGTATCTTAAGTATTACAAAATATATTTTGCAAAAAAGACAAATAGGGAATTTTGTTGAAAAAGATAATTTAACACATGATAAAATATAATGTTATTCATAATGTATGCTTTAAATCAGTTCTTTGTTATAAATATTCCATGTTCACTATTGATAAGGTCACCATGTATGATGGTTATAACTTTTTATGTGTGACTTTCCTGATCATTAGAATAATACTTTATTAAAATTATTATCGTCAATGCTAAGAGTATTTCTAATAATAACATATTTATTTATTCTGTTCCAGTGGCTAAATGCCAATTAACTGGTGAGACGATTATATCAACTTCAATAAGAATAGCAATTGTTACAAATATTAAATAAATAATTATTAAAACAATACCATAATGCCGACGAAAATTAAATCTTCCTATTAAAGCAGTTAATATATTTAATGTAAGTACTGCTAATAAACAGGAAAATAATAATGCTTGAGTCAATGTAAATGATAACTGATAGCATATGATGTGAGTTTTTTCCATTTTCATAGTTAACATAAAAGAAGAAATGAAAAAGAAATAACAAAAATATAAATTATTGAAAGGTATTATAATTATTATTGTTATTATTATTGATTTTATGCATGAAATTAGACATTGGACAGTTGGATATAGTCAGTAGGAAATTCTCCTCAACCTATCTGTCCCAAAAGTAATATCCGCATACACATCACCCAGTTTCACAAAGTGAGACGTTAACATTTATGTATTTCTGCAGCAACTGCCCTTTTAATGGACCGAGGTATTTACTTCGACTGATTAGTGATTAGTAAGTTATATCAGTATTTATTTCCCAGATAGTTTTTTATTAAAATTTTACTAGTTTTAAAGAGATATGGGAAGAAACGTATACTTAAAGATGGGTATCATCTTAAGAACCTGTAAAAATCAGTGGGAATTGTACAGTTTTCTTTCCACCCTAGTACTGAACTCCTCAGTGCTCTGCACCTGTGTATTAAATCTAACTCCACACGTTTTGGTTTTACATTTAACATATCTATGTATGAGGATTCAATTATCTAAATTTTCGACCATAACCTTCTTCTATCTAAACTGAAAACAACATATGTCTATAACAAAAATCATCCTCCAATATTTGGTTTTTCTCGAATATCTGTTATTTTTAATTCAAAAAGTATTAGAATAGTATTTTATGAAATCAGAATTTTTAACTTTTACTGATTTCTAACTTCCATGTATGCAACGATAAAATTAGTTTTCATTTGTATACTATTCAAAAAGTAAATTAAAAACAGAGCTCATTTCATTATCAGATGTGACTTAATTTTATTTCACTATATCTTAAGTAGGTAGCTATTCAGGACATTCAATATTTCCTATTTGAGACTTGTCACTTAGGAAGAACTATATAGCAGTGATACTAGAATTCTGTCTCATTAATTCGAAAGCTAAAGCGTCATCCACTAGGCCAATAAATAATAATGAACACTAATTTGTTCTAAAGTTATGATGTTTATGGTTATTGATAATACTTTATATTTTCATTTAGTTGGTATGCTGAACGACTATGTGATACCTTAAACGGTGAGTACTGAATTCAGGTTTAAATTTGGACAGTAACGCTGGGATACAGGTGCATTTAATTTACGGGCCCAATGGGAAAAAACAACTAGTACTGCGTGATCTGCGATTAATTACTATTCAGATATTCAACTGCTAGGAAGAGAAGAAACTAATCATTTTTCATGTAATTATTCTCAATTTTGCTATTTTTTATTTAATTGTAAAGTAAGCGGTAACCGGTACTGCTCTTCATTTCCTTCGCTCGGACCTTGTTAATTGTGATTGGTTGTAGTGTCATTTTAGTATGCTATTTACCTTAATTTCTACAAGGTCGCTCTTGTAACTATATATACAGAGTTGGGATATAATAGAATCGAATCTTCCTAGTGCTGCGTTCGTGTTTTCTTGATTTTGGCTTGGGGTCAGTAATCAGTTATTGAGTTGTTGGTCACGGTTGCGATTATCAGTTGGCGCAGACAAATTTGCAGATTAGAGTTGCGGTTAGTTCGCGTATAGCAGTAGGCATTTTATCGCGACATAATATCAACCAACCTGTAAATGCAGATGAGACTGAAGCGTGCGTTCAAGTAATCTAAATGTTAACAAAGACTGGCTAAATTTAGCGCTGAGAATCAATTAGTAGGAAATGAATTTTTTTGCATTCTCTCTATTCTACTTTTAGGTGTAGGAACTTTTAAGTTGTTGTAATATCTGTGAGTAACGTAGTGTAATAAGAAATATCATCGAGTATAAAACTTGTGTTGGTTCTTGTTAAATACCCAACATTAGGTGAACTTTAAAGATCCTGTCGTAACAATTTGTTTAACCAACTGTTTCCGCATTTTTATTTAGAGAATTTCTACGACATCACAAGCCACAGCGATACATTATCCAATCGTTTTTGTTGGAAATATCATCTATTAGTAAAATAACAATTATCCATGCAATTCATTTATGCAAAACATTATACAGGTGCTACCTACATTTGCATATCCAACTCCAGCTCTTCCAATTTTGATAGTATACGACAGACCAGCACCAAGAAGTAAATTAAACAGTGGAGAACCCAAACAAGCTGCATACGCAATTCTAGGATAGCCATTTCGTGCCAGTAAACAATTAGACATTATGTCTAATTCATAATCACAACATTAGTAAAAGAACAATGGGAAAAATTTAGGCATATCTCATATACATAAGGGTAAGTGTATTTACATACTACAGTACTGAACAACTGTTTCATTCTACTATGCAGTTTTTAAATATTGCACATCCATGATCTCACATGGGCTCAAGCACAGAGCTGCAAGCTTCGTATCAAACAATAAACCTTCAGATCATTGAGTTGTCACTTACTAATTTATATTTTCACCTACATCAACTTGCTTATTGAGCAGCCGTCACCCCTTACTAGTGGTAGGTAACTCCTTAAAATTCTACTGTGCCCGATAGAGGAGTTTAAATTTCATAGTCTTGTCTACCGTTTCAGGAATCTCTGTATGAGATAAGAATCCTATGAAGGATTATAACATCAATAAAAAATTATATGAGCCGGAATGGTGGTTTGAGGGTGAAATGTTTTCCAAGAAGCCTGAGAGCTATATGTTCAATACTTGGTGGAACCGTGGGTATACACTGCTGAAGATTCCCATACTAAAACGAAGTATCTGTCTAGTCCTCCTTAGTTTTTTGTTGACTGTACAAATCAATCAGAGACATAAAATTTAGATTTAACAATAGCTATATCACACAATTAAAATGTTGCATGTTTGACATGAATCGTAATATATTATCACAATTTGGTTAAAATTATAACGAATTAGTATCATTCATTAATGGTAGGAGATAAACATCGATTCGTAGGATTCAGACCTCCAATTTGTATACTCTAATCTAAGTATTCTCAGACTTGCCATAGCGTCAATTTGATGCAAATATTCCGAACATTTAGGGTATCTGAATGACATCACCCTTAAATACAACCGATGTATTAAACCATCTAAAAGGATATTACACACTCAAAGCAATCATTTGTACATTAACTGAGATATTAACTGAGAACATCTATCTCCAACACATCATTTAAATTTAAAGGTTTGTGTTTTTTTTAATTAAATATTAGAGACCAATCATCAACAAGTACATTATTATTTTTCAGAAGTATAGTATTCTATAATCGAAAATCTACTAAGGTTATCGGAAACGTTTTAAGTGTCCACCATTTCTGATGTATCCAGCACTTTTAGTTATTTTTCTATTCAGAAGGTGAAAGTAATTTTGATTAAAGATTTCATTTTAACTCTCAAGCTATTCAACACTATCTGACATGAATGTACTGGCCAATTAAGCGTAAAAATAATTAAAAATTTGATTAAGATACACTTTGTGAACACTGAAAACATTTCAGGTTATCTGATTTTTAATAAACACACTTCGTTATACTTACCTCCAATCGAACTAGCTAATGCCATTACACTCAATCCTAAAATAGCTTCACTAATTTCCCAAACAATGCCCAATGTTTCAAGTGAATTCACTAATTCATGAGCTAGAGCGTATATCCATATAATTGATGTAACAAAACCAAGTGTAGCGAAAAACGGTCTGTGATAATGTTGTGGTGGTTGATTCCATTTTGAAGTGAAAAACACTATCAGTGCAATAATAAATCCACTAACTAGAAATGGACAAAATATTGGTATTGGAGTTTCTCCAATTGGTGATAATCCAATACATTTTCCATTAGCTAGATTTCACAAAAATAAGCAAACAACAACAATCAGAAGAAACTAATAGAAGTGAAATCAGTAATTGAATCGTCAACAAAAATCTATAACTGTTATTATGTGTTACTTGGCTTGCTGAGTTCGAAATTTAACATCATAAAGTGACTTTAATTGAACAACCTTTATAAGCACAATGCCCCGGTCAAGTGTTTTATCCACAACACCACCGGAGATTAAACCCAGAACCTTCAGGCTTTGCGACACTTTCAACAGCACCCAATAGTAATAATCATGCATCTACTCGTGACTGGTTTAATCAGCTCCAGAAGAAAAAGTGACTAATGGAACTCGTCCATGATAGATATGAAGCATTTACCCCCTAGTGGCTTCATATCAGATCGCTGAATATCACGAGTTCACTTTCGTTAAAAATGCGAACCAATGGATGCTGGATTACTAGTCCAGTATAACTTTGCTCCGGTGGTCACGGATCCCCACAAAAACCCTAGGAATTATCCTTAGGAGTTTTAGTATTTTATAAGTTCGCTACCCATATGGAGGTAGCAACATTCCTCATTACCCTTAAACGCTCAATATCAGTTAGAGCAAAAAGAAAATTTTCTTACTACTGAACAACAAAATTTTTCATATACGATAATCAGTAGTTTTTGAAGTGACAGTGATTATACTGTGAATGGGTTAGAGGTGAAGTAATAAGCTAAATATTCATTAACTAGTATTAAATTTGTTACGATTCACTATTGTTCTAACAAAAAATCAGGATTACTTAACTTTTTTTGCTTTACCTGTCAATAGCATAGGCCATAAAGCCGGCACTAATAGACATTGAAACACATTCAGTGGTTTGCACCATCCATGCATCAACTCTAAATTTATAATAACATGTTCTTCAGTTTTCTCTGTAACATCTTCTGTACTGTGACTCGGTTCAGATTGGTTATAGTTTAAAGTAAATTTATTTTCTTCTGTGATTTTATTTATTTCTTGAGATATTCCATTGGCTTTTTGTTCTATATTTGGTTTTTGAATACTAACTTCTTTTTCTGTATCATCGGTTAATTCTTCTATAACAGTTGGTATTGTTAACCGAAACACTATAAATATTGGTGTTTGTAAAATTTGTAAGAACCGACTAAATATGGATTGTTGATGCCATGATTCCACATCAATTGGTATCATATAATAAGCAAAATGGTGCCATACACCTTTGGTAGCCCATTTTTGTAACCATGACATTTCTTCTTCTTCCATCTCTTCGCTTTCATAATAATCTTCCTCCTCATCTTCACCGACTGTCGCCTCTTTTTCATTTTTGTCATATTCTTTGAAGTCCCCTTCTTGACTATTGACTTTCGGTAAAGTGTTTGAGAATTTCCTGTCATTTTCATCACTAGCTAACATTTGTTGCTTACTTGTATCTAAATCGGATGGTGGAAAATGCAATTTTATTTTTTTTAATGAGACAGATGATTTCGGAAGTCCGTCCTCTTCAACTGAATAATTAGATAATGTAGGTGATGTCAGGCAACCCGATGGAGCTGACAAATTTGGTGTGTGATGAGATCCTTTACGATTTAATAGATCTTCTTAATAAAACAGAAGGATAAAAGAGATAAGTAAATCATCTGAAAAGCTTCGATATTTATTAAACTAATGGATTACCTAACACTTAGAGCTTTTTCAGCAAAGTGTTCATCGTTCTATTCAGTACTCAGTGTTAAATTGAGTGATTTCGGGAGGTGATTTGCTCTGTTTTTATTAAACCACCAAAAATTATTACACTACTAAGTGTTCATTTCTTTCTTATCCAAGACTTATCAAAAAACCCCACTTACAGTTTTCTAGTGTGGTCGTAGTTAATGACCTCATAATTCCAGACTTGTAGTTATTCACAAAACCCTGCCAAAATTGAAATTGCTATTCACTACCATTAAATATATTAAAAGTAGTTCTCAGATACTTGCGGTTTTCATGTATTTCCCTTATTTCATACCTAGTTATATACACTGTATTTCTACTATTAGGTAATTGGGTATGATCACATTATAAGGTGTACTTATTCACAACTCAGCCGCTTTTCATCAATTACTCATTATGAACTGAAGTTTACTTTACAGTTATTAAAAACCGAGTATCATTGAATAAACATTTATTTGTCATTTAAAGCAACATAAAACTACGGACTTTACACCCTATATGGAACTGGGGACTTAAGCGTTTCCAATATTGTTGTACTATACCAATGATGGGATAAAGGTGTATTTACTTATGAAGAAGCAATTGAATGAACAGTAAAAAGTTTAAACGACTAATGTTTATGTAACATCAACTAACTATTTCCAGAAGTTGTATTCTCATTAGGTGGTTCTTCAGGATCATATGGTGAAGATTTCTGCGATCTTCTAGCTTCTCCATCCCCTGTAATAAATCGAAAAGTAGAAGATCATAATCCATCAAACAAATATTACGAGCAATAAGAAAAATACCAATAGAAACAAATACCTAATAAGTCTTTAGAACAAATGCCTAATTAAGTAGAATTGTCTTAAGTATGCTTTTCGTGTACTACATTAATAAACTTTGTATGTAAGTAAAAACTTAGAGGATACATTGTGTAACGATTTCAACCAGTCCTACAGTGTTTATTGTTGTCAGTTAGTTAGTCAGTCAATCAGTTAGCCATTAACAAAGTAGAACCTGGCCCTCTAAGTTCAAGCTGCCATACCATTTCAGCACGGCGAGATCAATTTTACACGAATAGCACGATAACACGATAAAATGGGGGGGGGGAAGAAAAGTAAAATTATGTATTAAAAAGTAATAGAACGTATGATCTAAGTGAAGATAAAAAGTAAATACGATTTCGCTACTGTGACATATTCTGACCCATGTCACCCAGTTTCTCCGGCCATTCATTGTAATTACCAAGCGGATCCCAATCAGGTAATAGTCAAAAACTTCATGGGTTGGTGTCCTATTTTGGTTTGTTCCCCCCCCCTTCTAATATTTCTCATTCGACTTCTATGCCAGTCAACATCACGCGACAAGTAAACGTAACTCATGTAGTCTCGGAAAACGCATGTTATCTAAATACTTAAATACATTTGTTTTATAATTGTGTCTTATTATCGTTTCACTTCATAATTATCATCATGCATGTATGTAAAGGTATGGATTTTACTGTTGTGGATACTACGGTCTACATTCGACTAGTCTATATTGGTGTATCTGTATCCTAAGCGAATTGCCTTGGTATTGCCATCTAGTTGTATTAATTTAGTAAAGCTGGAATATACCTATCAACAAAACCCAGGATACATGCTTCGTCTTATTAGGAACTCGTCAGTTAGGTGTACTTGGACCCACTAACTGAATGGATGTGTTACTGTACGAAACACATGGTGATGCACTTCAATCTAAATGTGAACATTAGCATTAATTTATGAGTCACTCTATTACCCAGTCCTAAATAAAACAAAACGATAGTCCTAGATTTTACTGATAACTACATCATGACTTTGTTTCAAAAGTTATTATAGTATATTTCCATTACATATGTTTGCTGGTTGTTTTAAGTTGAATTGTGACTGGCAAGAGGAATCCAAGACGCGTGTTTCGTTCTATTTGAAACTTGTCGGCTGGATGTACCTGCATTCCAATCTTGATGTTTGTTGATAGTTTTCATCAATTCTTTGTTTGACTTTTCATGTTTTGCATCGATCTACTTATTTTATTTAGTAGTTCAGGCACTATTTGTCAGCAATCCCACAGATTGCGAAAAGCTACAAATATTATCATCCTGGTTAAATCAACTTATCAAAAATGAGGCCACTTTTTCAATACCAAGGTATCGATCTACTTTCGACTACTTCAATATTTTGGTTATTCCTACTCTATGAATCATTTTATTTATTTATTTGTTTATGCATTCCCAGTTATTGAAACTGTGTTCACTGTCGTGCGTTTGTCAATTCCAGCATCAGGAAAATTGGAACAGCATATGTAAACAGACAGAATTGTTTCCATTGTGATTTTCATCAGGCTTTTACCTATGATATACGGTAATTTGTATATGCATATATCAAAAAACCAAATGGATTCTATAACTAATCATAATAAGTTAAAAGTTTAAATTGTAGATGGAGATGTGTAAATCAATGGAATGGTTTTAGTATAGTCGCTTTCTCTGAACGGGATGGCTTTACCATAGAGCTTTTATCATCACTTTAGGCGCATTGTAAACGCAAACTTTTGATAGAAGTGAACTACGAGAGTCTAATTACAGTTGTCTGAAAACCTACTCTGGAGACCTTAACTTTAAATAAATTTTGAAATTAATTTAACTGATAAACCGGTTAGAACACGTTTTAAATATCTTTAATACAACGAGTAAGATTAGGGAATAAAATAGTCAAAATAAATATGCAAAAAACAACATTTGTTGATTATAATCATTGACATTCAAGATTGACAAAACTAGCTGTTAGTAACTTGCAAGGAAATTTTCAGTCTGCTTCTATCCGTTGTTTCTCCTAATCATGTTTCCTAGGATAACGATGTGAGCTCAACGATTAAATTACTTAACTCTGGGCACACAAACAAAATCTATTTATTCTTATATGGCCAATAAAGAGACACAGATGATGCAACTTTCTTATAAGCATAGACACCATTGTTATTGTCTTGAATCTTTACAGTTTCTGCTATATGTAAAAGACAAAATGAATGTCTTTTGTAAAATTACTAGACAATGACTAGATTGGACGGAATGATTTAGTTTTGTCTATCACATCACCACTTTTGATCACGCATGATAAAAATACTAAATTTAATACCAAACTACCGGGCTTACAAATTGTCACTGTTTTCAATAACTTCCAGAACATTTATAAATGAATCGCTTCACTAAACCTTAATATTACTATGTACTATGTAACTCAGCCCTTTTTAATGCAGTGTATGTATTTTAATCATAGAAATCAATTTATAGTTTTACTCATAGAAAATGCATCCAGTGAAGTAACTTACTTGAGCCTAGAGCTTTATCTTTTAATTCACGATTAGCTATGACGAAAAATGAACAAAAGAAAGAAAAATAATAATGGGTATCATAAATTCCAGATTTTTATGGTATAAACACAGATCATAATTGTGCCTGCAACTAATAAAATACTAAATAGTGTTTCGATTTCATGTTCGAAAGGAAATTTTAAGGATTTGTTAACCGAGGTATCGTACAAGTTAGCGCTTTAGTATGATTATATTTGTGATCATGTTAAGTTGAAAAAAGTTGATGAAGTCATGCTTAAACAAAGAACCAGTCAGGTTCACGACTACAGTTTCAAGATCAGAGCGAAACATCAATGCTTAGTGCGAATTGTCTAACGGAGGATGACTGTTATCCTTGAAAGGTATCAATGGTATTTTCAAAGTATAGTATATTAAGAAAGAGAAACTAAAATGAAATAGGTAAGTGGTAGTTCCTCTCATCCTATTATTAAAAATTCGATGTATCAAGAAGATGCCTGTGAAAAGGACACTTAATTAAATATCCTCCGCAATAATCCTTGAAAAGCCAGGTTGGCCTGGGACTTATTTCTAAATGCATTGACCAAATTCCTCGAGTGCAGTAAAATAAGTATGCTTACTGACGCCCAAATATAGTTATATTTCTTAACCTTAAGACAGTGTCAGACACCGTTAACAGGGAGATTTCTAAAAGAATTCGTCATTAAAGAATGTATCAAAGAAGTACACAGACGTTAAGAAAGCTCTCTACTCTAACACCATTAGTTGGATCGGAGCCTATTGTGAACTGTTATTGAAACTGTTCACATCAAATGGTATTTGCCATAGTTGCACGTTAGCTTCTATATTATTGAAAGCTGCTGCAGATGTCCGCCTCATGATCGCATATTATTATCATCACCATTTTCATGAATTAATCTGTCTTCTGGAAAATTACGAGTCAGCATGGTGTCTACTAGTAATACCGTCCTGTTTGGAGAATACGCTGACACCGTAAATGTCAATATGTCTGAGATATGTATGTGCCTCTCCTTCCAAGTTCAAATTGTTGATTCAGAACAGCCGGTTTTATCTCTGATATTGATCACAGGGTATAAAGTAATGGGATATGTAAGCAACTTCAGGGATATTGAAAGTCTCATCAATCGTGATAGTTTCCTGTTTGATAGATTTATCAAACAAAAAGCTAGGTTGGCTTTATCAGTGTACTCATACGAGTGAAAGCTAATTAATTTCAATTCTTTTATACAAATAATTGGGAAAAATCTTTCAACTGACCTATAATCCACCTGACCATATAAGATAATTCATATCCCGTTGAGCTCATTCTAGAACTAGGCCTTCGTCTAAATACTGATTGTGTTCTACGACAACGTCCCCGACCTAAACCAGAATGTTCAACTGATGATAAACGTCTATCATTTGACATAGATTCAGTTGAAACTAATGAAGACGCACGCTTTTTAACTCCGTCAGTTGGATTTAAATAATTATTAAAATCAGACAAGCCAGATGATAAATATGGACTTTCATTATTAACATTGCTGCCATTCTTTTTTTGGTGCAGACATGATGAATCGGATTTATTAACGTCTGTCGGTGTAGTGATTTCAATCTTTGGTGTATTTATTTGTCGACTATTCATTCGTTTATCACTGATATGGATATTAGGTTTTATAACTTTACCTTCATCTGTAGTTGTATAAAATAAAAATATTTAGAATATTAAGTGATCATTTTGCAAGTGTTTCTTTTCAGACTCAAACAAATACAAATTATGTCGTACACTAAAGATCATCAGGCAGCTGTTATTTTCCAGCTCAGAACTCTTCAAAATTATTTGATAACGATCCTACTAAGAATAAAAATCGATGCATACATGTTTTGCAGTGCGTAATTTTCAGGTTACTGAACTTATATTACATACGTTGCTTCAGTATTAAAATATGTCTACAGTATGATTACTAACCACTAACAATAACTAAAACGCACTTCTTTTTAATTCACTTTGACCCTAATGAAAGCCCCATGATCAAAATTTTCAGCGCAGACAAAGCAACATATCTAAAATACTCCTTCTACAAACAATATACACTGGTTGCAAAATAAAATGAAGTCGTTTCCAAATCTTATCTTAAATGTGTAGCCATCAATCCAAATCGCCCTAACAATTAGATGTAAATCATTCGCCACAAAAAATTAAACTATCATCCCAAAATTTGAATTCCTAAATTTTTAATGGTATGTGAATCAACTTTATAACATACTAACTTCCTGAAATTCCGACGCGGCTACAGTGATTCAGAGAAAGACTGTATTATTCGTCTGTATTACTGTCTTAAACCATATTATTTTTAAGTATTTGTTTGTTTAAGTGAATAGTTATTACAAAATAACCCGAAATTCGTTAAAAAAAATTGTCAAATTAAAATTAATTAACCTAGTTATCAGACAAAATGACTCCACATCATGTGAATTGTTTTAATGTTGAGTGACTAGACTACTTCCAGCACTAAGGAACATATCGACGTGATATTTGTCACGAGCCCATCGATCACTAAGCGTAGACGTATCAGTCATACTGCAGGTCAGTCTTAAACGATAGTAACGGCTATAGATTGTAAGATTAGGAAATACGCAATTCAAACTCACCAAGTAGTATGAGTTTCCTCAAGATTTCAAGTACATCTTACTAAACAGTATTAACTAGTACGGAACCTAGATTGAACCAAAGTTACTTCCGGTTATTTCATACCACTTAAAGTCAACCTGAATTCCATCAATAAAGCAACACAAAATACAGTTTTCTTCACTCACCTTTCAATTTAATCGTCCCATTTACTTTCACATTTGAGGACGAATTTATTTTTTCAGGCAAAACCTGCTCAGAAATAATATCTGAATGAAGTGTTTTTATTCTATCGTCAATAATTACATGATTCTGTATTGATTTTGATTTTTTAGTTTTATAAAATTTCATTTTTTTTCTAATTCTTGCAAGAAATGTAAATTCAGGACAAATTCGTTTGAAATTTTGCACTACATTTTGTCGTTTACGACTTAAAGCATTTAATGGTTTTGAAAGAACTTTTTGCAAACACAGCGGTATGATACTATGTGTTCCATATGACCGTTGACGTTGCATGTAAGTACCACTAGCCCACGTGGTTACTACATAGACTAAATAGAATACTAAAAATCCTAAAAAACGAAGATCAATGCTACAGTCAAAAATGTTTCTTTGAAAATACATTAAATATCAACAAAATGATGAGAATAAGCCATTCTAAATCAGTAGTATAAAGGTGTTGTACATTCCAGGAAAATTTGTTAGTCTTAAGTACGATCCCTGAAAAGGTTATAAGTAAGTACTAATGAAAAGTCACAGGTTAAGAGGAAACAAATGTTCATTTTAATGCTCCCACAACTAGTATCGATTCATGATAAAAAGAAATGTAATAACATTAGCGTTTAAATTAACAAGCAAGAAACAGAATGATATAACTGCAATTGAGATTAATTTATTGTTTATAATCACATCGTTGTAATGAAACAGCCTCAAAATCTATTTGATAATGCATATATGATTTACTCAGACTTTTCATTCAGCGGTAAATTTCTCACTTCAAAATAAATAAGGTAATTTTCGTTAATATTGATTTCTAAGAGATTGGTGGCTCAATTACGAAACATTTTCCTGTCATTCATCACCCATTTCATCGAATAGAAGTGAGTATTTTAATTATCCCGTAAGCATTGCTTCCGTTTATTCTAACGACTTTGTTTCCGACTACTTGTCTTTACAGGTTTTCTTGTCTTCATGTGGCTTTTTGTTCACATTCATTCATTAATAACCTCACACTTTCCCGCAGTTATTTATTCTTAGTATTTATCTGACCGATAAAACTAAAATGACAAGTCTTCTGCTTAAGTAATTCATGATAAAAAGATATCTGCCCTTTTTTCATAAAATAAGCAGATCAATATCACTGATTCATTGATACCATAACTGATGCCTATAACTTTTGTAAATGAATAATTCTCTTGAAAATGCACCAAAATGATTAGTAATTCTGGCGATATCATTGACGAATTAGTGAATCAATGTCAATCAAAGTGTCCTTAAAGCCACCTTATTACAAGTAGTTTGCATTTTAAAGTATATATATCCAAAACATGCCTGGGTCGATATTAATTATTTATGACTACTCATAACGTTTATAAGTAACAAGTTACCTACTGATTTTACTTGAATATATATATATATATATATACATTGATGACAAAATATCTAAGTGGTAAACAATGATCATTGTACATACATAAGGAGGTAGTAAACATTAACTGCTGAATTCTGAATATAAAAAATTTCATATGGCTTAAATTAAGAGGAAAATTTAAACACTATTTTTTCATTTGTAATGCTATTAAAAAAATACTATACTGAACAGGATTCCGATTAATCAGTTGCTGTTGCCAAATGTCTATTGTGAGTGTGTGTGTAAACAATAAGACTAGAGTGTATACATAACCAACTGACAAGTCTTAAAAAGGTCAACGATTGTTAGCTGGGCAAATTGCAACTTTACTTGACACTTGTGAAATAGCACCATATGGAAGGCAATACTCTCATTCTCACTCTTAGACATCAAAATCTGCAAAATACAAACCCTTACAGATAACTTCATATTCTCTGAATAAGTTAGTAGATATTGACTCAGCAGCTCAAAGTAAAATATGTTAGCATATGAAGTAAGTGGTATTGAACTAGATACTTAAAGTGAAAATCAACATTTGATTGTAACAGCTATATCAAGCTGAAGATTAGCTAATAATATGAAAGTGTAACCTAGTTACAAAATACTAAATATACTAGAAACTAGTAATTCTGATCAGTTCATCAGATAACAAACCTATCTTTTCAAGTTGAACAAGTGTCAAGCTTGAATGAAGCAGCTATCAAATATTTTTTTATGCTTTGTTGTTATGTTAGCGTATGACGAAAACTATGTATAGAACATATTAATTCATTTTATGCTACATTAAGGTGAAGATACGTAAAACAACTTAAATAAATACAATGAACTAACCAATAGCATCTGTGAAATAAATTTTTCGACGTATCAAAATTGATGCAGCCCAACTGACAGCAATCATATAAAAGATGGTATCTTTTAAAAATGGTCTACGACTCATTTTGAACGGTTTCAAAAATATGACCAATCCTGCTGTAACCGTATTCACCAGAAGACCAGATCCTAAATAAATAAAATGATATAGATATGGGCGGCAGTGATTTTTACTTTTCAAAGACTAGTTGAGCTTTGGCTATTTGGTAATTTAAACAGTTATAATTTAATTGAGGTGTTTTTGTGGAGATTGGCTTTAATTTCTAGTTGAATGAATTTGTCACAGACTGATGTTGGTAAAGTACCGTTGAAAACCTGGGGACAATGAATAGTTGTTTCGTCTGAGTATGATGAAGCAGCTATTGATGTTCTCTGATTTTCAGTAATGCCCAATCGAGATCATAATGGTGTGAATGTAGACCACAAAATTAAATACAGACCCCGCTAGGCCACTTCAACTCAATAAGTGTAATTGAACTTAAAGCATGAAATGAAGAATTTAGTGGAAATAACACTCTAATATATAGCACTCATCTTTTAAATGAAGAAAATAATGACCGAAAATGCCAGATTCAACATGCTAAATGGTTACTGAAAACATTACAGAAGACCTTAGACTCATAATTTGTGTTTTTTTATGTATTAGGACTTTTACTTCTATTCGGACCCCTCATTTAAATTTAACTAACCATTTTAATCCAGTTATTGTTTGTAAAGGTGACATCTTTTTTCAGTGAATTTGTAACATGTCCTACAGTTTTAAGTCGGTTGAATTCCAAGCCTATAATGAATTAAGAACAAATATGTCGTTTTAAAAATGTAGCATATGAAGTTCTGATTGTCAGGTTAAATAAAATTGTCAATCCCTTGTCTGTAACGAAGTTTACCGAAATAAAAAACATCAAAGCGTTATTTACTTAATCGAATGCATTTATATCGTGGATTAGGTAACATGTTTTTACCTTACCTAATAAAAAACCAAGCCCAAGTCCTTCATCTGGTGCATCAGGATCTCCAGTTGTAATTGCTGTGACTGCACTAAAAACATCTGGAGCACCAGTTACCGAATGCCAAGAGTGTAACACCCTTAAATTGTATAAGAGAAAATACGTTAAAAATGTATATTTATAATGCTCAATAAACTTTAAAACAAGTAATATATATAAATATTGGTATATATTATTTATGACGTAATAGTTCACGTAATCGTCAGGAGCAATGGTGAGTTATACTTTGGAATGCAAAATCCAGGACGTATATTTAGCCTCATTTAGGATTCATCTTCTGAACATACTTATATTAATGTATATGTTATCACAGATACACAGACACCATATCTGCAGCTTTGAAGCTCAGAACTTACTCTACTATACTGCCGAATTATTATCTAGTTATTTCAATTTCTGAGTAATAGCTGAAACCTGTAATAGAATAAAGTAACAGTAGCTCTTACAATTGATAATCGTAAATTATTTTTGCTCTGATGTTATTTTTATGATCCCTTCTTAAGAACTATCATGACTGGTTCTGTGTTTCTTAAAATTAAGTTATTCATGTACATGGTGATGATAACAATCAAAGCTTCGGCAGATCCTAAATATGAACATTAAAGTAGTATTTTACAAATAAGTGTGTTAAAAGTTTGTAAGGGCTTGTTACATATAGAAACGGTATGAAATATTAGTAGGGGATCAGCTCTTTTGCTGAGAGTCCTTAGTTCCCTTCTTAAAACAGTTCTCTTTTTCGGGATTAGTGTCATTTCAGACGTCGTTAAGAGTTTTCGGTTTCTGTTAATAACCTTTATAGAACTCTAGATTTAGATTTAATGTTAGGTGTAACTCATTGAAAGGAGTGCATTTACAATCTTTATGGAACCAGTGCGTCTCCATTAGATCAAAATGCACGTCACCCAGTATCACAGTTACAGACACGAAACACTATATATTGGATTTAGATATTCAAAATAATTTATTATTAAGTAGTAACCTTCGTCATATTTGGCCGGTCCATAGTTTTTATCTGTTTTATCAGCTTATATGACATTAGCTGTTGAATATGTCAGTGACGTTTTCGTCCTAAATGTCACGAATGAATAAGTTTATATTTAGTGATTTTTAGTATTTATTATTAAGTTGTCTAAGGTAGTTATGGATCTAAGGCAACCAATAATATATGATTTTATCTTATCATTCATTAGTATTGAAATTCAAGACTTTACAAGAAAATTATCAATGTACCAAGAAGTTATGCAACACTAGAGTAGGTGTATTTTCCTACTTATCAACTGTGATCAATAGAGAGGTGAGTTAGAGGAAAAAATACTTAAATTTCAGAAGTTCATTTACAGGTTAGAACCTTACACCACCAATTGTTTTAACTGATCATGTTGTTATCCATATAATAAATAAGCTATAAACTTAGTAAGATAATGTTTCGTAAACGTGATTAATCACAATTTGTAGTAATATCCTTAATTTTCTATCTTCATCAATTGGTACTTGAATCAAATATATTCCAAGTCAATCAAATAGTAAGTTCTTTTTATTCTCATTCAGCTTAGCCAAGCTGTAAACCACAAGTTATGTGATAATTCACATTATATCTCTTAAGTTACCAAATACATAACTTTGACAGTAGATACAAATTTAGAGTCTGGAGTTGCTGCCTCAACTTCAACAATATTTAAATTGGTCATCGAAGTTTTCTTAAATACCCAAATTGTTAGGTACATTAAAACCCTAGTAAGTTAGTTACAATTGTGAACAATAAATAATCGTGTTCTGTAGGTCATATTTAAACCAGAACAAACAAAGTTCTTATATACTGTTTGACTCAGTTTTAAGTTCACTCGTTTCGTTTGATGTATCTGCCTACATCACAGTCCCACACCATTAGTCTCTAATTCCAGTACTTTATGCTTTAAACTTCAACATGTTATCCACTTGAGTCTCTAACTGCGCAAAACTTGGGATTTCAATGGAAATAGCGATGTAAACTCACTCAGGCTGAATACATTTCACTAGTAACTGGTCAATTACGGCGTTTAAAATCAACAACTGGAAAAGAACGAACCATCACAAATGTATAATTTAATTGTTTGTAATTGCAATTTATGAACACTTCCTCAACTAAAATTTAAGTAATCAAAACATTTCAACTTACCGCTAAATTCTGACTCATCCGTAAACTACGAGCCAAAGCAATAAGAGAGGTGCTGAAACTAAAAACAAGAGTTTTGCAATAAAGTAGGTAAAATAAGTAAAGAAGTTTATTATTCGTAGGATAGATTTACTTCATACTACACAGTGTATTTAATGTACCATCATATTAAAACTTGATCTAGTTGAAAAAATAAATAATTTACTTTGAAACAGATAGCTGACGACTTCTGAAGTACTTAAGGAATTCTTTTTGCATATAATTTATATTCTACTTACAAGTAACTTCTGTGATGGAGTATATTTGTAGACTAAATACTTGATTTTGGTGAAGTTGTATTCTCTGAGGTAGTTGGTACCCTCATGATGGACCCAAGATCTTCTTAAGTAACATCACCAACACAAACTTTTTATCAAAGTCTGCTATTAGAATTTCCGCATATTTGAATGGCAGCTTCTTATATGGTCTTGGTATTTTACTTATTGCTAATTACAATATCATCGTCGTTACTAGCGTGTTTATTCTGACTGTTCACTTCCCCTTCCTGAACTCTGTCTTTGAGGTTGTGCTTGATTCTTCCAATCAGTTCTTACATGGGATTGTTCTTATAGGCTTAGCGATTTGAGTCAAGGTTTTATCAGAATTCTATGGTTTTGATTGTATTCCTTCTTTTAGAAACTTTTACATTATTACAACCAAATATGTGTCTATAACTGACTTCGTACAGTGATATAACAAGTATAATCCTTGGCTTCTAACAACCAGTTGATGCTCATGTAAATAAAGATGAAGCAGGTGGTCACTTTTGCTCAGTTTAAAGGTTCGAATAGCTGAGGCATTTTAATTTGTAGATAATACATGGTTTATTTTCTTCAATGAATCATTCTTAGGTTTGAAAAAGATCTTACTAATTTTTTTAGCAATCCCTATTTACGATGGTCTTAACAGTTTGATCATAATTTCTCACATGTTTTGGATGTATGGTAAATTAATCTAATACCTCATTTCCTTTCGACGTCACTGATGATAATGTCGTCTTGGGGGACAACAAAGCTTCATAACTTAGTCAACCAGTTCAGAGAACTTTGAATAGTTTTTATTCAGTCAGTATACGCCTCAAACTTCGCTATTTTATAACATATTATTAAGCTGATAGGAATGAATATTTTGGCCTTATGCATGCGAATATTATAGTTTTAGTTCTAAAGCTGAAATGCAGTTCCTAAACCTATTCTGTACATCAACTGCGTCTCCAACTAGACACATTTTGTAAGGAACATTAAATAAATATAAGTAATTACTTACAATGAATCTGATATTGTTGCAAATGCACCCAGCAATAAAACAAGCCAAAATACCTAGTAAAAGTTAAATGATTCAAGGAGTTATCTTTCTATATGTTGCATGTAATGATAATTCAGTATGAAATTAAATAAGGGGATACATAAATTTTCTATACTATATGTAAATATTGAATAACAATATAATAAAGTCAGAACATACATGTAATTCTATTGTTTTATTCGAATCCCATTGGGAGCTTTCATTCCCTTAAGATTTCTAAATATATCTTCAGTTGACAAGTGCTAACTAGTATGAGATCTTAATCAAATAGGTTTCATTCCTGACTATCTTTAATGAACTGACATCAAGATAAACTATTATAATTTTTACAAAGAAATGACTACATTTTTTGTACATCAACTAAATGAATATTTCACTGATTGCTGGTTAATGTTGCTTAATATTTAAGTGCTTATCAAATTTTGTCAATTACATTTGTAATCTAATTTATAAGCCTATAGATTCATAGATTACTTTAATATTCATAGTTAAAAGTTATCTAGGAAATGCCTAAGTAGTTTGGCATTCAATACACTTGAAGAAATTGATAGTTTACCTAACATCTGAATCTATATCGTCATTATAACACAATCACTATCATAATTGAATTTTTTGTTCATTCATTCAGTAGAACTCAATTAAAATTATGTATTCATATGTAGGCAGTTTCATTTACAGTTGGTATACAAAGTGACTAGATCATATCATTGTTATTTGTTCAGAAAAATGTTTCTTATTTGATTAAAATATAGAGAAATATTTAAATCACTTCATGTTTTATGTGATATATTTTTAGAAAATTAACATTTGCATAGTTTTATTTTAAATGAATAAACAGTCAATTTTAATATTTAATTCCATTGAATGACATCCTTCATCTGACCATTAGTGTTTAATATTTCGAGATGTAACTTGTTCAGCATATTACTTAAATACTTATGATATTATCAAGTGTTGTAGTGGCTGTTGAATGTAAGTTTGATATCACAAACTGACTTAAGTTAGACAGCTAATGAAATCAGAAAACTTTGGGCACTTGTTTCGGTTTAGTCTGAAACTTCACAATATTCACATCAATGTACTTTACAAAGATAAAGCTCTTGATTTTCAGGTTTAACAAGAAAGGTTTGACATTTAGACCACTGATTTAGTATCCAATGTTTGATATTTCTAACTTCAGTGAATTCGTGATATTTCGCTTGATATTATCTATTGCTAATGATAGATAAAGGTCACATGCATCGACATAGTTGGACTTCAGTGATCAGGTCTTCCGACAGTAACACACAATCGTCCACAGATACTAATTACAATTACAATGTTGTGGGAGTTGATTTTATGCATCGGATGTATCCACAAAACCCTTTTTAATATAATTAAACAAATACAAGAAAAAACCTTCATTTTACAGGAGTGAATGATGAACCACCGAATGACTGAATAAAAGACTGAAACTGGATAAATAAAAGAATTAAATTAGATTTCACAAATTTTTGAAATCTCAATCAAACCACGGATAATTTTCATTCACGTGATGCATATGTAAGGAATTCCTGCAGTAAAAGTCTAACATTTGACTAAATAATTAACTATTCATGGCACACTAGTTTTTCGATCGAAAGTCTACATGTAATGAAAATTATCTTTACAAGCTAACTAAATAAGTACATCTTGCTCGTATATCGAATGACCATGGAGTAAGGATTACCTAATCTTAGTAGTGCGGATTGAATTCTACAAATCAGGTTTCAACGTGACCACTAATCCAGGTAACTCACCATGGAGTGTACTATGTTCTTATGTTAGTTGGTTGGAAGTAACCAACCACAAAGCACATTGATAACGTATCATACAATGAAGCTTGGTGATACATGTTCAAATCTTATAAGAAGCATCATATTCCTCAAAAAATTCAAGTATGTCTTGATAATCAGTGCCAACTAGCAAGAAACTAGTATCAAGTAATATCTCTGACTAACAACTTAACATATTAATCTTTGATGTAATCACCACTCACAATACAAAGAAAAAAAATTAATAAATTGTGGATCAGTATAGAAAGAGACAAACAGTTCCAAGTATGATGTAATAGTGTCTTCATTATCATCAGTAAAAAAAAAATGAATTTATGAATATTTATCAGTTTCTGCATAATAAATATACTACTTACATTCTTTTATATTTTGTATTGCATATACAAATAAATAAAGGTATAAATTTGAACAAACAACATCATGATAAAATAGCTCCTAATCAACATATTATGTGTACAGTATATCACTCTGTTCTGTTCCTTCTTAATTGTTAAAAAGAATAATTTATTGTCTACACTCCATTTTACACGTTGGCAATCAAGTTCGGTATATTTTTTTTTATAATCAACATCTCATTACACATTCACACATCATCAGTTTAAATATATTTTTTTTTAATGTCGGATGTAAACAAACCATCAACTGTATTTTTGTTTGTTTACTCACTTACTTATTTATTTGTTTGTATGTATTTGGCTACCGTATTCATAAACTATACTAATATAAATTATGCAATAAGTCATTAGCTACTGTTGCTATTATTTTCTACTGTACTACTTAGAAACTTCAGTTTAAACAGACTAAATCCATTTTAAATGTGTGTTGTGGTGATTGTTGGATGTTAATTTGATATCACGAATTGGTCAGTGATCACCAGGAAGCACTAGATGGCTGTCTCATCTTAGTGTGGGGATCTTCAGCAGTGCGTTCACCGAGTAACCAGAGGGTTCTGTGTTTGACCCTTGATGAGTCCGCAGGTGCGCACCGCCGAAGAGTCCTACACAAGGACGAAACATCCTACCTGTGCTTTCTGGTGATAATTGGTTGTCTAATCCGGACCAATTCGTAATATCAAACTAAACTCACTACGCTTACCTAAATACAGATACGTGGTAATAACCTTTTGCACAGAAAAAAGTCCGTCGTTATCAAAAAAAATTTCAAACCACCCCAACCCAATAACAATAATCAACCCGCTAGTGACCAGCTTCAGGATGTTCCTGAAGCTCTAGTGAGAAAATGTGACTAGCTGAGTTCAGACTTGTCGAAAGTGAGACTGTTATCATGGATGATATTCGATGATCATCGAGCTTTGTCACAAATTGTTGGAAGCAGGAATTCTACTATTGGGATCCGGCCCAGTGGTACAGAGGGTTAGTTGTTCACCAACCTGAAGACCCTAAGTTATCACTCCTAAGGAGTCACATACTAGGATAAAACAGCTGTTCAGTGCTCCATGATCTTCAGTGGTGCCCTACCAACATCAATTTGTGACTAATTCAATCAACTAAAATAAGATACACATTGATTGATTGCTGAGAAGTGGTAGTAAGGTGTTTCTGTAGTCTTTTATAAATCTGATCGAATACTATCGCCTTGCAGATGAGCACCAAACAGCGTAAAATGTAGGTCCAATTTTTCTATTTAAACCACCTTCCAATATAGGATACAGAGATTCATTCAAAGTAAAATAGTAGTTTAAAATTCAATATGAAATAAATGGAGGAAGAAATGAATCTACCTAGATGTCAAGCAAACGTTATCCGAATATATTCACTTATTTCATATCTACCACTAGCATTGGATATGGTAGCCTAATACCATGAACTGAACCGCTGAAACTAACAAAGTAATCTGAAAGTCATGCACTCGTCATGAAGCTAGAGTGTCCTAGAACCAATCTATGGCTATAAAATTGGTGCGTAGTGTCGAGAAGGCGGTGCTTAGATGAATAGTTTGTTCAGTAACTCCCGGTTTTCAATGTTTGTCTAAGTTAAGTCAGTTCGTGGTATGAAACATCGTATTCAGCAGTCTCCCTTATCAGCTAAAAATCGCACTATCACAAATTCTCACTTTGAGTATCATATTATCTGTTCTCAAATGTTAATGAAACGTTTTAGCAAACCAAAGTGTTAAGACCTTCAGGAATCTGTAGATAATGATACAATCTTTGTTGAGACTTACGTGCAAACATTTATTTGTACTTGGGCTTTTTTAAATACCACATAAATCCTATTATGTAACTACATGAAATCGTATTGAGAAAGAGATATTATTCTCTTCTTATAACAGATCCTCAAACAGCAATATATATTTTGAAAATAGACATTTAGTGTACGTTGATATTGCATCGCAGAGTCGATTCATGAGTTCTGCAACTAATTCGCATCACAAAATGTCGTAGGCTTCGAATATAGGCATGTGAATAGACACTGAGGTTTTTAAATATAAGTGGTTGGTTAAATCATACACCTGAAATAGACAACTTGAAATATTTGAATAGATGATAAATTAGTTATTCAATGCTTTCGAACAAGCTATCGAAACTCAAAATGTATTATCACATTGGTTAGCATACTTTCCATCCCCTCAGTCCTTTGAAGAAATGACAGATCATTATCATAGGAAAACATTAATCAAATATTATCGGCAATCGAAAGAGATTTCATGAAAGCAAGACTGGTCATAAGCATTTAGAAACGGGTATGAATGACTACTAATTACTTTTGAAAAACGTGAAATAACCGTAAAACGAGAATTTCGTAGCGATTTTGCATATTTTGTGATAAGAATCTTTCATGGCAGTTGAATATGTTGTTGAATATGACGTGTATTATTATTATTGTCATTATTACTTAACAATACAAGCAACTGTGTGGTTTTTTCCCAAACATGACCTAAATAGATCATTTATTAATCACAATGTGTATGTGAACTAACACTATACTGAGGCTATAGTCATTAAAGACGATAGTTTTATCATGACCCAATCTCTTTAAATAATAATGATTAGTCTGTGCTGTTTAATAATGTCGATAAAAAAATTAATCTTTAGTTATTTCAGTCACTTTTGTTATAAAATGCAAAGGCTCTGAAATGACATAATGAAGATCATGTATTACGATCTTACACAAGATCATAGCACTATGACAGTTGACCACAGTGACATAAGCATGGACACTGTCCTTCATATCATAACTACAACTCGACTAATACACCTGATTTCAAGGCATATAGTCTAATGTTCGACTGACAGCCAGATAATACAGTATAATAAAATTAAATAAGTACAAGTATAACTGATCAACAGGAGGATCAGTGGAGTATTAATGGAATAAATTTAATAATATAAATTACTCCGATATGTATGCCATGTATTTAAATATGTTTGTCTTTATGTTTTGACCAATAACAGGCCACTTTTGATAGATACATCATAAATGTTGTTTATATTGAATCTGACTTTATTCTTTTAATTCTATTTTATTTATTTCACCATATTTTTTCGTTACTGTGAATGACAAAGCTTTAAGCTGATTGAATCCACAAACATAGAGATCATCAGAACAACCTTAATTATTTGTTTTAAGTTAGAAATTTTATACTCACCTACAATTTATAAATGAGGATTGTAAGAAATCGAAATAAAGTATCGTTTATTCCTTTTCGTTTGTGTGAACATTTGGCGTTTTAATTACTTAGAGATCATTTTACAGACAGTCGGATATTGTTATAAGTACTTCACCATTCAAAATATCTGATTACACTTCACTGGCTAGCAGGTTTCGAACCCATTCTTGCTGCAACTGATGATTACTATTTGGTTGGTAATACCAATCATCATCGTTAACCAGAAAGTTTCGAAATTCATATGTAGGAAGATGGGCATCGCAATTAGATATTTCTCCTCTAATGTATATTTAACAATTAAACCTGCTTATCCTAAGACACAAATATCCGAGAATGGATCTAATATAACATTCCTACACAACATAAAACTTTAAAATAATGGTAGACATTTATGCAGATGGATTTTACATCACTGATTGATCTGGGTGAGACATCCATTGGATACCAGAAAGTATTAGGTGAGTTTCGTCTTAGTATGGAACTCCTCAGTAGTGCGCAGCCAGGCGTTCCCCAAGGGATATCCCCAGTATATTCAGATTTCATGTCAAACGCTTAACTATAAATTTCTTAGCTTCAAAGATTGTCACTGAAGAGTAAATTCAAATATTCGAGGTATTCAATGGTTCTTGTTAATATAAACTTGTATTCTAACTTTCAATTTTATAATTAGCATGTGATTCCATAAATATAAATATTCAGCGTTTCAATCTACCTTAAAAACGTTTTTTGATTATTAATATTTATTATTCTATACCATTTTTAAGGCTAAGATAAATCGCTAGACAGATAGACAAATTACTATTAACCCCTTGATATGTCAGATAGAATGCCTAAAATCATTTTTCAGTAAGTGAGGAATATAAAATATGCTAAAAATTGGATATAATCAGATGTTTAATGAAATTGGACATCATAACAAAGATATATGAATGAAGAGTAATGTTTTCGATAAATTCACTGATCATAATCTACAATTATTAGTTTAAAATTAATCAACATTGAACAAAATTACCCAATTTTTGGGGCAAATATGTCTTTTAGATATAAAAGTCTACTGAATGTAAATCACAGATTATGTTGTATTTGACAATTATTAATGCTGAAATGATAATAATCTTATAAACTTTCTAAATTGTATAAGAATATACGACAAATTATAATGATATGAATAGTGAAAATAATTTATTTTGGATTGTGGTTAGCAAATAAAATCCAAGACTCGCGTTTTGTCCATTCTGAGACTCGCTAGCTAGATATGCTTGCGTTTCAGTGTTGATGTTCATACCGACACTTGAACTTAATTCAATTCGTGTCAAACGCCACCGCATTCAGCGGTAGGCAACTGATTCAAGACACTCACATTTGTGCAATGGGTATGTAGAAGTAGTGTGAATGCGTTTGAGTCTTCTCACTGATTAGATATAAACTGAAACTGATCAGTCTATAATGCCATCCATACATCTAGAGCATCATAATTTCTACTTCCTAGCCACAATCCTAACTGAACCATACTTGTGAACTTCAGCTGTATTTAGGCAATCCAACCAGTCCATGTCAAACCATTGGGAAAATTTAAACACATTCAAATCAAAATAGTATTTGGATAAGTTATGGAATTCAACAAAATCAGAATACCAAATGCACATTACTACATTTACGTCGCTGCATAATTTTCACCTTAATTATACAATGACAACTTATCCAAATATTGTTTCCTTAACGTTTATCATTCACAAATCACCATGCTATTATTATTATTATTATTGTTATTATTATTATTATTATTATTATTATTAGTAGTAGTAGTAGTAGTAGTAGTAGTATTATCATTATTACTAATCATGAATGCATATACTGAATTCGAATATTATTCAATTCACATTTTTATTTCTTCCTCAATTTGTAGCATTTCATATATGACGTTAATTTCGTTCCAAACATTTCATCTCATCATAACTTACGATAACATGGTTCAGTAAAGACATGTATCATTGCCAATTCATTCAATTATTATCATTATTATTGTCATTATTATCAATAGACTTGTATACATGTGTGACAACTTTCAGTTATCACTCTCACCATTCCACTCATTCTCACATTGTCAATATCATCTCAAGTAGAATTCTCTCTGACAAACTAAGGTGACTTTGTAGAGATCAGTATTAACATTTAGTCAACTGAATTTGCCACAGATTCATGTCAGTAGGGTACCACTGAAACTCAGCCAGTAGCTCTCCTACGGTTACTGACGGTCCCAAGCCCTGGCCAAGGAGGAGGGTTGGGCATGGGGCTAGTATTACCATCCCATAAAACACAACCTTGCTAAAACAATGCTAACCAGACTAAACAAACTAAGTAAGGGTACCACTGAAACCCAAGCAACACTAAATAGTTGTCTCATTCTTATCTCGGTGAAATTCAATCAACGAAATTAACACTTGATCTCTGTCACTCATTGTC
Organism: Schistosoma japonicum; assembly: GCA_025215515.1. NCBI lineage: Eukaryota > Metazoa > Platyhelminthes > Trematoda > Strigeidida > Schistosomatidae > Schistosoma > Schistosoma japonicum. Next base: position 31,341,669 of record CM046064.1, on the reverse strand, counting down.
ATCTCCATGTCTTTTCAAATTACGAGTATTAATCCCGTTGTTTCCATTCTCGTATAAATTTACATAAGTTAAATAAGTTACATGAACTGTATCATTTCAATATTAACAATCGTCAGTTATAACATAATCCGAGATTTGTATACAGTAATCCATCATATCGAAATGGTTTATTTGTTTCTAAATTGTCTATTTTTGTTCAGTGTTTATAAATTTAGACTTTAGATTCTAATCAGAGAATTTATTGAAATGAATATTCTTCTTTCAAAGCACTTTTATTTTGATGAAAACAGGAGTTGTTAAACAGTTAACTTTTTGAGATAAATTGAATATGTCAATTCAGAATTGAGTATTGTATATACAACTGTATGCATCCATATACAAAAGAAATCTACATTATATATATATATACATGTTTTCTTTTAGAAACTGATTATAACAACCAGAATACAAATAACTAAACAAATGGTGTAGGGTCAGGTTGAAATGAAATTTATTCATTTACATTTCACTGCCTTGTCAACTTAATATAAAAGTGAGAAATATCTATTAATTTTATTCACTTTATTCGAAAATGCATATCAGATAAACAAGTGTATTTTTACATAGAAATATCACAGTACACGTAATTTATTGAAAAGAATATGCATAAGTTTGTGTAACGAAACAAAGACCTAAAATCACAATTTCTGGTGTCTATTTTAGACGATGTCAGAACATGTATTGTTTAATCACAATTCCTTAACATTCAGTGGTCATTATATTTGAATTTCTCAGATTCTCAGCCTTCCAGAGACCTATTAATCATTATCCTATCTATTACCATTCTCAGGTTATTGTGATTTTACTAGAATCCTCACATACTATTTCCTGAATACAGCTTCTTTAATTCAATATATATCGTGTTTCGTATTTCCTGTTACTAAATGACCCAGCACCTGATAAATAAAAGCCATTGTTTCTCATTGATTATACGACTCTTATTTACCAATATTGTCCTCTCTCTACTTCTGCTGCGAGAAGGCTTTGGTCACACTGACGCAGCTTAGCTGTTCGCCATTCATGTAGGTCAGGTTGTAATTATTATACAAGACCGATTAGCTTATTTCCTCAAAAGATACAAAGGTATAACATATGTACAATATATTCTGATGCGAAGGATTTTTAGTCATTTGTTTTTTTTTTAGTGAACTAACAAAGTGCAATTACCATTATCTATCATTTTGGGTATATAATGAAATAACGGTTCTCATATGCATACAAATCAATCAAAAAATATAACTTCCATAAAACTAAATGTGTACAGAGCAAGAACTTTTAGTTGTACAGAATAAATTGCATTTATTTACATCAGCTACATACAACCTAATATATTATAAAATCGAAAATTATGCATAACGTTATACATGCATGTAATGATAAGTTTAATTGGAAAATAGACAGAACAAATATCCACAGAGTATAACGAGCATCTAAATACAAGTTGAAGTGATTAAACAAAATAGTAGTATTTGTATGTAAAATGCAAGAAAAGGTTCTACAAAATCGGTTTATGTTACAATATTGAAAAATTACAAGACTATATGTATGTGAAGAAATAAAATGCAAGTTGACAATAATTGATAATGATAAGATTTGAGCCCAAGAATATATTTACTGAATCTAATGTAGTTCCTATTTTCAGTACTATCAATATAACCGTTTTATTAAATACAAAAAATGTTTAGAAGTACCTAACTCATATAATTCATAATTATTGACAACTTGCTTTCTATTGCTTCATTGTTTTACTAAATCGACTGATTTTCTGTAGTATTCTTTTGTATTTTAACAGTTCAGATACAACATTTTGTTCAATTACTTCAACTGTATTTAGATGCTCGTTACACTATGTGGATGTTTGTTCTGTCTATTTTCCAATTAAACTTATCATTACATGTATGTTAAACGTTATGTACAGTTTTTGATTTTATAATATTTCAGATTGTATGAAGCTGATGCAAATTATATGCAGTCAAATAGATTTAACTTATTCTATACAACTGTTTCTTATTCTTTCAAGTTAACTAAGGGAACGATGTATGGGAAATTCTTCTTGTAATTATATGTCTACTTTTCTAACCCTAATCATTGCATGACTGTGCCTGGCAAGTGGAATTCGGAAAGTGCGTTTTGTCTCGTACGACGTTTATAAGCTGAATGTACCTGTACACTAGTGTTGATAATCACAATGAAACTCAAAGTCGATTAGTTTATGGCATACTCTACCTCGATCACTTTTAAACTATAGGTATTTCTAGTACAGTCTCCTCAAGATGAAAATAAGGTGATAGAGACTGGTTACTTTTAGGCCCTCATAACATGAACAGGAGGATACAAACACTTTCAAATCACCTAGTGAAAGCATTTCAATCGTACCCCCTCCCCTTTTCTCTCTCCCCCGCCCCAATAACAATAATTTCATAGTATATTGTAATGGTATTATTTTTAGAAATAATTGAATTGGCGTTAAAAGTAATTTCATTTTTTATATTTTTGAAAATTACTTGCAAATTTAAAACAAACAATGATTTTGAATGATAAGTCAACATTGATGTTATTATTAGATGCCCAGAAAATTGTTGAATTTGATGTTTTACATAACGGATCGATTTTAGTAAGATAACCAGTGCAAATCAGAAACCATTGACTACAGACTGAACTTAGCACATTTAAGCTTAACTGAGAACTCATAAACTTTAGACCACTTAGTAAGTATCTAATGGTTTTAATTATTAAATTCAACCAAACCTATGATATTTGTTAACCCTATTCCAGTATAGTGACTACACATCTCAGATGGTTGAATTATAGTAGGCCACTGTCATGCCAACAGAAGCTCTGAAATTACCTTCTGATCCCTGTTACTAGTAAGCACATTGTAATTGTTGTCATTCGGTGTTGATTGCCAACTTACTGGTCTAATGAGTAAGAGCATTTAGTGTGACTTGAATGTCCTAGGACTGATTCTTGATAGAGTCGTGCTATGCTCAGTGCTATGAAGTCTCATACTAGAACGAAGTATCTGTCTAGTGCTATCTGGTTTTCATTGGTTAGATAGTTAAGGTCAATTCGTGATGTAAAATTTCAGCGTTTTTGTTTTCCGAATAACTAAAGTAGAACTCCTCTGTTCAAATACTACTCTACACAGATTTGATCAAACTAGACAACGTTATAATGCTAGGAAACATAAAAGTTTTGACTATAGTTAAAAATCAGAGAAGTCCTTAAAAAACAGACTTAAAAAGTTTAGCCGACCAAAATGATAATAATGACATGTGTAATATCGGTAGTGGTTATAAGGTTGGTTTTATTGACATAAGTAAACCATAAGTCATAATTTCTACTCCTCTCATAATTCTAATATTGAAAACTAACCACCGTTAACTTTTGTACATATTAGTTTACTTGACTGATTCTAGCAGTAATAATATAACTATGTGTAAATATCTTCATGTTCAACCGTTTACCTACCACTGAATTAAACTTACCAATCCCGATCCTATTTCCGTAATACCTCATAAAATATATATGATGAATCACCTTCGATTTCTTCTTTTCAATCGGTCATAATCAGTTAAAAGCCTGATACAAATATAAGTTTGGTCAAGTTGACATACCACCACATCATTACGAAGAATGAAGCAATAAGAACAATAACAATGAAACCGAAATAATTGTAGTTATAATGACAGTGAAAAAAACAAAACACTAAGCTTATGATTTAATGAGAAGTAATAAAAGAGTGAAAATGAAGAAATTCTGGAACTCATTACCTTAATAAAGATAAAAGCTGAATGCCTTTAGGCTAGTGTTTCTTATTCTAAGCCATGTTACCTGATATCTTCATTAACTAATCACTGTTGTCCTGCCGATCGTAATCAGGTAGTCCTCATCCACACCAACAGTCAATGATTTCATAAATTGGTTCTTTGTTGGATTCTACTTTATGCAATGTTTTCAACTCGCTTATCTATCCTTTACACTGTAATTTTACGTTCACTGACTTATTCAAAATTGAGGAAACAGTTCTCTGTATTGGAAATGATCCACATGTCATTGAAAAAGTAGAGACAACTCAGCGGAAGAAAACATTTTTTTCCAACCTTATCATTTACTATATCTATACATTTGTGTATAAAATCATTTCTGCAAGGTATATGCCCATTAAAAAGTAGAAAACAATTACATAATACGCTATTTAGAAGCTTCATGCATCAAAGCATCACAAGTTTATTGCGTAATTGTCTGGATGATGATGAACTGTTTTAAACTGAAATTAACTTGTAAGTTGGAAGAATGAATAGTAATTGTTTACTTGACTGGTATGAAGAAGAAACACTTGTCAAAGAAACCAGTAGTAATTATGAAAAGATTGATATCTATCAAACTGATCATAAAGTATTGAAAATTAAAGAAAAGGAATAAAAACGGATTCAAAGTAATAAAAAATAATCAAATAAATGAAGAGGAATCATGACCAGGGTAAGCTTAAAGGACGTAGGGTTTCGAAACACATAGTTCAACCTTAAAATCTCAGATCGCCAACGCTTTAGCATTGCATAATATGTTCATTTGTGCCCCCCCCCTTGCAGCTGGTCGTTTTACAACATTGATGATGCTGAAGAAAGATTCTGGTGGAATAATGTGGCCTGAGGTAATCGGGTGTTCTTGTATTGAGCTTCTGATCCGATTGCATTCAACTTTCTGTAGCCATGCCGGTTAATGTTCTGAGATGCGTTTGGAAAGTGTTTGCCTTATGCCGCCAATATAACAAGATGCACAGGAACAAATTAATTTAAAGAAAGGCATTGTGTGGCCCAAAGTGAAAGTTTATCTTTACCAAATCCTTCAACTATGTATCGGCAGGAGAACGCAATTCGTAGAATCACTTATGTATGCTCGCTAGGGCTTCTTTGACATCTACTTAAAAATTACTGTAAACTACATATTTAGCAATAATATCAAAACCCATTCCCCTTTATCTATCTGATAGATAGTACTGTCCAGGACGAAAGCATTGGTAATTATGTATTTTCTAAATCAAACAATTTCACTGTAAAACTTTGCTTATCATTCTGAACAATATCATCATCACCTACATCATCTATCTATACTGATTAACCATTCATTTCAGTGAAAGTAATCTCATCGAATATTCTCAGCATTCAACATTTAATCGTGTTCACATTATCTTAATGAATCCAATTGTATTATAACATCATTTCATTTAAATAACTTTAATTTATTAAACTACATTTATGAATAATAGAGAATGTATACGTTTAAAATTATACTAGCCTTACATAAGTAGTATATGCACATATATACAAAAATATATGCTAATAATTTATAGTTTAAAGGTCAATAAGTAGTGTTTAACATAAATTAATTCATTTATACCTTTTATTTAATGAAATAAAAGTTTATTTTTATCAATAATCATATAAAACCTATAGTTTACTTATGAATAGATCAACATGTATATCTAGTCTCTATTCACAAATTCATTGAATATATTTCATTTCAAAAAATTTCAATATATTTCAGCAATGAAACAAACAACAATGATTTACTTTTTATCAAATTTTACTGTTTAAATAAACTTCTTTATGTACTATTTCATTTGAATGATTTTAAAAATTTCACATTTTTATCTAAACTTATTGAATATTGAATACCTTGAATTATTGAACATTTAAATTGTTATACAGTTTACACAATATGCATAATTTCTATTTGACTTGTATAATAAATTTAATATGAATAAACACTTAAAGAAGTTAATGCCTTCTTTAATTTTAAAGACGTCATTATTAAGAATTATTAATTTCAATGTTTTTTTTTTAATGTTGTTGATCAATGTTTTTTTAGGCTGAATTTTCAATAGTTACCAAGTGATTTACATCCAATAATTTCGATCACTATTTCATTTATTTATCAGTTCAATACTGATGTTATTGATTAAAGTGCAGTTTTTTTTAGTAAAAAGTGTATTTCAAGTCATAAGTTTTATTGTATTTGTTTTTTTTTATATCCTATATTCAAGCTATTACAGTGTAATGTACAATTACAAACATTTGAAATAAAATGTTTAACGAAAATTCTGATGTGTTATTCAGTATTCATCTAATTAATGAAAGAGAAAATAACAAGAATTGCTGGATACACCACACTGTGAACATTAAAAACGTTATGGATAACCTCAATCACTATACTTGTAAAGAAACACTGCTGTTTTTTTTTAATTTTCTCACTGCTATATTCTTATAGGAAATGGAAGAGAATAATTGTTGTTTAGTAAGTTCATTGTCAAAGTATATCGTAGTGAATGAATGCTATCAACCTAAACTAGAACATGCATTTTATCCTAGGTGGCACTTTTCTGTTGAACGTACATATACTTCAATCTGACTGTTTAAACTGTGACTTGAACCTTTTTGAGTTAAGATAATCACCATCTTGCTCAATCTGTACATAATTTGTAAAAGCATGTATTTTCATTTGAAAGCAATAAAAGTGTGAATTTAGTTATACAGTCAGACTGTGTTCAGTGATTGCTTTCTTTTAAAAACAGTATGGAATTACCCAAAACATCATTAATCTTATTCTTTGTAAGAATTTTCAAAGAAATGAAGTAGTCACAAGTACTTAATTTTTGAATAACCAACACAATACTACTCATTAGCTAACAGAATTTCCCAAAGTTGATATTAATAATAAGAGTAAATAAAGACACGTGACTAGCAATAATGATTTCATTTGAGTTCAGTATATTAAGATACAATTTCCAATTCTTGGAATAAAATATAGCTCTATTGTTTACAATTTAACAGATTAAAGCTAGTGATGACTGCTGAATTCAGACCTAAAAAAATATTAGTTCAGTAGATTGTTGTATACAGATTGGCTTTCCTCTGTTGAAAAAGTACTTTTATGATAAGTACATGGTTGAGAAAATTACTTAAATAGGAAGCAAACATAAGTGACTGAGATAATAAAAGTAAAAAAACTTAGCATATATATATAGTCAAACAGAGGTCACAATACTCTTGTGATATACGAATAAGGCCATATCACTCTAATCTTGCACAAAGTAAACCCCCTATTTGTAGAAACACACTTGTTTTATCTCTACTGACATTATTCCAAGCTTCGATAGAAACGTTATTAGTAGTCAAATTGTTTCATTGCCTCGTTGTTTTATGTTGTACTAGAATCGTATGCATAGACGATTTTCTTAAATTCTGTACGTCATCAGTTATCCAGATAGTAAATCATAGATGGGAAAATATAAGAGATTTTATCGGTCACAAAAAGCCCACTTTATCATGAGTTTGTATCATTGTTCCAATTTTTACAATAATTAATAATTCTTTAATAATCACACTTTGAAATAAACTGTTTGTTAATACTTAATCTTAATAAACATCCCCCCCCCCGCCAACAATTTATGAATTACCTGACAGATCTGGAGTTTCGTTAAATTACTTAGTACTTTATCTAGTGTACCTGTAGGACAAGCCAGTCTAATTAATAAATGAAATTATATATCACATACGTCTAGAAACTCTACAATCATTCCACATATATCTTAAGTGTTTTCACCTTGATGTAGGTATAATATTTAACATTAATAAGTTCGAAGTAAATAATACTCAATTTTAGTTAAACAAAGGCATTCACCCCCATTACCCACAAACAATACTTAGTTCCTATTCATTTGATTTTGAAATACACATTCTAACATTCTGTGACTTCAAAGTTAGTATGATCTAGAAAAGATCAAAAAAACTAATCTCCACAATTCACTTTAATTCATCTACAATATTCAGTTCATTGATGACTAATTTTAAGAGGTTCATAATGTTAATGTGATAAGTCATGACTGTTGGAGTTCAAAATTTTCGGAAACAAGCCAGTTATCACCAATGATCACTTTGTATTAAGGATTGATCTAAGTTAAAATCTTATAACTGGATACTGACCTACTCAATGATGTTTACTGTTAAATGTATGTCATGACATTTTTAACTTCTTGTATCTGACCTTCCTGTTGGATCGAGGGTATATGAAACATCTATCCAATGTTCCTTGATTTTCAATGGTACAAACAATTTAATAAAAAGATGATATTCACAAAATTATTTTAGGTCAACTAATTACATATCATTTAAGGTGGATATACTTTTAAAATATTATCTTTACTGTAACTTACCATAAATATTGTTGGTGCTATACGTTTATTAAAATTACAATATTGAAATACTAAATATTGTAAAAATCCTGTATCAAATTGACATCCAGGAAAATGTTTAGCAATTAAACAACGAATTTCTGGTTCAGTAAAATTACTAACCATACGTCGACAAATGGATGAATTTGGTGCATCACCTTCAATATCAGCAAAAATGTTACTTCGATCAATTGGACCACGAAAACCAATTTCATTAGTTAATGTTATAAATGTACAGAAGATAATAATTGAAATAATTGAATAAATAGAGAATGTATACAAATTCATTGATATTTTTTATGTAGTCTTCTATAACTTTTTTGAAAATGTGAATGATTGATGAAGTAATAAATTATGGGATAAATCTTTTTTATGTAGATTATTCAATGAGATCTACAAGATAGTAATTAAAAAATAAACAAAATGTATTAACATTAGAATGAATTTGTATATTCTAATTGATTTGTTATAAACTGAAGCTGATCAGTCACTGTTGCTATTTGTGCATTCTGAGCGGATCGCCTCAATATAACGATTATTCACAAGTATTATTTAAGTTGGATTGTGACTGGCGATTGGAATCCAGGATGGACTGAATTTGAATCTCATTGTGAACATCAACATTGGGATGAAGGTACATTCAGCCGATGAGTCCCAAATAGGACGAAACGCGAGTCCTGGATTCCATTTGCAAGTCACAATCCAGCTTAAATAAAAATGTATTAACTTTTTTTTCTTTGATAAATCTACTTTATAAATCAAGTTGAAGATAGTAACTTCAGTGTTATAATGTACATGATCAGTTAAAATTGTGGTTAATTTCAGCAAGGGCATCGTATATAATACTTTCTCAAAATGTTATAAGATTATTAATACAAGTAACAGTTAAAAATTATAATAATCAATGGAAATGGTGAAATACTAAGACAGAATGAGATATCCAGTTGAACTGTCTTAGTAAAGTAGCTTTCTTCAAATATGAGACAATATTCTTCAGAAGAATTATTTTAGTAAACTTCTTAAACAAAATGTGTCTACTATTATCTTAACTATCAAAAATGTGTACAACTGCTTTTACAGATATGCATATCGTTAAAAAATGTTTTCCATGAATATAATTTGGGAAATTCTATAAAAAGAATTCATGCCAACATTTGTATACATGTATCAGTGAAGATACACAAAAGAATATGATTCATAGGTAAATAGATGCATTCGTATACACAAATTAACTTTAATTCTAAGACCAATAAACGCCTATGATGCAAAATATGCATATACCTTCTAATCTTATTCATTTTCCATCATGAAATAATAATTCCTATTACTTGTTTCTGATTAATTAAAGGTATTTTTCAAGGTTATTTAACAATTACGCAAGAGCTAACACTTTCAATAAACATTGAGTTTAATTGTTTGTATTCATCACTGATTGATGTTGGTTGGATATCACTGAAAACTAGAGAGCACTAAACACTTACTTCATGGTACTCAACCAACATCAATCTGCGATGAATATAAGTAACTAAACTTAGTATTTTTCTCTACAAAATCATCTTAACTCAATCACCTAGTTGTTTTCAGCATATCTGGTTAATTTTCCATCCATTTAAAGAGTAGACAGTTTATATTAAAATGCAATGTTCATTGTAGATTTTATTCTAGGCGTCTTAAGCTATCTGCAGATGACTTCTGCAAATATGTCATGTGCAGCACATCTAAACATCCGTGTGTAACAGGCAGATATAGTAGAAATTTACTATGATGAACGCACCCAATAAATTAATAGAAACTTTGCCGAAAGTGCTATTTTGTAACAAAAAAGCTGAAAATATTACGAACAGCCTTAGCCTTAAATGTAGACCCTATAATCTATGTTTTCTGCTTCTTTCAAGTGATTATCTAGACAAAATTCCAACATAGACCATTATTTAATATTATCATATAAAACGACTGTGATTACTGAAAATATATTATTTAGGCTAATTAATAACATGATAAAACAAATGTATATGACTAATAATAAGAATATATCCGAACCAGTCAGCCATGAGTAAGCGACTTGGAGTTTGTGGTGCATACGTGAAATCATAATACTGGTTATTGATGATTCTTTTAATTATTTGAAATATGGAGACATCATTAGCTACACACAAGACGATGGCACCATTGCAAAACTTATTAGTCTGTGACAATGCTGTAAAACGGTTAAATTTCAGACTAGTTATAGACGAAATGGAGTGATATGTCATCATAATATCCATTGATCGATGCAATATATACGTGGTTTTATTTCTGATTGTTAGGATTAGGGTTATGTCTAAGGTTGAGGTAAAATTTGGTTTAAGGTTGGATTGATCAACCATGTAGGTATTCTTAATGTTTGTGACATGAAAATAGTTTATCGTTTAAGTTATTTCCCTTTCCATCACACCATTCACTCATATTTACAATTTTCTGATTTACTGTATAGTGGAAGAACTTTTGATGGTCATTTTAAGGGTTGATCAAGTTCAGATATATTATTTGCATTTGATTCACATTAGAATAAACAGTTCACAGAGATAGAAGGATAAATTAACTTAGCTTGCCACCCCTTATTGGATCTATCAGTTCAACTGCTCGTGTGAAGAAAGTTACATTGGTAGATGCCCTAGAAGTTTGACTCTTCGCTTACGTGGGCACCTTCCGGCATGGTTAAGAAAGGGTAATGTAAAAACCATCTATAGTTCTATATCAGCCCACTTAGTTCAAACAAGTCATTCAGCGACCATAAATCAGTCATTTACTATAATCTAACGTGTGAATACTTATTCGATAAGTGAGACCAGTTAGACTCAAGGTACTTCAAACACAAAAAGCAATAGCCATCTCGGTTAACTGATCAGAGCTCTATGTACAAAAGAAATACTTGTAACTTATTTTTTGCGGTTAACCTAAGATCCAATAGGCTAATTTTCACCTGAATTATACGATGAACTAAGTGGAGCAATACATTTATAGCCCCCTCTTTTTGGATTATTAAATAACATAAGCTCATTTTATCCAAATACTATTTTTTCGGGTTCTTATCACTCACAATTCTTATTATTATTACTATTATTATTATTATTATTTAGATAATATCCAGTCCACTTTTCTACTTATAATTTGAATGCGTTTGGATCTTCCCGTTGATGTGTTGTGGACTGAAACAGAAACTGACAAGTTTCAGTCCATAGCAAAGCAACGGGAAGTTTCAAGCGCATTCATAATATATATTCGACTTAAGATTCTAATCAGAGAATTTATTGAAATGAATATTCTTCTTTCAAATACTCTTATTTTGATGAAAACATGAGAATTTTGTAACAGTATTAAAAATAATTAATAATATTCAGTTATTAACAATTAATTAGTGAACATGGTAACAACTAAAAGTAAATGTTTTAGTCAAGAAACTGTGTATTCATATCATAGAAGTTAAATAATTATTTGATTGAATTCGTCAAACATTGATGCTGACATGGTACCATTGAAAACCAGGGAGCACTGGACAGCTGTTTCTTTCTAGAGTGGGATTCCTCAGCTGTGTAAATCCTAGATTACTCTGTTCAATTCTCCCTAGTTTTCAATGGTACCCGGCAATATCAGCCTATGACGGATTCAGTCAATTAGACTTAATACCAATCTTTACAAACAATCCCCATTTACTTACAATAATCAGTTCACAAGTGACCAACTTCAGGATGTTCCTGAAGCTCTAGTGAGAAGTCGTGGCTGGTGGAGTTCAGACTTGTTGAGAGGTGGATTGTTATCGCCGATGACAATAGACGATCATTTAGCTATGTCACAAATTGATGGAAGTAGGAATTTTACTATTAGATGCCAGTTCAGTTGTACAGATATTTAGATGTTCACCAAACTGAAGGCTGTGAGGCGGAAATGAGGTGCCCACTGCTGAGAAGCTCCACACTAAAATGAAACAGCTGTCCAGTGATCCCTGGTTTTCAGTAGTACCCTGCCAACATCAATGTGTGACGAATCCAATTAATTAAACTCAGTATCAATCTCAGCAAATCATCCCAATTAAAGTATTATTCATAATTGCTAAAAATACAAACAAACGTTTACTTAACATGATGCGCGATAAATTTCACTTGATATATAATCTCTTTTCAAAAATACATCATTTACCGAAGTTATCTGTTTTATTTACTTAAACATAATAAATTTCGGAATAATGACATCCTATCTGAAGGAATTGTTATCATGATTGACGTATTATGTGTAATACACATTCAACAAGATAATGGACACAAAATGACTACATGACTACATCACCACCTCTGGAGATCCTTTACTAGCAGATTTTTTTCACGAGCCGTTCAGAAAACAATCAACGTAATACGACTACCAAAGACTTTCAGTTGTATAAAAGGTACGTAGACGATACTTTTATCATTCGTAATAGTAAATAAGAATTTAGTAATATTTTATAAACCTTGATCAACTGCTACTCAACAGTTAATTTTTTGCATGAAGTAGATAACGGACTAAACAACTACTTCGTTGCTGTATAAAAATGGTTGTCAACTTACTTTAAAGAAAGTCCTTTAGTCAGTCTCTGTTAAGTAATATCCCATAGGATACGCTTTCATATCTAACCATTTCCATGTGAGTTTGTTTACTAATTCTTACTTGTTGGGCCCGTTATCATGGTTGTTCGATGGACGTTCTATCCAAAAGGATTCAAGAACATTATCAAATTTGGTTGAGAAGAGGCAGCAATGTACCTGAAAGTACCCCAATCTTTGAACACCATATGAACGCAAGTCACCAGATTAAAACTGACTGAGAGTTCAAAGTCACCTACATGATTAATAGAAATCTGTAAAGAACAGTAGGTTCCCATCTACTTAGAAATACTATAGCCTTTTTATTGACCCCTAAAACCAGAACTTTACATCCAAATGAAACTTATTCAACTTTTGACTTTACCTTGGTTTTAAACTCAAGCTCTCTTTCTTTCTAAAAGTCTTTACTAACCCATTACCTTATTATTGACCTTTCACACCAAACCAACCTACCTTCATTTTTGTCTCTATATCGATTTCTAAACATATTTCATCTCAATTTCAAAATCTTAACTCGTCACATTACGCAACCGTTTTCTTAAAATTATTAATATGTATTTAACTTCTATAGTGTATTTATGAACACTTAGTAACTTGACAATTACAGTTTTAGATACTTAATAAAAATAGACTTCCTTTAGTTGCTACCATGTTCACTTATTAACTGCTAATAATATTATTGATTTTGATTGTGTAATGAGAAGATGAAGTTGAATTGAAAAATGTAAAAGTGTATTTACATTATGCATTTCGAACAGTCTGGCCAAACATACTTATCAACATATTTATATACTAAATATGTGAAGTTAATAAAGGCCAGATTAAACCGAAGGTCGAGTGACAATGATGTGATAAATGTGGAATAAAGAGTATGATAATAAAAAAAATAAAAAGAATAAAAAGTTTATCGAGTTAATCAAGATAAACAAAATTATTAAGGCAGATTCAAAGTTACAACAAATTGTTTTTGGGAACACATCGAAGACTTATAATGTTTAATGGTTAAGGCCTTGACACATTTAAGGTTATATTTGAAGTGACTCCTGGTCAAACTTATGATCTGTATTAGTCAAGCTTTTTGCAATCGATGAGTAAAGTTTTCTACTTATCGCCTCTACCAAAGTATTCAACGTAATCTAGTTTTAAAAGCATTCAGTTACCTCTGATTATAATGTTCTCTTACTCTCTCTGTTGTATATGAATACACTCATACATGGATAGAGGAAATACACTATACCTTTCGGATCAACTCTGTTTGTTCATCTATCGGAAGTTATAAAGGGGATTAAGTTTTAATTATTATTATTATTACTATTATTATTATTAATACTACAAAGTAAAATGCATATAATCACGATTGTACAGTTTTGAGAGCCAAGAATTTACTAAAAAGAAAACTGTTTATCACAAATGACTGAAACTACTGAATACACTGTACCTAGTGAGAAATATAGATAACCTATTCAATGATATAACAGAACTATAGCGACACTCTAACAATAACTGCATAAGAAATGTCTACCTTTTAAAATAACCGAAAAACTTTTTTGTAAAACTAATAAAATTAAAATCGATTTCATTTTTATTTTTCTTTATCTTCTTTTTTTCACCTTTCAACTTATCCATGAGTTTTTGTTTATTCAAAGTAAACTAGAAGTTTCAAGAACAGAAATCAACATAAAATGATCATTCAACAACAAAACAGTCTATATATTCTAAGTCATGTTGAAATGAATGAAGTTTTCTAATTTTTAGCAAAACTATAAAAGTTGTAATGAAATCTACTGTTACATTTTCATGTAACTAAGAAATTAATTGATAATGATAGTAAAGAGAGTAGTACACTGTGAATAAGACAAATTAACTTCTGTCTGTAACATTTTATATTGCATCAAACTATAGAAATATCACATAACAACAATTGATTAATGAGTGTAAATACTTGTTCTTCATGAATTTCTTGATTAGGATTTTGTACAGTTACAAAATGGCCAACTAGATTTACATTTAACATTACAATTTTGATAATGAAAATGAGATTTTGCTACCAACACTAATGTGTTTGTCTAGATAGACATTAACATGTTCAACATGTATAAAGTTATTATCAAGTATTTATAATTTCTCTATTACGTTATGCATATCTTAAGAAAATTGTTCTGATCTAACTTTAAGTTACAAGTATTCTTAGAGTAATACTTCAGTTTGTTTATAAAATACCATGTATATATACGGCTGTACAACTAATGTGGATGACATCCTTGTAAAACAGACTTTTCTCACTGAATATTCGCCATCCTTACTTCAATGACACAATTAGTTTCTTTAGTTTATTCAAATTTATTCAGACTGAAAACTTCAATTTATAAATTTGACAGATATTAACATGTACGTTAATTTTTAATCACATAGTATTCCATTTTATGTCCATTAAGCCCTTTATAGTTGAATTCTATCGATCTAGTTGCAGTGTGGCTAGTAGTTCGTGACTCGGCATCACTGGCACTATAAAGAGAGGGAAAGTGGTTAGGGAGTGGTCAGCAGGAAACACCGGACCTAGGTTTCGTTTTGTTTGGTAGTTGTCAGTAAAGCGTATCTACGATATTTAAGAAGTCTGATTCTCCTCTAAGGATTCGATCCCAGATCACCCAGTTTCACAGTCTTTTACTGTCACCACTAAGCCACTTGGGCCTCGAGTGCCTCCCCATCCCGTCAAAGATTTCATGTATACCTCGCTGACAAGTGGGGAATAGTTTGAAATCTAGATTCAGAGTTTCGTCCCAGCTACCCCTAAATCACTCTTCATATTAATATATAGTAATGCGTTAATAAAATGTACACTATTTTTCTCAACAGAAATTAATTAATCTGACTGATTATTGAATAGAAACAAAATAATATTACATAGGTAGTTTCAACTTATTACGTGACTACTTACTGATAATACTACTGATAACCTATCACATAATAAGAAAGTAAGTCAGTAAGATTTTAAGAAATATTAAACTTTGGCTTCCAAAAATATTGACCTTAACTCTAATGATTAATTAGTTCAACACAAATTAACACTTTGAACTTTCTCGAAGTCATGTTTATTCACTGTTTAAATAGGACCGAGAATAAGTTATTGAATAGAAAAAATTCGACTGATGTATTATGTGAACTATAAAAAAATTTAATTTATATGAAACAAGCTACTTAAATCATTGATAATATTTGTCTAACATTTGGTATGATTGAACTCCACAAAGTAGAATTCTAAAAACTACCTTTCAAAGTTAGTCATTAGTAATAATCACTAACTCAGTAGTCTAAAGATTAAGGCTCTCACAATAAGACCTGAAGATTCTGGTGGGGTCATGGGTCCATAATGCAAAACGTTATGTTTTAAAGTGATAATGTACAGATATGCGATATGCGCCCCATTACATAAATAAATAGGAAAAAAGTGATCTCGTTATACATACACAAAACATTTTGAAATTTAGAGGACCTAATTTATCAAGACTTTAAATCTGAGAGAAAAAGTATACCGGTGCATTCTGCTTGAAATGATTCATTAGTTTGATGTGAATTTCGAATGTAAAATATCTACACACCATATTAAACCAGTAGACAATCAGTTAAATGGATAGCTTTCTAAAATTTATTCATATGTTGATTGTACCGTCCGGCTCAGTATATCATGGAAGAATAGTCATTATAACTTTAGTTCATTATTGTTGTACCCTTCATAATAAACCACGTTTGTGTTTCTACTGATAAAAAATATCTAAGAAATCCATTAGAAGTAAGAATTTTCAGCTGCCACCTCAGATTCCCTGACAGAATGATGTTTAGATGCTATTTTACGGTTTAGTATACATAATATTGATAATTAAGTAACGATCCAATAAGCTAAAGAGCGTTATTTGTTTATGATTCCATCGGTATATTAAGTTGACTGTTGTCTTGGTCTTCTATAATCTTTTCAGTACCTAAAAATCTCATAGGTTTGCTGGAAAAGAGTTAGTTACTTCGAATTAATCAATACCTCATGAATTTTCTAGTAGCTTTACTCAAGTTTCTGGAGAAACTATAGTGGCTCATGTATTAATCCACAGTGACAAGATAAAGAGATGTGTTCATATTATGAGAACGAGGCAAACTATATGCACACACGTACATCGGAAATATATGGTATCAGCTTAATACAAACTCATTTTTTGGACAATAATTTCATTTTTCATTATATGGTACATTTCCCATCACATAAATGATGTAAACAATTAGTTTGGCATCGCAAATGGATTCCTCATTTTTGCCCGAGATCGGTTATTCATAGTACATTGTATAATTATTAAATGAGTACTTTATAGTAGTCTCAGTAAGACCACGAATATAGTGTACAGGACATCTTTTCTCCACTACCCCCCCTCTCTTCAATTACAACGTCCAATCTTTTATTTACTCTTACATTAGCACTCATAGGTATACTGGAAAATTATTAGGTATTTGAAGTTTCATATCATGGATTAGTCTTGATTAGATAACCACTGACGGCTGAAAAATTATTGAACAGATATTTCTTTCTAGTAAGACCACACAACAGTGAGTATTCACAAGTACATCGAGAACTAAACCCACTGACTCTATGTCGACCCTCTAGTATAGTCCAATCAACTTATGCATAAAACAGTTGACCACAAGTGACGTTAATCATCACCAACTAACTAAAGTTAAAAATACTAACTAGGTTCAATCCATGATTCTCTATGGTTATTTAACCGATTTCACTCTATATGTAAAACATTGAAATCATCAGTTGTTATAACACTAAATGATAATTAGCGAATTAATTGCAATGATTCTAGATGACACCATTTTGAGCAGACAATGTTTATACTGTCAGTAGACGTGATAAACATCAATAACCAAAAGGAATAACTTTCCTGCTTCATCCAGTTAATTACCAAGAACAACAGTGACCAGTAAGTTTTAGCTTCATTTCAACATTTTGCAGGATTCATTCCAATCCATCCATTGTCTGGTGTCAATCAAATGCTCAAAAATCAAGTGATAGTGAACATATGATGGGATGTACAGAAATCTGAATTCTTATTTCTGCAATAAAAGAAATGATTTTCAGATGCACAATAAGTATTCACTTCCAGTGCAACAAAGAATACTGTAGAGAATCAGATAGTGTAATAATATGGTATCCACTAAGTCACCTAGCTCTCAGACTTCTTTCTGACAAAACTGAAGAAACAAGAACTTAAAGAAATGATTAACCAAATAGCATGTTGCTATTGAATAAAAAATAAAAGTTAATCTTCCTCGATGCATTTAATAATCTTCATTCATCAGTTACATTCATTTTAGAAGAGTGGAATAACAACATCTTGCTTTTAGACATTCTAATAACAGGTGGATTGTAAAAGACACTAAAAAGAAATGTTTGGAAAAAATCTTCAAATAGATAAAACACACAATTCCCTAGTTCTGTACTAATAAGATTTAGAAGGAACTTGATAAAAGACTTGACTCGTAACGCGAAAGTAATTTGGCCTGATAGTACTGTCAGTTAAGAATTGAACAATATTTGTAGTCTACTTGGCAGTGATGGATATCTAGTCACACTTATGAGGACCGACGTTTCCAGCTAGATTTTAACACAACGACGAAAGAAGACACTACATAAAGTATTTAGTGTAGCTGAGTTAGTGTTAATTTATTACTGTCTCGACAAAGGCAAACTTCTGGAATTTTCCACATGCGTTTATGTTCACAAATTCAATAGAGTTTCTCGAGCTGATTGCATATGACGCGCAATTTGGTAGGTCTGTCATAGCATCTCTAAACGCCATGTTGTTATGTTGATGAAGAGGTAATTAGAAGTAGTTAAAAGCTCGATTTTTGAGCAAAGTCGATTTGAAAATATATTTCAAAATTATCGATCATATTCCCGTATTTTGAAGATTTGTTTTTTTACATACACCCGAAGCTACTGGTATTCTCATTCACACAGTGAATCTTTCACTTCAATATTTCAGCTCGGAAGGTAGTTTAGAAATAGTTTAAAAGGAACCTTGGCACTCATCATCAAATGGTGCCTGAAAACTTAAGCGAATCGGTGCTCTCGAGAGAATTAGGTCCATGATTACCTGTGATTATTACCACTGAACTGAATGGATAGCTACTAACACCTTATAGGATTGAAATGTATACACTGGTTAATCAGTGGGTAATGATCAATATAATATTTGCCAGATTCTTTACGGTGATGACAGAATTCCATCGATCAATTTGCAATAAGACTACTTGTCCTAGTGTTTTTGATATCTCTGACACTATGCTAAGATGAAAGATAGTTTACTGGTAGTCGGTAAGAAAGCTAAAATCTCGATTTGTTTTGTTTTCTTCGCTATCTGGAACTTACCTTCATATTATACCCACCAGTTACTTAATCTCCGACCTACATATTTATGCATGTATATGCTTATTTTCTTTTCGTTATTTCTCATTCTATCTAATATTGTACATATATGCATTAAGAAGTTATCATTGAAATTGATATTATGAAAATCACATAAATAAAAAAAAAGAAAGAATCATAATCTCCTCTTTTTCATTTGTAATATCTTTCTTTTCTTTACTTTACTTTTCAATTTAACCAGTTAAAGACAAGGTGTTCATAACTTACATTTACTATCTACATATACATTTTATATTTATATGTAAATTTCTATCAAAAGTGAATAATATAACAATGTGTGTGTGTGTATGTATAACTAACTAAGTAAAATAGTTATTTACTGAAAACTTATGTGTTTTATTTTTGCATAAATTAATTTTTACTGTGTGAAATTTCTTCTTTCGTTTATTTTTTTTTCTCGGTGTAAAAAATGAGTGAGTTACTATGCTTATTTGTTTGTTTGTTTGTTTTAAATAAATAAATAAACTTCAAGTTCATATGAATAAATTGGTCAGTTTGGCAATAATAATCATAATCATTTACAACATTTTTTCAATGTTTCTAATGATGAAAGATAAAAAAATAAAAATTTTCTTTTGTTTTTTCTCTTCATTTTAGTTAACATGTTAACACTTAAATCTTAAATGTATATTATGATTATTATCATCTTAGATACCTGTTAAATAAAATGGAATGTATTAGATTATTGAATAACTGAATGATGTTTAAGTTGATTCTTTGAAATGAATTAAGCATCATTATGATATGATAGGTAGATATATACATTCAATTGAGAAAATCATAAATAGAAAGAAAAACTTATTACCTGAATTCAATTGATATTTATAATAATACAATAAAATGTGTATCCTGAAACATTTTTTTAAGAAGTTTAGTAATAGGTGTAGTCAAAAATTCGAAACTGAGGAACCCGAAAAGAAAAAAGTATTTATTCAACTAGTATTTAAAAGAGATCATGTAGATAAAAAAATTCAATCAAAGACTTAGAACGGCCATCGAACAAACATTTCTTGCTGCCAAACTATTGACGCTTCTATAAAACACTGATGTTTAATACGTCAAACAAAAGTTGATAAATATCCGTCTCATGTCACCTCCAATTGTATTTACCAGTTCACATGTACTTGCAAAAGCAAGTACATTGGAAGGACAGAAAGATAGGCCAATTTATGATTAAGTGAACATATCCCGAAGAATTTGGGCTTGAAAGAAGCAACCACTTTTAGAAGTTCAATTACGCGTCATTTGATAGACACGGGATATGAGGTCAATGTAACAAATGATCTTGAAATTATTAATAAACAACATAAATCGATTCTATTAAAATTTGCTGAGGCCATTGCAATTAGAAGATTAAAACCTGACCTTCGTATTCAAAAGGTATCAATAGTTAATCTTCAATTGCACTGGTAGCATTAGATCGATGACCCAGTTCCTGGTTCCAATTATAGATAATAGGAAGTCGGGGAGTTATGCTCCTACACTTCTATCTTATTCTCCTTCTTCACATATCATAACAATAGAGTATTCATAATTACATAATCTAACTCTCTTAACTATTCACTAGAACTCTCATTCGTACATGACCCTTTGGGTTTTTTTTGTACCTCTTTTTTCATATTACGTAATAAAACTCTAGAATATTCATCTAATCTATTTAAAAATACTCCAAATTCAACCTCTTTATAGTTTCACTACTTAGGACAATCTAATGTTATCATATAAACAATTCAATTAACAAAATCACTACGTATTAATAATTTGATTTATCTAAAATTAATAGCATCTATGTAGCTGATGAGAATGCGACGAAATACATTAAATTCAAAGTATTCTGCAAATATTGTCGTTCTTGCATTATTCAAATCTAACTGAAAATATACATTTGGCCACAGTTTTAAATACTGACATGGGGGGAAGGGGACTACAAACTATCATTACAGTTGAATTATATCGACTACTGAATATCCAACCAGTGACCTGATGATGAGGCTCTCTTAATGATGCTTGATTGTTTTATGTTTCATTCCTAGAATAGGCATATTATTTGGCAGTAATCTCATGCTTGAACTAAACAGTTCGTCCACTACTTACGTCATGGTTATCAATAGTCATGCCAAATTCCTTCATTGTACACAAATAATACTATAACTTTAATAAGAGAGTTAAACTGATGTAAAGGTGGATAACATTATCTACTGATAAGTTAATATACGTCTTCTATCAATTATCATAAATATCCATCTCTCTTGAAATATTATGTAATAACTAATGGAATTGACATGGTTTTGTGGAAATATATATTAAGTTTAGTTGTTCGTAATTGTCAGAGACTGGTGTTCGTTTGGTTACATCGGAGACCAAGAAACACTGGAGTTGGGACGGTAGCTGTTAAGAAGTCCAAAACTAAAACAAAACAGCTGTCTAGTGCTCTCTGATTTTCAATGGTACCCAACCAACATCAGTCTGTAATAACTACAAACAACAAAACTTAATATGTAGTGTCTGAAAAACTTCAGCAAACAGATTTCCCATAAGAAATCATACTAAATTTTGAACTGTGTATCGATTCATTCGATGAAATAATAACAAGCATTTGTAGCTCCAGTGAAATTTTCAGTAACAGTTATCATTACCAAGGTTAGACTTGATTATTTCAAATAAATTAAGCATTAAATAAGTAGTTTGCAAAATTAGTAATGTTTGATTCTCTGAACTAGATTTTCTCATTCAGACCATGTTATTCTACTAAACAATACCATCAGCGTTTACTTCATAGAGAAGTCTACTTGAAATTATGTTATTATAGAGTGATAGTAAAAACTTGGCAGCTAAAAGCATGACATGTAGATCAATCAATAAACACCTAGATAGATTACATTTAACAACTCATACTGAACAATTTAATAAGCCATATGATCAGAGATAAACCAGACAAATAAATCAATAAAATAATCCAGAAAAGTTCTATAAAATGCATACTCATGGAACAGTTAAAAAGATTACATAAATGATATGATATAGTCTTCCAGCTTGTTATCCAAAACGATATTAAAAACTTTTCAATTCGATCATTCATTCAACAAACAGAACATTGCCAAAAAACAACTACCTTAAATACAAACCTTCTCCGTCATTTTATGTCTTTAAAAGGCACTACTTTATTATAACTAAAGTAATATTTAAGTGCTAATTAATAACTGAATATTCTGATAATAAAGCACTAGTGTAAGTTAAATGTTGGTGAAAATGAAACACTCGTCAATTCGTCATTCCTAGATTTTAGAATGATAGTTGAAACATGACCAACTGATACAAACAGTAACTCTTTATTATACTTGATAGTCAGTCGTATGTCTTAGGTATATACTTCTGCTAAATTCAAGATGAAGACAGAATTTTAATTTTATAGTCATTTATTCTAATTAATGCCAATTCATTGTGATAAATACCTTCATATGATGAATAAGACAAATCTAAGGTTAACCGCAACGTTTTCAAATACCATTGTAGAGTTTCAATGCATATTAAAGAGTAATCTTGATTAAAAATGTCATCTCATGTGTCTAGATTTATCTACAAATGTCTTTCAGTAGTGTGTCAGTGTAGCGTGACCCAACACGGTGGATATAAAACACAAATATATCTAGACGAGATCTATAGTGAGAATTATGCTCTTATTACCAGTACACACCAAATCAAGGGAAATTAATCGAAAGTATTAAGATATACTATGAATATTTCGGTTAACTATAAGTTTATATAAGCCATCTATTAGTGTGTTCTGTGGGGAGACATTATATGCTTTCATAATCCTTTCTGTCATCAACACATTTCGTAAAACTAAGATTAGGGTGAATTACGAATAAATGTTTCATACCAGCTTGGAACTTATCAGTGGTGTACAGACATGACAACCGCTTATAAGGATGAGTTCAGGAAAAATTAGACAAGTTAAGAGTAATATATTTGCTTTATTTATTGGGTTTAATTGGTGGCTGAGTTGAATAACCAATAATTAGATATCACCCTCAGAAGCTTTATTAATATACGATTTACTACACATCATACTGATGAATATCAAATTGATATTTTCTGTCATCCTGAAGTTCAAACTGTTTCTGTTTATTGACAAAAGCTAATCAATACATAAATCTAGAATTACGCCGATGACCTACTAACAGATTGTTCACATATACAACGCCATTATGTGGACGATATATTATCTGTGTGATAAACAAGCACAATACGTTTGTCTTCCAGAACCACTTATCTCCTCTTCTCCAACTCCATTCCATCCTACTTTAGTAGTTCGGACAGTCTGGTATTATCATTTACTTTCATCAGTTACATTAGTTTGTATATGATGAATGAGTAAAATAAATACAATAAAATATGCCTATATATTACTTTCCTTCTAAAAGGTATAGTATTACCAACTTTCTGCTTTACTAGTTTAAATGTATTAAATGAACAGGCTACATACAAATAAAGTTATATTATTCTATACGAATTAAAAACAATAATCAACAATAGTAACAATACAGTATTTCCATTATCTTTTATAACTTACTTGAATAAACTAATGAATACACTGATTTATTAAAATAGCCATAATTGTTTGATACTATTCAATGATATGTAAACAATGAATCACTAGTTGAATACATCAATACCAATTAGTATATCAATAGTCCGAATTCGAACTAAAGAAGAACGCACTTCTACGAATCTAATAACTGTTATAATTAAAGTTTTAAATTATTCTTCACAGGTGTAAATTATTCATTTATGATAATTTTGACTTTTGTGATAATTCTATTGGTGGGTTCTTAGTTTTACTCAGCTTCATTTTTATTGGTGTATTCCAAATAGTTTTTGATTGGTCAGGACAGTATGATTTTGTGTAAGAAGTATCAGCTCAAGTATCGATATCAAAGAAACAATAAGGTAGTTAGTGATATTTATCAGGAAACTCTGTCTAACCTAAGTTTTGTGCAAGTTACCATACGTCGATAAGAGATGATTCCCCCCACCTCTTTTAGGATTTCGTCTAATTTCATTGTCACAGAAGTCAACACTAAACTTTCCGGACCTTCACTAACCTCCTGTTGTAATAGAAACTATAAACCTAAATAATAGTAAATTAAAACTTAAATCATCTAAGAACTAAATAGATTCATTAAATTGTAATTGTAATGAAAGAATATTCATGTTAAAAAGGCATTCTATGAGCCATTCGATAGTTGGCAACAAACATCTAATAACATCGACATTACGCAGATTTCTATAAATGAATAATACAGAAATGTTATTCAACAGATAGTATATAATGTATAAACAGTCATCTTATTTATGTCAGTTTAATGATTGTATTGATAATCTGTTTTAAAATCATCTGTGACAAATGTAACTTAATGGAAACACTCGGAAAATCATCAATTCCATGATGAACCTAACACTTGGAATGATAACTTTTAGCCTAAGAATCTACATATTTCACTCAATATCATATAGTTGAATTTGACTTAAAAAGCATATTCAGTTATTTAAAAACCAATTTAGAATATCCAATTCTTTACAAGTCAGCTCTTGTGAATCATATATATTGGCTATAATAATAATAATTTTTTTGAAAACTGATGGTATACTAATATCTTGTATGAGATATGTTGACATCTGTCATAAACCGCTAATGGTTTGACCCTAATACCTAACCGATTGAACAATTTAGACAGAAAGGGTAAACAAAGACCTATTAGAAAATAGTATTACTTAAAGCCGAATAACTCCGCCTGTAGCTGTTCTAGGGTTGCTGCCGGTCCCAATCCCGGGTAAAGAAGGAGGGTTGGGCATAGGGCTGGCATCCCTATCCCGTAAAACACAAGTTTGCTATAAAAAAAACGCTAACCAGACTAAACATACTAAACTATTTAAACTCTACCCTGGGAGTGGAAGGAATGTTTATGACACTTTGTGATGAAAGCCGAGATTCTCCGGAAGTCATGAGGCCGATGCCCCCCCCTTCTAACGACAAGAGCGAAAATTTTTATAGGTATATGGAATGTTCAGACAATGTGGGAGACCGGAAGATCAATCAGGTAGCAGCAAAAATGAAAAGATACAACCTGACAGAGCTCGGAATCAGCGAAACGGATTGGACTCAAACTGGGCAGAAAACATTAGCTACGAGAGAGGTGCAACTATACTCCGGGCACGAAGAGGAAAATGCCCCACATACCCAAGGAGTTGCTCTGATGCTGTTCAAGAAAGCGCGCAATCCACTTGTAGGATGGGAACCACATGGACCCAGCATCATCAAAGCATTTTTCAAGACAATGAAGAAGGGGATTACAATGAACATTATCCAATGTTATGCACCTTTAGAGTTTAGGTAAGTTCCGTTCTATTTAACAGAAGAAACAATAATCTTTGGTAATAGGTCTTTATTTCGTATCGTGGGTAGAAGACAGTGGAGAGCGATCCTAGTCATTTAAACACACAATGCTTCTCAACATTCAATATAAGATAATAAGAAATATAATCCCTATGAAGAATAACGAAGTAAATAAATACTTAAGCTTCATTGTTTTAGCGTATCCTTAAGGTTTGAAGTCAACTCTTAACCAGTCAACCTAAGTTGCTACATTAGCTTCCTCCTAGAATCGACTTTCGTAGGAACGTCGGTTCGATCAACTTAACTAAAAAAATTATCGTAGTTCTGCCACTGTAGCTCAATAGATAATTACTAGCACGTCCAGCACATGACATTAGATCAATGGCTAACAGTCTGTTAGTATTCGACGATACTACGTGAATGAAATTTACCTTTAGAACTTGTTATTTAATCTTGTAGCGTTTATATTCTGCTACAAATGAAATTGGATACTTGGTAAACTTAACCTCCTGTGACCAGAGCTTGGAAAATAACATAGGGTAAGAAAATAAGGCGAGAATATCTGAGGAAGTACCGCGATCAGGCTACCCAACACCATGTTGGTAAGGTTCGATTTTCCCATATTCTGTCCGGTTATCAGGTGTTTACTCACCTGCCTCTTGAGTCACCCTCAAGTCAAAATAAAAGAAGAATCTACTTCAAAAAATATTGCCGAAATTCCATCACACCTAAAGAATCGCTCCACTGTTTGTACAAAAAGTTAAAGTACAAAAATAAAATGTACAATTATGATTGATAAGTGTTTGTTTCTACGTAAGTGTTAGGTTTCCAGAATGGTTTGGAACCTGGAAGAAAATAGACATGGTGTAGATATCTGTGCATGAAATGCATTAAAAAAAATTTAATTCAATATAATTAGAATATATATATATAAGTGCTTGAACTTGCTAGGAGTCAGACCGAATAAGCAACCTTGAACATGTGACAACCGCCTTTCATGACTAGATGCGTAACGGTGGGTATTGATAGTAACCCTTAGGATGAAAAATTATAGTAAATAATTAGAAAAGAAAATGAATTACCGAGAACATAAGAGTGCTTAGGCTTATTAGGTTAAGGATATAATCTGCGTTTTACAGATTACTCACTCGACGAGTGATAGGTATGCAAGTCACAGTGAAGTTGTATCTTCTAAAGTCAACTAAGAAATGAGTATTTGAGCTTTATTGTTTTAGTGTATACATAAGTTATGAAGTCAACTCTTAACTAGTCAACCTAAGTTGCTACACACTCACCAGCGATGGCGATGACGAGGAGAAAGATCATTTTTATGATAGGCTTCAGTCATTTATAGCGAAGTGTCCAGGAAAGGATCTGACAATCCTGATTGGGGACCTAAACGCCGAAGTCAGAATGGACAACACCGGTTACGAAGACTTCATGGGACAACAGGGACTGGGAGAAAGAAATGAGAATGGTAAAAGATTTACAAATCTATGCGCTTTCAACAAAATGGTCATAGGTGGTACAATATTTCTTCACAAACGCATACACAAGGTTACATGGATCTCACCGGATCATACTACAGAGAATCAAATTGATCATATATGCATCAATAAAAAATTTAGAAGATCAATGGAAGATGTGAGAACCAGGAGAGGAGCTGATATAGCTTTAAATCATCACCTGG
The DNA here is from genome assembly GCA_025215515.1 of Schistosoma japonicum. Lineage (NCBI taxonomy): Eukaryota > Metazoa > Platyhelminthes > Trematoda > Strigeidida > Schistosomatidae > Schistosoma > Schistosoma japonicum. The sequence goes on along the minus strand of CM046064.1, from coordinate 31,314,216 downwards.
TGGTTGCTAAAATGAAACTGAAGCTAAAGAAGCAATGGATAACTAGAGTAACAGCATTACAACTGTTCAATACAGCCTCTCTTCGAGATACTGACAAACTCAGGGAATTTAAAATAACTCTCAACAACAGGTTTCAAGCCTTACAAGATCTGCTGAAAGAAGAAGAAACTGCAATGGAAAACCACTGGAAAGGAATCAAAGAGGCACTAACTTTAACATGTCAAGAGGCTCTGGGCAGCAACAATCACCATTATAAAAAATGGATTTCCACAGAGACTATGGTCAAAATTCAACAAAGGAGGAACAAAAAGGCAGAAATCAACAACAGCCGAACTAGAGCAGAAAAAATCAAGGCATAAACTGAATACATAGAAGCGAATAAGCAAGTAAAGAAGAGCATTACAGCCAACAAACGGAAGTACATCGAAGGCCTTGCAACGACAGTGGAAAAAGCTGCAAGAGAAGGAAATATGAAACAGTTATACGACACAACGAAGAAACTGGCTGGGAAATATAGTAAACCAGAGCGACCGGTCAGAAACAAAGAAGGCAAGCTAATCACCGAGATTCAAGAACAAAGAGACAGATGGGTAGAACATTTTGAGAAACTCTTAAATAAACCAGCTCCACCGAACTCACCAGACATCGAAGCAGCATCTACAGACCTTCCGAGTGATGTTAATCCACCAACGATGGAAGAAATCAAGATAGCTATCAGACAGATCAAAAGTAAGAAACCAGTAGGACCTGATAATATACCAGCTGAAGCACTCAAGTCAGATATAGACATAACGGCAAGGATGCTCCACGTTTTATTCAGGAGGGTCTGGGAGGAAGGACAAGTGCTGGCAGACTGGAAAGAAGAATACCTTATCAAGATACCAAAGAAAGGAGATTTGAGCAAATGTGAGAACTATAGATGGATCACACTGTTGTCAGTAACAAGGAAAGTCTTCAATAGAGTGTTGTTGAACAGAATGAAAGATTCAGTGGATGCTCAACTTTGAGGTCAACAGGCTGGTTTCCTTAAGGACTGGTCGTGCACAGACCAAATCGCAACACTACGGATCATCGTTGAACAGTCAGTTGAATGTAACTCGTCACTGTACATCAACTTCATTGACTATGACATGCGTTTAACAGTGTAGATGTGGAAACTTCTACGCCACCACAGCGTACCAGAGAAACTCGTCATCACCATCCGAAATTCTTACGATGGACTACAGTGCAAAATTGTGCGTGGAGGACAGCTGACAAATGCATTCCCAGTGAGGACTGGTGTCAGACAAGGCTGTCTGTTCTCGCCTTTCCTCTTCCTCCTAGTGGTCGATTGGATCATGAAAACCTCTACATCTGGGGAGATGCACGGGATTCAATGGACAAGTAGTATGCAACTCGATGATCTGGACTTCGCGGATGATCTAGCTCTTTTAACCCATGCACACCAACAAATGCAAGTGAAGACAACAAACGTAGCAGTAATCTTAGTATCATTAGGCCTGAACATACATAAGGCAGAGAGCAAGATCCTCAAATTCAACACAGAGAGCACCGACCCAATTAAACTTGATGGTGAAACTCTGGAAGAAATGGACACCTTTACGTACCTGGGAAGCATTATCGATGAACAAGGAGGATCTGATGCAGATGTAAGGGCAAGGATCGGCAAAGCAAGGGCAGCATTCCTACAGTTGAAAAATATATGGGAGTCCAAACAACTGTCTACCAACCTCAAAGTTAGACTCTTCAATTCGAACCTCGAAATAGTTCTTCTGTATGGAGCTGAAACGTGGAGAACTACTGCAAACATACTCAGGAGAGTACAGGTATTTATCAACAACTGTCTACGCAGAATATTGAATGTCTGTTGGCCGGAAACCATCAGCAACAGTCTACTGTGGGAGAGAACAAACCAACTTCCAGCTGAAGAGGAAATTAGGAAACAACGTTGGAAATGGATAGGACATAAATTTAGGAAATGATCTGACTGCATCACGAAACAAGCACTTACTTGGAATCCTGTTGGAAAACGGAAAAGAGGAAGGCCAAAGAATACACTGCATCGAGAATTGGAAGTGACATTAAAAAGATAAACAGCAACTGGAAAAAGCTGGAAAGGATTGGTGAGGACAGAGTTGAATGGAGAATACTGGTGAGCGGCCTATGCTCCTCTGAGACAGGTAACAGGCGTAAGTAAGTAAGTAAAGGCGAATAGTAACCAATCGTACGACTCCTTTCATTGCCATTGCTGAAATTCTTCAATTAATTCCTTTCCAATTCCCAACCTCATCAATTCGTATCATTTGCCCTTCTGCATTTTTGTAACTTTTGAACTTTCACCGACAATGTTTCTAAATTTTTGACAAATATTGTACTTACATTTCATTTCATCTTATTCTGGACTATAATTACTTAACTTACAGAAATCTCTTGATACGTAAATATATCATTGACTTTTTTCTTAATTTTTATTACAATGATAATTCGTTAATTTATTCAATAGTGTTACGAAAATTAGTTTACTTCATAAATCGCATTCGTCATAGATTGATCTAAATTTGTGTACCGATGGAAAAGTGAAATTACCGTAAGGCCATTTTGTCTCATTATATTAATCATTCATTAGCCTGCATCAGTGACCTCACGACGAAACGAACAGAAGACAAACCGTTTTTTTCTGTATGGAAGATTAACAATCAGAACCATTAATTGGGCATCCAGTAGTATGACTCTAGGATTAATTAATTTTGTATATAGTGCTGCAGTCGCTTAATGACGGTATTGATACTTATTTCATTCCCAATATATTTGAATCAACACTGGTTAAGATCTCCTGCTATAGCTTCATAAAAGTTTTAGATTAAGTCAGTCTTGATTGACTTATTCGAACGAGTTATCTGAAGATTGGTTTAATTTGTTTGTCTAGTGATCACTGGTTATCAGGGGAGCTTCAAATGTAATCAACACGTGACAAATACAACTTATTGATGAATTGATTTTTTTATTCATTTGGGCTAACTCGATTCACTGGATTCCCACGTTACACGAAAGTCAGATCATCACATCAATTTACTTGCCCCTTCTCATAGTATAAACTATTGAATGCAATATTGTGCTTTCTGAGTTAGGTGGTAAAATTGTGACGCTTTTATTATGGTTTTGGACAAAATTATAGACACATACTCCTTGTACGAGGATAAGGTGTCATTATTCCACAGTTATTAGATCAGATCATTCTAAAATCTGTGTTTTTATATGATCTTTATTTGTTTTGATATTTCCACTGATATTCACTTTTGGTTGACCTCCGATCATAACATTTGATTGACCTCTTCAATATGAATTGATTAATTAAATAGTGAAGTTAAATGTAGCACTAATTCCCTCCGATTTCACTTAATCATCAATTGCTTATTTAAAATAGACATTAGATATAAAATCGAACATGCTGTCCAGTTTGTGACAAAACATTCATTCAAATGTTGATGAGACTACATTGTCAAAATACTAGAGTCATCATGCTTATAATAAAATCATTTTCTGGAAAAAAAATATATTTTTGCTATTTTGCATAGAGAAATCGTAATTCTCCCTGGTAAGCAATATATCACAACATATACATCTATCGTTTTTGATCATTTCTGATCAAAAACAAGCTTACTGTTACATTTTGCGGTATACACAAATGGGCTACTTAAATAAATTTCAGTAGCTTAATTAAAGTGAAATATTTTCAAGTTATGTTTAAACGGTACTAGCTATATATCAGGATACATACGGCAACAGAAGCTGTCCATTTTCAGTCCATTACAGACCAACGGGAATATGCAAGCTTATTACAGGTACAATCTTTTGTTTTGTGGTCATCAATTACTCATGTTACACTAGAGTAAACCAGTTGTTTCTGGTTTATACTTTTATTCATAATTAATGACTAAGTTGAGTTTTACATCGCTAACTTACCTTTGCTAAATAACCACTGAGAACCACGAACCAGGGGACGGATGTTTAATAATAATAATAATAGGAAACTTAAGATGTGTACATGAACGTCATGAGTCGGCAACTTCTTCACTTCAGACAGTTGAAATAGGCTGCTCGTGTATTCTCACTAGAGCCCTAAAATCACCTTTCGAAATTAGTTTCTAGTAACCACATATTAATTACAAATTGGAGTTATGGAAAATACCATATCATAATACGACTGAAGACTTCATCAGATGCATATAAATACATACACACCTTCCGTTCCGTAATCGCTTTCATTCATTCCACACATTATTAATTTTTAGTTTATGCTATTTTAATTCCTTTCCTTCACATCCTAATTAAATCTTTTACGGTTTGACAATATGAACCAATACATTGATGTGCAATCACGTGGCCGAAGGTAGTCATCAATAACCTTTAAATCCAGGACACGTGATAGTTAGCCTTCGTCGGTTAAGTAGCATTTTGTTAAGTAGTGTAGGATTTCAAGTTAGATACATAATTTCAGATCATGGCAAGTTGCCAATGCTATACTCAGATTTCTACTAAAGTCATCAAGTTATTGTTGGTGATAGAAATTTATCTATAAATTCACACCATTGTTTCTAGTCTAAGGAACCACTTTAATTGAACAAAACTGTATTCAACGAATCACGACCACTTATTATCCTGTGGTCTGTCTCGTAAACATTTACTACTGAAAATAAAATTGAATTATTTAAATCCTCGATATTCCTGAGTAGGATACTTATTAAAATCCAGGAAGCGCTAGATGGATGTTTTGTCCTAGTATAGTACTACTCAGCAGCGTGAATCCACTACACTATTAGGAGTAAATCTTGGGACATTAATCGTTAGACAACGATGCTGGTATCCAACGGCTGATATAATCAATATCAGCTCACTAGGTAATTCATAGAGCCCCACTAAGAAGACTTTCTGAATGAAGTTCACCAATATCTAGTGTCAGATAGTTACTTACCATTGTCGATGAGGTCACGTAGATATATGGACGGTTTAATGAATTTAGAAATACCAACCTCAACGACCGCATATTTCAGAGTCTAATGTGATACTTAAAGAACTTTTGTTTGATTTCCTGCTGACATTTCGTATATGCATTGTTGAGGGATTCCATACTTGGACTAAACAACCACAACATCGAATCGCATTCACTCAATTCTTTTTTATGATCATTTTGCCTTAGAATCATGACATAGCCTGTCTCTCTGTAAAATGACCCACAACACTCTCCATTTCGTATCTACGATAAAATAGCCCTAAAAGATTAAAATATTCATTCATATTACACATCAGTAAGTGTACGTGTACCTAGATTCTTAATTTTTCTCTGATCTTCTTAGAAAATAAGAACAGTTAAGTGTATAAATGAACAGTCTGTCCGTTGAAAATCGCAAACACTTAGTTAAACTTTAGTATATTAATGAAATTCTAATGAATCACTAAATGCATAATGTTAATTATCTTAAAATGCTGAAAAATGAGCTATTACACGTAAGACAACAACAACAACAACAACAGTAGTAGTAGTAGTAGTAGTAGTAGTAGTAGTAGTAGTAGTAGTAGTAGTAGTAGTAGCAGTAGTAGTAGTAGTAGTAGTAGTAGTAGTAGTAGTAGTAGTAGTAGTAGTAGTAGTAGTAGTAGTAGTAGTAGTAGTAGTAGTAGTAGTAGTAGTAGTAGTAGTAGTAGTAGTAGTAGTAGTAGTAGTAGTAGTAGTAGTAGTAGTAGTAGTAGTAGTAGTAGTAGTAGTAGTAGTAGTAGTAGTAGTAGTAGTAGTAGTAGTAGTAGTAGTAGTAGTAGTAGTAGTAGTAGTAGTAGTAGTAGTAGTAGTAGTAGTAGTAGTAGTAGTAGTAGTAGTAGTAGTAGTAGTAGTAGTAAATAGTGATATTGCATTATACATACACACTTTTTCCTCTTAAGTCCATCGATTTGATAAACAGATAAAATGAGGTGTGGACCATTACACAGTGGAAAATCACTTGAATTATATGATGAAATGAACATTCTCTTTCTGTTTATTCCTTTTTTCGCCTTTTTTTAAAATAGGTTCATGAATGATCTATGAGTTTTAAACTTGTCAAGGAAACAAATTAACTAAATTGAAAGAGAAAATTATATTAATTACATAATTTCATACAAAATAATAAATAAATATGTGAATAGTTGTTTACTATATGTTAATCTAGAAAAATAAATTAAATGTTAAACAAATCGGCTAACAATTGATTCATTCAATGTAAGTGTTTATACCGTGTACATTTGAGTGTATACTAAAGGCGCAGTTAATTATCTCTTAACTATTGAGTTTACCAATCAACTATGATACTGATTCATTCAATGTTGCTTTCCCAATACGTTGACGTTTATATGGATTAGGTAAATTAGGATGTGAATTAGTAAAATGTCGACCTAAATCCCAACTCCATTTATAACTTGTTGCACAAACACAACAAATAAATGGACGTGAATTAGCATGAACCATAACATGTTTTTGTAATTCAGTTGGCCATTTTGCTGTATAGCTACATTTTGGACATGGATAACATTTTGTTTGATTATTAGAGATTATCTTTTGATTAGATTGATCAGTTTGTGAATTATTTGAATTATTAGTAAATTGCACTTTGGTATTATTTTCTTGACAAATGGATCTAGATGATGTTGAGGAAATAAAATTATCCTCAGTGGTAGATTTTAATGAACTTTTATCATGTAACTCTTTTTCAGACATTAAAAGGTCAAGTTGAGCCTGAAAATGGAAATGCAATGATCAGTTATTGATTTAAAAATTGATATTCGTATAACATTCATCAAAGTTAATATATTACAATAAAACAAGTGAATAGTGACTGACATTGTGTTGTAATTTGTTCGCTTGTCTAAGTAACTGACATCTCTATAGTTAGGTTACATAAATGAAGTTATCTCATCAGCTTACTGATGAAACCTTACACTCGTAGCCTTAGTTCACCAAGGAATCCTGGCACACAACTGCTGACGTGTGCTAACCTCTATACTTTACCGTTTATTGGTTGTTATTATATATATTTAAATGTTTAGCATAAACACCTAATAGAAAATTGAATATGTCTCAAAATATTCTTCACTGTTACTCTGTTTACATCACTTTACATTATCATAATAATGCCTTATGTTGAGGTTATATTTTCCCAGATTCCCACTAATTAAAAAGAATAAATAATTGTAATGTATTTACCTAAATATACTACCCAGTTGTCATAAATGCAACAGTATGAAGCTGAACTGAAACATAGAACTGACTCCGTAAATGTTGGTGCATTAAACAGATGACGGACGTTTAAACTAACTACTGGTCTCAAATGCATTTACTAATCTATATTGTGAACAGATGTATTACAAAAATCATGTATACAATGAGTCAATCTAGATATTTTCCATTTGTATGTTAAGCTACTTATAAATACTTAAGTAGACATCATGTAATCATAATTATCATAAATAGCAACTTATAATAGAGTTCACTCACTTGAAATAACAATTTACTTGTCTTATTATTTGAATATTGTGCTAAATTACATTCAGATTCTAGTAGATGTTCATGTACAAGTGAATAATGTGTATTAAGGTGATTCATGCCTTCAAACATTAATCCACATGATGCACATATCGTTGTACCACGCCAACCAACACGACGTCTCCTATATATTTGTCGAGTTTTATTATCATCAATAGCATCATTCCTTTCAACATCACTACTGCTCTGATTATTTTTCTGTTTGCTATGCATACTAATATTATTTGATTGATTCTTAAATCTACGATTAATTTTTCGTTGTGTTTGTAATATTTTACTATGTGAATAGTGTAAACGATTTAATTGTCGTGAACATTTTCTCCATTTCATTCTCTCTCCTTTAGTCATCTTTAATTCTTTCACATTATGTTGTTTTATGACGTTTTCTTGTTCGAATTCTATTGTTTCGATATTATTTGCTAGTCTATTACGCCATACTGGTGTTGAAGTTAAAAATTCACTGTCAATGTTCAGTTGTTGAACTGTTGGGGAAGGTGTACGCACTGTTGAACACATTGAACTACTTTGAATATTAGTAGTATTTGTATTACAATTAATATAATTATATATATTATTATAGTTCATAAGTAGTTGCGTTAAACTATCTGGTAACAAGTTCAACTCTGATCTAATCATACTATTAGTGCCGTTGACAAATAAATCCATATTCATCTTGTTAGTAAGATCAGCAAAATAAAGGGAATGATTATTACCATGAGAATAATTATCAATATTATTACTATGATTACAATTGATATTATTGTGATCAATAGGATTATTACTATTAATGATATTAGTAGTATAAATCATATTACTAATATTTTTCATTTTATTAGGTATATTGTAATAAATTTAATTTCAATTGATCACGAATACATAAATTGATTGGTTCATTTTGTCCATCATTATTTGATAGGTCTTTACTTGAATCCATCCAACTTCTTTCTATACTACTATTATGATCATTAAAAGTAGATAATGATATTAACGGCATTAACGTATTCTCATTTGGTTTTGTTTCCGTTGTTGTTGTCGCTGTTGTCGTTGTTGTTGTTGTTGTCGTCGTCGTCGTCGTCGTCGTGAGATTATTACAATTAAAGGCTAACTGACTATCGGTTGATTCAGATAAAGTTGTACACTTCGATAAACTATTCATGAATGCATAATAGTTATGTGCACTATTTTGATAGTTTTGATTTATTGTTTCTTCGTATTTCTATAAATAAAAGTTAAAGTATTAGAGTATTAATATTTTATAATTGCCAGTGGATACTATTGCATTTAAGTCACTCAACGAGAGTAACTTTTCCGTTATACCATAATAATAATTAGTAAGTAGATAGACTGAAAAAATGAAATTCTGGTATGAGGTTCTCATAACAGATATTGACAATACTTATTTGAACAGATAAAAGCTGACAACGCGGGGTTCCGAACTTATAGCCCAGAGTTTGAACGCCGAATGATATAACTACTGATATACTTCACTGTCTTCCTTCAAGTGGACTTTACAGTAGATTTGAAATGCTTTGCTGTTGCCTACACCATTGTGTTGAAATAGGCAATGTAAGCAGATCGGACAGAAGATAAGACTTTCAAGCAAAAATGGGACTTCGACATCCTGTATAAAACGTGTTGAGTGGCGGTGAATAATGTTGTCCATGTTGGCAGTTACTTATATGCATGGAGAGAAATTGGTCGTAATAGCAAAATATACATTTATGATGCACATGCCTCTGATCATCGACTATAATATTACACACTCAATGTAAACATCTAATCTAGAAATAACATTTCTCATTGTGAGACTCTGTAGCATGAGTACAAATCATTTACGAATCTTCAGTTCCCTTAGACTTCTACTTTCCCCACGATATTTAGTTCGAACTAGCATAAAAATGTAGATTTAAAGCCTATTATAAACCGATTTCAAACATCTAACATCAAACTTAGACTATCAACGACATTAAAACTTGACTGACAAAATTATATCATGATAAAAGACTAGTAAAATATGACACTAATTTCACTAATTTCATATCAACTGTTTACAAATCTCATTCTACATATTTCCTTTTTTATAGTTATATAGGTGAATAGCATAAAAGTCAACATGTGAAGGTTATCAATACGAATTAATTTCTTTTAGAAAACAGATAGAATTTGAAAGCATATGGGAATGGTTTAAATCTCTGTCTTTATTATGTTCCTGAAAACGGCCTTATGTTACTAATTGGCAGCTAGCATGACTTACAAAAATAAAAGGTGATTACAAAAAGAAAATCTTGAATATACACACAATTGTTTATTTCCACTAGCAATAACAAACCATTTGTTATGACGCAACATGCATGTCGAAAGAAAACTACATAGTGTATGGTTCGAACCTGTAACCTATTAAGTAAAAGCTAAACATTTTACAAGCTAAAACATCATTCTAAGTTTGCCTCTTAAATTATCACCACTATGTATCCAAAAGTACATATGAAACACTTCATTCATATATCACCCTGTTGCTGGAGAACATTCATTGAAATTAACATATTTATTAAATAGATATGCAGATAATTCAAGTTGAAGTTTATTCTCCCGAAAGTATGAAAAAAAAGTTTTAATTAGATTACTGAATTATAAATTGAATAGCAGTAACAGTTGTAGTTGTTGTATTAATAGTATTAGTAGTATTGATACAACTCATGACAAACCTTATGTAGTTAATAATTTGCATAATATTAAGATTTTTCAATTTGCATATCATTTTTCTATTAATTTGTAACCTTTGAAATTAATATGAACATGTATACATGCACACACACACACAGTCATACACATCTACATTAACAGTTATAAATATTTATGTAAATGTAAACAATTGCCCCTGAAACTCATTATATTTAAGATTATTTTAAATGTACAATTTTACTACTTAAATACGATTACAGTAAGTAAAATCTCTCACCTAAAAGTTATGTAGATCTAATTAGTGTACTTAAAAAAAACTAATCACAAAGATTCATGCGATTAATTGTATTGAACAAAAAGTTATGCAAATCACTAGTAATTTTATGAACTCATTGGAAAGCTGAACGTGCGTTTCTTACTTTTTAAGACTCGTCAACGTATTTTAACTTCACCTCAGTCATATATCAATTTAATAAATCGAATCAAATCGTTCATGATGCACATATGGAAGAAATTAATAAAATGGAATCTTATTTTTTCAGCAAAAGAGAACCATATAGCTTTACAAGTTCATGCACACCAAAAAAATTGATTTCTATTTCACCTCAGTAGCTTAGTGTTCGAGTGAGTGACACGGTGTTAACATTCTTAGAGTAAGCGTCATCCGTAACATATACGTGGCACATTCAATTAATATGACCCAGAGTGAATAAATCACATGTTTTAAATTTCATTGTTGGCCTACAGTTCAAATGAAATAAATCGTAGTAACGGTGTTCAATTTCTGAGCGTCTAGTTTGTAGATATTACTTCCTCAAATGAAACTGCATACTTTATCACGAATTAACATAATACACGTTCATAGATGAAGTGAACGGTTAAATGAAGAAATGGCTTGACAAAAATTAACAACTACGTAGTCATTTTTGCATCTACCTAGAAAAATATCTGAAACCATAAAGTGGTTGACAACTATTACGTCATAATACGAGGCCCTTTAACATTGACCATCCATATCCCTAACAAAAGAAGCAACTCAGTAATTTACGGCTTAAGTCAAGTAGTAAATATTTGCAACAAATAGCTGACATACACACGGGTTTATGTTTCTAATACCAGTCAGTTTTGAATATTGTACGTCTATCATACAATACCATGTCTCATGCTCTTACATAGTTGTCTAACTAAAGTTAATCCATGGTGTTATACTTCAAAAATTATTCATTTATATATTTGAATCGTGTATTCATGTATAAAAGTGAGTGATATAAAACATTACAATAAGTACACAGATGAAAAGTGAAACTTAAATATACAATCAAAAGTTGAAAATTCAACATTTAAACAAGCAAGCTAACCATTCATTGAGAAAATTAACACAATATATTCATATATATTATTTCTTATTTTTCGATAAGAAATCAATCTCAGAAAGTTGAATTTACAGGATCATATTTTTTCTCAAAATATTAAATAAACAGAAAATCGGTACATTATCCCATATAAATTATCTTACAAATGTAATGGGTAGGCTTATAATGAATGCTACTTACATTACTGTGTAAGTGTTGAAAATTTCCAATTTATTAATATCCAAGAATGAATCGATCTTATTTTGTGTAGTATATGATCTTCTTGATAAGTCATCTTGAAATGTAATGAGAATATCCACATGAAGAAATACATGTGCATATAATATTGATAAGTCATTAGATTGTGAAATTTCGGATATTTTTCAGAAAGTTATTTTCCTACTCTAGTCTAATTGTTGTTTGTATTTATCACAAACTCTGCTTTGTTGGAAATAATTAAAAGTTAGGGAATACTGGAGAGAGATTTTCTTCTATCGTGATACTCTTCAGAAGTATGCATCAAATTTTTTTTTAAATCACAACTTCAGTTAATGTGTATTAGTGAATATAAAAATTGAAGTTAAGGTGATAAACATTCCTGAAGTTTCAAATCTTAGTGATACAACAAATTTTACTATAAGTTGACCTTATTTATTTACTATCTCCATTTTAATCAACAAGTTTCGTTAGTAATAATTAATTAACTATTCCAGTTTCTGCTTTCTGTGAATGTTTGTGAGTTTGTATTCGTGTAACTATCAGACAAATGATTATTAATCATATTTACTAGATGATTACACCATGATTACATAAGTTTGTAACTTGTAACCAGTGAAAATCTATTCATGTCCTTGATTGCTATTCCCCACTGTATAACAGATCTGAAGTAATTAGTTAGTGTAAATTAAATATTTTTTATAAACTTCAATTATTAAATTATAAGTTAGGAACTATGTTTAATTGCATCATAAGATAATCTACTAAATAGAGGTCATACAGATTTAGGAGATGATTTACATAGTATGCATAGTTTATCACTAAGGTAATAGGATATTTTAATAACTAGGTAATGAAATCATTAACAAGAATGTAAAATGTTAAGTTTACCTATATACTGACGAGAAATGTAGTTTATTATAATGACTTAACATTAATTAGACAATTAATGGAAAGTAAAGAAATACTGGATAACTGTTTGGTCCTTGTATAAGATGGTCCAAAATTGTGCAGCGAATCGAAAGTACAGTCATCAACCTTTGAAGCAAGCGCTTATTATTCGAACCGTTAAATTGATATTCATTATCAATATTGCATGACGATTATTCAATGCTATGAAAATACTCTTCCGAGGAAAACCCTAACATTGATTTTGGTTTATATTTACCAATCTAGCTTCACTTCATGATCCGTCTAATTTTCATTAACAAACTGATGAGTTACTTATAGACAGGTTTTGTAACAGTAAACACGTGATGTAATAGAACTACTGACTAAATTAAAAGATCTAAATATTCTAGAAAACTTCAATTTCATTTCTTGAAATGATTATTGTCACAGGATGTAAAACACAATAAAAATTTGACCATGTTTACAATTTATTGCAATCATCTTCAGATAACATTCCGGTCGCGAATCTTAAGTATTAAGGAGCACTAATTTTAGTTGATTGTATTCATCACAGATTGATATCAGTTTGGTACCATTGAAATCTAATGAGCATAAAACAGCCATTTCGTTCTACTCTGGGATTCATATGGGGTCTGTACCCTCTATTCAGCCAAGGAATTGAATCCACGGGCCTTTAGGTGGAGTTCAAGCATGTTGAAAGTATGGCAGTTATCACCAATAGCATTGATTGATTGCCGCATTATACCACATATTTGTATATTTAGCAACATCATTTCACTTAAACAATAAATACTTAAATAACTCAAAAATAGTATCTCTCGATGTTTACTAATCTATGAAGCAACGTTCAAGTTCATAACTTACTAATAGAAAATTGAAATCAAGGAAATCACATCTGAATTCATCAATCAATAGGGTTGTCTTAATTACTACTTAATTCAATAGTCCATTGAAAATTAACAGACTGAAACATCTATCGCTTTAAAATTATTGCCTCGTAATGTTAATATTAATTGTTGAAAAATAGTAAATGATACTATAATGTAATTCTCTAAACGATTGTATGCTTATAAAGTCACTTTAAGATTAACTTCGAATCACTTCACAACTGCTATAAATCTAATAAGTAGATTAATGTTCTAAAATGACTGTGTTACGTAATTTATTCAAGTAACCTAAGTTATTACACTGAAGTGAATTTATATTTACTTGGAACAATTATTTTTATAGTAAACTTAATTATTAATGCGATAACCAAAATGTCAAGTGATCTTTCTTTTTCCAACCTAACTGAGTTATTCGCTTATCCCCAATAACTGCAAACAGTGAATATTATTAATGTTAAGCAGCTGTCGGTTGTAGGTAGGTAACCTTGAAAAATGCGTTTTATGTTAGAAAGTATAAATATCCCAATGAGCCATAAAGGAATTAGTTCCCGGCAGTATATACATCGGTAAAAATTAGTCACACTATATCAGTACAAAAAGTTGAGAACCTGAAATGTAGGTCATTGTTGTGTCAGTAATCATTAAAAAACTAAATAAGTAAGTGTGCTTTGAGCAGAAAGAATTGATTAGTGGAAATTACATTGTAAAACAGTTTCGAAGCTCAGAAACTAGTCAGCTGAGTTCTCTAAATATTGGTAATGAGAGATGCATGGAACCAAACCTTGTAGACTGCACCTACCAACACGGGTCAGATTAATGGTCGACGGATTCACACTTTGATGCTAAATTTTGCTTCACCTTTCTATCTACCTTGCATCCGTAAGTAACACATAACTCAATCACCTGAGTCAAAAATATCAACTGGTTTAATATATTTCCTTCATACCATGCGTCCCTAACGGATATGAGCAATGTTTCATAGAACAGGTTAGTGACCGCTCAAAGTGATAATTATTAATGTTTTACAGTGTAAAATTAAGTGATTTATGTTGAAATTAAACACCTAATTACTGTCCCAATAAGAATATACTTTTACTTTACTGATAACTGCTAAGTAGCATTCAACCATGGTTTTACTATGGTTTACTTTTTGACTGTCTACTGATCATAAAAACATCAATTATGTGTAATGAATCCATTTAGAAAATATCAACTGATGAATATTAATTAACTCTTTATGGAAGCATTTCAAAGAAGACGTTAAATCATTACGAAAATTGTTGAAAATCTTCCGTACAGAAAGGAGTCATCAATGCATACTGTTTACAAGTCCTGAACTAGGGCGGAGTAATATATTTGTGATTTTCAGTATATTATGACTTCATATCACTTCATGTATTCAAAAGAATAAAATCAAGTATTATAACAAGTATTCAATAACGCATACGTTTAATGAGCCAGTTACTTGTCTGATTATACAAACTAATAGTCCAGTTGTTCACACCCACAACCCCTTCGGAGATTGAAATTATGACTTTCAGAACTCATGTTGAATATTTAACTAACGAACATTTAATCTAATAAAGATAAGTACTCATTCATATATTAGTCGGGATCTACATGGATCTGCATCATATTCATTATAATGGATTTTGTGCTTGATTTTCCTAAGAAATGTCTAGTAACAAAAATTGATTTCTGTAATCCCTAGTGTAAAAACTAATCTTAGTTTGGGATTCATTGAAATCAAGTGACTACTGTTACTTCTCAGTAGTGTACAATTAAAATCACACCAGGAACTGTTGGTCCATATAAGAAACAGATGCTCATTGCTTCCGGAATGTTAATATATGTCTAACTAACATTCATTATAGACTTAAAATTAAACACTCAACATGCTTGAAAATTTCATACTGTGTATCCGATTTGTAACCACATAGTACACTTAGATTATATGGATTTTGCTAAAACTAAGAAACTTTTGTTTCTTAAGTGGAATTTCCTTAATAAAATTAATATGCTGAATGTAACGTCAGACAGAAAAATTTCTTAAGATTAATTCCAAACAAGAATAAACTTCGAAGGATTTTAATTTTATTCCATTTTACAAAGATATCAAAAACTATTCTATAAAATGAATTAGATGTGTACTAATTCTGAAACTGTGAAACTGAATGTAGAGTTGTTTGTATATTTTTCACTACAGAGAAGAACAATCTGACAATATTGTCAGTCATAAACAAAATAGGATTTGCATTGGTTCAAGCTGACGTATCATACTGAAATAGCAAGATGGAAATTAAAAAAGTCAGTCAGTCAGTTACAACGTAGAACTTGGTACATGCGTACATCAGTTCAAGTTGCCAAGCCTCAATAAGCAGACAAAGATTGAATTGTCGGACCAAATCCCAGAGTAGGGAAAGGTAGTAACAGAGTAAGTACTAATGGAAAGGCATAGAGATCAGAAATGAGATTTGAGATAAAAAGTGATTCAGTAAAGAGAAAATTATAATAAGCTCAAAAATTAGAATTTGGAGGAAGACATGGAGTGGATGCACCTGCGCCATTGCAATCGATTTTGAGCCATATCACCTAAAGTCTCTAACCATTTGTTACGATCATCGTGTGGGCCCCAACCAGGTAGTCTACATCTATTAACATGGCTCAGCTCAATTGTCAATGTCTTCATGGATCGGTGCCATGTTTTCGTTTGGCCATCCTAGCTTTCTTCCAGTCTACTCCCACACCAGACAACACTGCTCGTTTCGGTAGACGGTGGTCAGGCATATGTAACACATGTCCTAACCACCTTTGCTGGTGAAGATTCACTACTTCAACAATAGGCTTACCGAATTTACCTAGTACTCTATTCCTAGCCCATGCATTGCTTACTCGGTTGTCCCAGCAAACACGAGCAATGTTTCGGAGATATCTATGATCGAATACTAGGAGCCTACGAATATCCTCTATCCTTAAAGGCCATGTTTCACATCCATAAAGTAAAACGGATCTAACTGCTGCACAGTAAACGCGTCCTTTCGTCATTAAACGAATGTCTTGCCTACGCCACAAGTGACGCAGGTTGGCAAAAGCCGATCGGGCCTTATGTATACGGGCCGAGATTTCATCGGACACCAGACCGTTAGGACTGATGAGGCTCCCGAGATAAGTAAAACGGTTAACACATTCAATAGTTTCGCTCCCTATCACTAACTTTGGTGCCGAATTAAGCCAGTCCTGAAGTAACATTTTACATTTGGATGGGGAGAATGGCATTTCAAACATGCTTACGTTCATGTTTAAGGTAGTCAAAAAATTCTGCATTTTATCAGAATTTTTTAAAAAAATGAATACAATGAGTATCAGATGTCGTAGTATAAGTGTAGTACTTTTGAAACTTAACCCTACCAACTTCTAGTTTCGATTATCAGATTGCCTTTGTCTCACTCTTATGTTATTACATACCCTGATCAAATGTTTTTTTATTATTTAATTTAAGTGCATGCCATGTGAATACTGAAGTTAACGATATAGACTTTTCCCACATTCTCTTCTATTTCAGAATCTAATATAGTTGTCTCCACACTCAACTCCCTCCCAGCACACAAAGTATCTCACGCTGGACGAAAACTACAAAATGCTGAATGTTGTATAAACCTCATTTAAACGGTAAACCATAGAGAATGTCACTTGACAAGAATGTATAAGTGGATTAAAAAGCACAAACACCCGGATATAAGAATACATAAATGTTGTATACTTCTACATAACAGGAATTGATTCCGAGCCACATAATTCAATGTCTTCAAAAATGGATAAATAATTACCAGGTAGTCCATACACACCGATATGGCTCAGTCACCTAATTAGTCAATGATTTCCCGAACTGATACTTATTTAGATACCTCGAAATTATTACCAAATTATTGGTACCGTAAAATATCATATCGGTAGTCCAGTAACAAGCGAGAATATCACGTAGACACCTTTGACCGAATACTTATTGCCTAAACATAAAATGTGACACTTGTTTCAACTAATGACTCCCAAGTTTCTGACATGAATTTCTTTTTGAGAGGCTGTGTAATAGTGCTAAATGACATTTGAAAACGCACTGCTATAAGACGGTTCAGTTTTCAGTAAACGAATTAAGCACCAAAACACATGTTGGTACCAAGAAAAATTCTATAAAATTATACCTTACTGAGCAGTTGCCAAGATTTCCTGGAGTCTACGTCTAAGAACCTAACATCAGAACAAAATATACAAAAACACGTCCCCCCTTAGACCATTGTAAGGTTATAATTCAAGTCGACAGTACTCTATCAGCACTGAGAACTACATAAATGCAGTAAAAAACCCTATTTACAATTAACAACACTCAATTGAATAATACTAGTAATAGATAAATTACAGTTACTTACTTGTTCCAATAGTCCATTCCAACCAAACGATGGCATTCTTAAGAAATCCATTTAGTTTACAGAAAAAATTATTCTTCAATCTATGTTTGTGAAAAGTCAATTTGAGTCTATATATATCTTTCAGAATAGTTGTGAAGTAACAAACACTGAGAACAACTTTACGCACAGGTACATATTTTCGTAAGCATTACAAATCACCTGTTAGTGATTAAGGTGTGTATGTGTGTGTGTGTGCGATTAGAGCAGCTTAATATGACAAATCATGACAGAAGTACAAATAATAAACTTAATACAAATTTACCACCTCCCTCCCTCAATCCTCTTTATTTTCATTTAAAGCAGGCTGTTAAAATTCATAATTTCAAGAGCAACGATCACATTTTCTTAACTAGTTTGTGAGTAAAATTATGATATTGAAAAGGGGGGTGGGAAGGATTGGCAGAAACTGCTATACTGCATAAACCAATCAGCTGTTAACTTAATTATAATGAGAACAACTATGTAACTGAATCAACCAATCATAATTGAGCATTATATTAATTGAGCGCTAAATATATAACAACAAAAATACTTGTGTATCTGTCTATTTATGTTATGTCAGTGTGCGTATTACTTAACGGAGGAAATACTGTTGACTGAAATCATGTATGCATTTGCTGTATGTAAATCATCATGATGAATAATGTTTTACTATAATCCGTTTGATGGTTGTTTTTTTGTTGTTGACAGGTCAGCTGCGACAAGAACAAATTAACTTATTGGACATTGTCGTAACTGAATTTTAAATAGAATTGTCTTAAAACTATGTTCAAATTTCACACTTACACGATTGTTTTATGCACATTTCGTTGTCAATTCTTATTAGCCGGATTAAGTCATTTGGAAAACCAACATATATTAGACAGTATTTAGCATTTGTTCTATTCAAATTACTTGAGTCGTCTAAGTGAAATACTATTCGGACAATAAATTAGAACTTAATATATATTCAGCGCTATCTGGATTTTACTGGGATCACCCAGAAAAGTCGTTTATAACTCCAAAAAAATATTCTTTACAGAATACCTATGCAAATATAATCGAATGCTGGTATGAAATGAAATTAACTTACCGTAATGTTAACGAAGCGATAGGATTAGATGACGACTGCGAAGCATAGGAAATTAGTTAAGTTTAAAATATGGTCTGTAGGTGATATGTTATTCAATGAGACTGAATTTCCCTCTATTTTATTATATATGGGTGACATATTCCGAACAAAGACGAGATATCTTAGTTGGTTGAATGCAGTCATAACAATAGCCTGGACCTATTTTCCATCCTATCAAGATATACTTGCAAACTTGTGAAAATATGGGAACTAGTTTAACGATGTGATTGTTCACTACTCAGTGATCAATCAACATATGTCTTAGTCCTGCAAGAACCCACTCATCGCCCCAATAACTCAGTGATAACTTCTCAGATAGTAAAGTTGGGTGATACAAGTCTTGATCGAACAAGAAGTATCCGTTCCATTGTGACTACTGGCCATCCTTGTTAACGTGTGCTCACTAACATGATTGCATTTTACGTTTTAAATATAACATCAAATACTCCTACCCAGCTCTCTATAAAAAGACAGATTGAGTGATTCTCGAAATTAGGACGTAATGATTGAAAACAAAACTTTATATCAACGAAATCAAGGAGTAGTGTACGAATACTAATCTACAGATCTCGGAATTAGATTGCAATGATTCATTTTGATTAAGAAAAATTTACTTGGCATGGCAGGTAATTCATATTTTTAACACACTGGTCAACACATAGATTAGTGCGTGATGCAATAATACATTGGTATTTATAAAGTATCTTCTAACTTCTAGACAAGTCAATTATACATTGCTTTATTTAGACAAAAAGACATCTGTATTTGGCATCCTTTAATTAATGCACTCATAAATATTATGGATTCACCAATTTCTTGTCAGTTTGTTCCTTTTTAAATAATTTCAGTGATCTCCTAACGCCTTACTCTTCGTCCATTGAGAACCTAAAAGAGAAGTTCCTCGTAACAGGTGAATATCTGCCAATTTACTTACTTCTATGGGACATGGTGCGTATGTCTTAACCAGAGCTTACTTCCACCACATATACGAGAATATATCCCAACTTAGTTCTACAAAGGAGAGTTAAAAATATTTATGATTTATACCACCGGACATTTCTTCGACCTAAATCGCTTAAACATTGTATAGGGATATTGATTTATATATGTACATAACTTCATTTTCTAGTCTACATAAATTGCCTCACATATAAGGGAATGTGGAACAGTTTACTGCAATTTATTCATGGAACAGATTCACCCTCTTTGTTTGCGAAAAACATCATTAATTCCCTTACTTCTGGTACTATACTATAATTGTTCATGTCAACGATTATCTCTTACTCACCTAATGAAATTATGAAGACTCAAAATATATGAATATTGCTGTGATTCAATAAAGTTTATTAAATGTTGTTTCATGACAAATTTAAGCCTCATGAATTTATCATAAACTTATATAACCAACCATCATAAAGAATCCCCGAATATGTTCAAACTCTGCCCATCTACTTTATGATATTTAGGATTGTTTTGTTGTTGTTATGTACCGTTTGTTTCTATTTTCTTTTCTCTCAAGCTGTATATGATGATATATAAAACGTTCATAGAACCTGATTCAATCAATCGAATCAAGCAATGCTGCTTGGAGCATAGGCCTCCGACCAACATTCTACAACCAACTCTGTCCTGGGCTTCCCTTTCCACTTCTTCCCAAGTACTATTCATTCATTTTACGTCTGTCTCTGATTCTCGGCTCATTGTGTTCTTTGGTCTTCCTTTATTACTTTGACCTTGAAAATTGTCTCGTGACGCAGTTTGGTGATTTCTTTAATATGTATGCTATCCACTTCCAGAGTCCTTTCCTAATTTATTCCTCCGCTTTAATTTAGTTTGTTCTCTGCCATAAAAGGTTGGTCAAACGCTGACCACAGTAGAACCTGCTTATTTTCTATCAATCATATTTCTTCTTTGCAAATATTGTATGTTTACTCCCACGCTAGTAAAATATTAGTTAGAAACTGTTGCATATTATGAGATATCAACTACTTGAAAACACACGGTCATGATATATCTGTGCAACTCTGTATATGAACTCCAACTCACGTACATTATTTATTATAGTTAATTATGTACCTTCACGATTATTTCTGATAATCATCTTTTATTTCAGTTGAGATGGTTATTTTTGTAAATATTAGTACTTTTAATTGATTGAATATGCTACGGATTGATTTTGACAGGCTACCACTGAAAAACAGGAAGTACTAGATACCTGTTCCGTTCTAGTGTTGAGCCCCTCAGCAGTGTGCACTCCAGATTTTGCACCAGAGGATTCAGGTTGACGGCGAGCACCTGATCCTCTGTACCACCAAGTCGGCACCTAGTGGTAGGATTCCTACTTCCATCAGTTTGTGATATAGAGCACGATGACCACTCACTGACATTGGTGATGACTGTCTCACTCCCGACAAGTAAGAACTCCACCAGTCCCGACTTCTCAGCTAGAGCTTCAGGAACTGGTGGGGTTCAAACTTGTCTGAGAGTGAGACAGTTATCACTGATAACTGTCTGTCACAAATTGGTGGAAGTGGGAATTCTATCACTGGATACCGACCTGGTGGTGCGGTGGGTTAGGTGCTCGCCGTCAACTTGAAGCCCCTGGTGTGGACTCCGGGCTGCGCACTGTTGAGGAGTTCCACACTAGAACGGAGCAGGTATTTAGTGCTCTATGTCTTTCAGTGGTACCTTGCCAACATTAGTCTGTGACATATTTGATCAACTAAAAATAATCATTCACCTTAAATACTATTGCCTATGTCTATACATTTTGCTAACATTTCATTCTTCATAGTTTTAAACATTTCTGTTTCGAATGCTCAATTAAAATAACTAACACCTGAATACGCCTGTAATTAAATGTGTATTCGGTAATTGAGTTCAGAACATATAGGATGATTATTACTAACTTTATTATTACAGCAAAAAAGGCACTTGAATTAAAAAATAATTAATTAATTAGAGATGGAAAGTAGGTTATGGTAGCCGATTATAGTACTACTAGATTGATAGAATTCGAGCAGCACTATGGAGAGCTAGACAAAAAACACATTGATCACTATTTAATGATCAGTCATTGTTTAACTAACCGCTCTCTAGATTCAAAAATACTGACAACGAGAAAGGTCAAATGTATAACTTTGTAAATATTTAGCAAGTTAGTGGCTATCTGAACTTAAAAAATAAGTGGAAAACAAGTTGAAATTTGAGGCAACTTATACTGGATTTGAGTTCTAGTGTAAACGTAAACACTGAGATGCAGTGTACAAGATTATTCTTAAATAGAACAACTGCCTATTATCTAACATTAGTGTACTCCATTACAATGCAACGTACTGCTCCCGAGATTGTAATGACCTCAATCCTTAAAAAGTACTATCCTTGAAAATCTTGGGGCCTTCAATCATGTAACCGTTGGGACGAATTTCACTTATAGTAATTAGTATTGCGCAATCTCATGAAATGACTGATGACAGGAATATAGGCGACTGGTTCCAACAATATGGTCTGAAGATTAAATGACTTATTTGAGTCTAAAAATTTTTACATTAGATCCACTGTATGTTCATAAATGCTCACAATCTAGTGAGAAATATCTGTTCAGTCCTGCATAGTTTCTAATTATTTTCTGTTAAATGGTCGATCGAACTGTTTATGATAATACCCACATGACAACACAAATGTAATGACGCTTGAAAAAAAATGGTCCA
Organism: Schistosoma japonicum; assembly: GCA_025215515.1. NCBI lineage: Eukaryota > Metazoa > Platyhelminthes > Trematoda > Strigeidida > Schistosomatidae > Schistosoma > Schistosoma japonicum. The sequence continues at coordinate 31,291,316 of CM046064.1, read as the reverse complement.
CTTTCATTTAAAACGTGAAAAATCGTAAACTTCAGCAACAATTAGAATTCTTTTGATATGAGGTGGTCTTGTGGAAAATAACATTTAATTCTGTTTATATTCGTCGCAGATTAATCTCGACTTTGTACCACTGAAAACCAGAGAGCACTTGACAGCTATTTCGTTCTAGTCTCTGTAATGTGGGCACTCTCGATTTTGACAGCTAATCGAATCTGGGATTTTAGGTCTCACTGTGAACACTTAAGCATCAGTACCACTGGGTCGGCGTCCAATGGTATCGGTGATAACTGTTCCACTTTTAAGAAAGCAGCACTCCACCAGTTACGATTTCACATTAGAACTTCGGTAACATATCGAAGTTAGTAACCACTAAGCTGATTATTTTAGTTGAATTAAAGTGGTATTGTGAAGAGTGGTGTTCGATTTTTTTTTCTGTTTGTATTCGTCATAGATTTTTCTTTCATATTTAATTTCCAAAACTACAAACTTTTCTAATCGTTACAATGACACCACAAAATCAAGTCATTCGAGACATCATGATTACAAATCACTTAGTGAGTAATATTCACTTTGAATATTATAATTATTTAATCAATTGACGACCTAACTTAATCACTGCTTACTTCGGTTATATTCGATTATGAAACAATTAATTATATTGTCTTATGTTGTCTTCTCGTAACTTTCATTCAACATTTCTTCCTTTACAATCTCACCACCCTTCTTCATAAGTACAACTATATTACTATGACAAATATTACAGAACAACAACCAATGTATGAGGTATAACGGATACAAATTACATCATACTGTTATTTACCTTCACAGCTAGTATGCGTGTGTGTGTGTGTGAATATGACTTACATTCAGCTTATTTGAATATTAGTATTGACAACATGTATGAGGATCATAACAGCTGTTGCGTAACTGAAAGTTGACAAGATTTAAGATGAATTTCACACAACTGAAGAAAGGAACTCACAGATATGATAATTATAATAAATAGTAAGTTGATTGATTTTCTGCTTTCAATCAAGTCTGTCAACAGGTGAAACTGTATTCAATTTGTTACATAATCATAATGATTACGGAAAGAAATATAAATATTATTAAACATTAGTATTGAGTTTAACTCAACGTATATCTACAGCTTATATTCGCATTTTCACTGGTCAAAGTTAATCAATGTAAGCTTAATTGTAGTCAACAGTGGAAAAAACGACGATAGATGGTTTTTACAAATGTAGAATATATTTGAGGTGTGCTGTGGAGATTGGTATAAATCTTAGTTGATTAGATTCGTCACAGATAGATTTTGGTGTAGTGTCATTGAAAACCATGGAACACTGGAGAGCTGTTCCATCATAGTATTGTGTTATGATGCTAGATTTTTGAGGGTTGCGTGAGCGAACGATATTACCGATACTTGTACCTTGGACGTATACCGCGACTTGTTCCCTTCCCAGCCAGCAGCTATGACAAAAGACTAAGCTTGTAAGAAGATTGTATTGTGGAGCAAAAGTGAGACGAGAGAATAGTGAACTAGCAAACCAGTGAATTTGTATTTTTAAATACATGGATTTTTATATCGATCAATTTACAATGATTATTCATTAAGTGGAATCAATAACATTTAATTAATACAATCAATTACTGTCAACTGTATTTTTAGGGATTATGAATCCCTAACATATTGGACACGTCAGCAGTGTTTACTCTTGATTTCGCCAGGGTAATTACTAGTGACTAACTTCAGGATGATCCCGATGTCCTAGTGAAAAATCATTACTAATGAAGTCCAGATTTGTCGGAAGAGAGACAGTCATCAATAGATTGTCTTCAGGGTATATCACAATTTAATGGACGTAGGAGTTCTACCGTTGTAGGCTGCTCCAGTGGTACAGGGCAGTTAGGCGTTACTTAAACCGAAGGCCCCGGGTCCCATTCCTGTAGTTGGATCAAGGGTGGGCACTGTTGGTGGCCCCACACTAGGACAAAACAATTGTTTCGTGCTCCATGGTTTTAAATGGTACCCTATCATCACCAAACTGTGACGAATCCAATCAACTAAATGTAGAATTAATTAAACACATAGTAGTAACCAACTTCATACTTTCTAGTTATTAGTGTCAATTGAAATCTATGAATCGAGTAAAGACTTGTCACTTGCTTAATTGATCTAGTATCCCTGAAGAATTTGTTTAATTATAACTTGTGTGGTATTCTGGATCATATTTGTGCAGTATTTGGTACTCATCAATAAGGAGTATGTGCAACATTCCGCTGGATTTTAAACCTGTTCCACTAGTATTGATTGGCTTTAACTATCCAACAGTTGGTTATTTATTTAAACGTACGTTATAGTCAGTAATAAATTATGCGTATTATTTGATCAATGGTGCCATTTTTCTCAAGATAATATTTTATGTACAGATTTACTCAAGTGACAAAGAATAAATAATCATTGAGGATAAGAAGGCATCACTTACTTGTTTCATCCAATGATTGTACTTCTCAAGAGTGACCAACCATGACACAAACAAGAATCAAACTAGGAACCCTTTAATTGTTCATATATCTTATTCTAATAAATTAACAAGTAAAACTGAAATTTCATAACTAGTATAGTCAGGATAAGAATATTTATTTCGCCTGTATTCAGCCAATCGACCATTAGACCGCTGATTATTGCTTAAAATTAATAATTATTATGCAATACCTTGATCAACCCATGTAAGTGCCTAATTAAAATGAACCACTAAAGATAGTTAAATATGTTAGATTATTGACGTCATCACAAACTGATCAATATTATTTAATCAGTACTTAAAACTAGAGTAACGTGGTATCAGTTACTACCCACTAATTTTAATTAATTTTAATGTCATTTTTAGAAAAGTTCAGTCTTGGTTAGAATAGTTTAGTCGTCATTTCACTATATAACGCATGTTCGTAATGCATAGAAAATATTATTTCCTTCAACATCAGAAGTATTCTTAACCAATATGTGTTAAATAGCGGGAAACTTAGATCAAAAATGTTTTCCCACTAAATATTTTTAATTAGCCAACATGAACACTGAGTCATATAGTATTGGTCATTTTCCCTCTATTATTTCTTCACAGAGATGGGGTTTCACAGTGACTCTGTATAATTTTATGGTAGTATTGGATCCAATTTGGAATGTTTTAGGAACAATAACTCAGGGATATATTTGGAATCGAGACCAAAACAATCATAATTCATAGTTAACATGATAAATTTTTCATTCAAAACTCTGTTAAAAATTATTTACTTAATTTCAGTCGACAGTTTTAATTCAGACTTGAATGAATTCATTGGTCACATGTAGATACAAGAATACACACCCAATGCTTAATAAAATTTTATGATGTGAATTTAAGTTACATGATACATTCTTAAGTCGTCCGACTGACAATCAACAAATAGAAATTTCACTGAAAATCAAAATGTATCTTGGAAACTTTAGAAATGATTTCGAAAATAATATTCACATTGAGTTATTGTAAAATACACTGATATGATCACTGAACAGTCTTTCTCGTACTAATTCGCGTACTGTACATACTCAACACTGCATAGGATGTTTAGTTCATACATCAGAATTCAAATATAATTTCGTTTTAGTAATCGCTATTATGTAATTCATATGTTAAAAGTAACTACATTTGTAATTGAATACTACAACTTTTGAATGATTTATGTGTTCATATTTAATTAATTTAGACACTACATATACCTACTTCATAGATGATTTCTACTACTTGTATCTAGAACACTTTAGAAATTAAACGCTTATGAATAGTGAACTGTATTTAGTGTATTTGAGTATAATTCCTGATCAATTTGTATTTTAAACTCTATTGAAGCGTCTCATAAAAGAAGGACAACAGCTGTTCAATGTACTTTAATTTCAATAAGTTATTGAATTCACATTAAATTGTGTATAGTAAAATACATCATCTACATTGATATTAAATGTCAATTTTCCGCCTACATTAGTGTTTATTAGATTTTTTCTATAATTAAAACAACTGATCCATTTCAATGTAATTTGTTCTTTTATGCATTATAAACTTCTGAATTAACACATCATTACCTTTACACATAATTTAGTTGTTTATTTAATGTATAAAATTTGAGTTACTGATTTAAATTTGCATTTCTACCTTTTGTTAAACATCTTCAATCATCGTTAACTTTTCTATAGATTACGATTGTAAACAAAAAGAAAGATTTTTTTTGAAACTCATTTGTATTTTCTAAGTTCATATCAGAGAAATATGTACTTAAAAAGAACGATCAATCTTGTGTAGGCGATTGAATTTTGTTATTGCACATTTCTTAGTATAATCATACTAGTTAATTAGGAGGTAACTGGATATTCACGTTGATTTGTCATGGACTGAATCTGGTCACTCTCTGTTGTTTATGAGTATCTTGAAAGGATTGCCATAATATAGAGATAGACTGGCGAGCAGAATACAGAACACGAGTTTTATCCTATTTGAGATATATCAGCTAGATGTATCTGTAGCCCAGTGTTGATGTTCACACCGGGACTCGAATTCAATTAGTTTCGTGTCAAACGCCACCGCCTTCACTGTACTATTACTTTAGGATGCTGTAATGATAGTTGGAATTGAAGTTTCACACCACAGATTGATAATAGTTAAGCTATCAATGAAAACTAGATGATTCTGAACTACTTCCTCGACATAATACTTAGTAACTGTATCGATTCAATGATCGGACTCTGTGTTTGTGATCGCTCAATATCATGAATTTCTTCTAAACCTTTGTAAGTGCCAAATTAGTGGTTCCATATTGATGGACTCATTACCAGGAATGAAGGTCCCGGTTTCGAGCCTCAATAGGATCGTGAATGGGCATTTCTATGAAATCTCATACTAGAACGTTAAATGTGTTCATTGTTTCATGGTTTTCAGTGGTTATCTAATTACTATAAGTCCATTATGCAAACGTTAAATACACTATACGTCCGGCGGAATACAATAAATTTTGTACCATGGTGTAAACAATAATTTAGATGATAAATATACTTCAGTTTCAACTTATAAGTAATAATTACAGACGTCCTTTCAAATTACCTCGGTTTTTCTCTAGTATAGTTGTTTTACACGTTCACATACAACAAACTAGCAAAAGTTAAATACATCGATTTATATTTGGTGCGTACCTGTAATGACCAGCTACAATCCAACAAAGATTATACAAAGCTCTAGTAATAACTTCATATTCACTCAGTGAATAATGTGTTAAAGTATAAAATGATAGTCATTGGCTACTAATCCCAATGTAAACACTGACATTGGGTCTATGATACATCTGGCTAACGAATCCTATATAGGACCAAATACATATCCTGCTTTTTGATATTAGCCACATATCGACTAAACTAAATGATGTTCATCTTATTTCGAACCTCATAAGGGTAGGCAACTTTTTTATGACCTTCAAATTGTTAACATAATAGTGATAGGGATTGATTAAGTTTAAAATCAGTAATATTTCATTATAATACTGACTCCTATCATATGGATTATGAGCTCTTATTCGACTTGTAGTTCTTCCTTGATGATAAGTACTGATTGCCACAAAACACAAATCGATAATTGTCTCGAACACTAACCATTCCGGTCTTTAAGAAAGGACAGAAGTCCTCGTGTGACAATTACCGAGGAATCAGTTTAACGAATATAGTGTCCAAAATACTAGCTTCAATAATACTTCGACGTCTAACTAAAGCTTGTGAAGAGCATACTCGGTAAAACCAAGGTGGCTTCAGATCCAGACGTGGTTGTATAAACCAAATATTCACACTTAGGCAGGTTCTGGAACATAGGCACACTTTCAGACGCCCAACAATAGCTGTATTCCTTGACCTTAAGGCGGCGTTTGACTCTATTGATCGTAAGGTTATGTGGCAATGTCTGTCATTGAAAGGCGTACCGAAGAAGTACATTAATCTTATACAAGCTCTCTACTCGAACACCACATGTCGTGTTAGAGCTTATGGCAGATTGTCTTCGGAATTGATCACTTCTAGTGGTGTTCGTCAAGGTTGTCCGCTATCCCCATTTTTATTTAATTTTATCATGGACGTACATTTAGAGTTAACATTGTCATCGTCTGATTTCTCTGGGGTTGACCTCCTTCCAGGAGATAAACTTACTGACTTAGAATATGCCGATGATATAGTTCTACTGAGTGGAGATGCTGATAAAATGCAGAATTTTTTGACTACCTTAAACATGAACGTAAGCATGTTTGGAATGCGATTCTCCCCATCCAAATGTAAAATGTTACTTCAGGACTGGCTTAATTCGGCACTAAAGTTAGTGATAGGAAGTGAAACTATTGAATGTGTTAACCGTTTTACTTATCTTGGGAGCCTCATCAGTCGATCATAGATGTCTCCGAAACATTGCTCGTGTTTGCTGGGACAACCGAGTAAGCAATGCATGGGTTAGGAATAGAGTACTAGGTAAATACGGTAAGTCTATTGATGAAATAGTGAATCTTCACCGGCTGAGGTGGTTAGAACATGTGTTGAGTATGCCTGACCACCGTCTACCGAAACGAGCAATGTTGTCTGGTGTGGGAGTAGGCTGGAAGAAAGCTAGGGGTGGCCAAACGAAAACATGGCACAAATCCATGAAGTCATTGACAACTGGGCTGAGCCATGTTAATAGATGTAGACTACCTGGTTGGGGCCCACACGATGATCGTAACAAACGGTTAGAGACTTTAGGTGATATGGCTCAAAATCGATTGCAATGGCGCAGGTGCATCCACTCCTTGTCTTCCTCCAAATTCTAATTTTTGAGCTTATTATAATTTTCTCTTTACTGAATCACTTTTTATCTCAAATCTCATGTCTGATCTCTATGCCTTTCCATTAGTACTTACTCTGTTACTACCTTTCCCTACTCTGGGATTTGGTCCGACAATTTAATCTTTATCTGCTAATTGAGGCATGGCAACTTGAACTGATGTACGCATATACAAAGTTCTACGTTGTAACTGACTGACTGACTATACTTTAAAAATTTAATATTCATCAAATCGATTATCAGTAGAATAATCTCAGATTATAATGGAATATTCTTTAATTCTGTAAAATCTAATTGACATTTATTTTCTTATTTTACACTAAATTATATTGAATATTACAAATGTGTGTTTTTTTAATGTATGAATTAGATATCATTCATAAATTGATCATTGAATGACATGACTAGGTTAATTATAATGAACTTCATTCAAGATTGTTTTATTTCTTTCACAAATAAAATACATGAATAAAACCAGATATGTTAATATTTCAATTAATTAATTGAAATCTGATGATGAATTCTTTAGATTGTAAAATTCTCATCTTTTCATAAACTAAATGATCATTTCTTCTAAAATAAACATTTCAATTTTGTCTAAATCAAATACTGATTTACTTAAATTGTGTGAATTGATGATGTTTGAAACTTGTCGAATAGATATTCAACTGAACAATGAAGTAGGTTGGAGATCATTTATTCTTTTTGTAAACTAAGTATACACACATGTACATTAAACATATGGAAATGCATACAAATGCTTATACATTCATTTTACATCACGACTGTTATATCTCTATTTCTATATAAACATTAATTGAGTCTGAATAATCATTTTACTGATGATGACAACATATTTCATTAGATGAATTATTTTGACTATGACATAATCATGATGAAATTATGAGAGAAACAAAATATTCAATCTCAACAATTCATAAAACAGTTAATATTTATCTGTATCTACATACATATGTACATACAGATAAGAACTTTAAACAGGCAACTTGAATAGGATGATAAAATTCTGTTGAATTAAACATTCAATAATTCAAGGAATTTTATTTCACTGTACAATTGCAACAACTTACAAGCGGTTACAATTATTAATAACAATTTTGTTTATTATAATATGTTGAAGGAAATTGTTGTTTTGTGATTTTAAATCGCATGATGAGTTTAAACAGACATTTAACACTTGCACAACGTACTTGTCAACCAATTTAGATCTTGCATGTCAGTGATTCTAAATGATCTTACTGGGAGTCTACTCATGGTTGTTTTATTCTTTTTGTTACTTTATAGACTGTTCACTTCTAGTCCTAAGATCGTTCCATTCATTTACTGACTGAATATGTATGAAAAACACCAATTCAAACCGGTTTACAAGCAATCGAAAACCAATATATAAATTATTATTTCATCCTGTTATAAGGTTCTTCATCAGAGACAATATTTTAGAACTCTAAGACTTGTATATCCATTACATCATATTCAGTTGTTTCCAGTTCTAACCTTAATCAATTTCCAGTTTTATGCAATTATCATTCGATATCATTCACAGATAGCTACAACTTTCTCAACATAATTGAACTCAATTAACATTTACTGAACACTAGTCGGAATCGAATAGTTGGTATCATGAGCATTAAAATAAATAAATAACTTGGTATTTTCTACTAGTCAAACCAAGGGGCTCAACAATAATCTTGATGGAGATTCTCAGTTCATAAATACCTATTCCTAAGATTTATTTGTTTGCACGGTTAATGACATCCTTAAGAAGACATGAGATTGGCATTTTTATATATATACATAACTTTTGATATGCCGAGTCACGTGAAGATAAATCCATAAAGATTCTGTGAACAATCGTAAGAGGTGAAGAACAGACATTTTACAAGTAAGGCAATGTGAATAATTGACTGAAGTCGATGATGAATGTACCATTTAATTTGTACCTAGTGATTTGAATTTAAATAATTCACTATTCAGGATACCAGTAGTTCAGTACTTCATACGCATTTCTCCGTTAATTCTCCATCTAACAGTGGTCTGCTATTCAACAAAATGATGTGACTATTTAACCTATTTATTTCATGAACACTTGACACCATACTCAAATTTTTTGGGTCACTATATTTTTCTTAAACAAGTATCTATTACTTTAAGTTTTCCTATCTTCTTATACTTACTTCAATTGAATTGTTATGTCTGTCAATTATGTGTTCTAACATACTTTCACAGGAATGTGTTATAAATTGCCATGAATCAACTTGCTAAAAATGTCAATAATTATCACCACAGGCCATTACACTCTAGAATCTATTTACACCAGTTATACTGAACGATGAAATGAGATGCTTCATATTGAGATATCACAACACTGTCCATAAGCATTTACGAATGAATGTGAATAACAGTTAACCATCGTACATAAACACATTTATTTCTTTGAATATTCACACGTTGTATACTAATAAAACGGGAATTTTATGGAAATATTATTTGGTTTTGTGATCAGTACTGTTACATGTAATCAGTTAGATGGTAGTGTATACAACAGGTATTATTATCATTATTACTTTAGTGGTAATCGAAAAAAAGTTACTTTGTTGTCTGTTAAGCTCTCAAAGTAAAAAATTATTATGATTGTTGTTGTTTCATTTCTCTCATTAACATAATGATTAGTTTTTTTTTTGATTACCTTCTGTATGTATATTCATCTGTATGCTCAGTTGTCTATGTCCCTCTCTCCTAACTATGTTCCTTTATGTCACTGTGCATTTTTCATTCTTTTGTAACTAAAATACAACTGTTTTTTTTTATAAATAACAATTGATTGCATAATTCTGTGAGTGCAGCAATATGACCAGTCTATTAATATTAGTAATAGTCTTTTTGCGTGTGTAGAATTTGCATTTTGATTCATTTTCCTGATTGAAAGGAGTTCAATGTTTTTAATTTGATTCATTTAGGTAAATGATTGTGTGTAAGTGACAAACATAATGACAATTTACAAGTGTATCTATGTACGTATATGGATACAAAGAAGTATAAATGATGTACAAATATGTAAAAGGCTTATTTTGATTCTTATTCATCAAAGACTGAGCTCAATTAGTTACGACTGAAAACCTGTGAGTACTGAACAGTTATTTCATTCCAGTATAGGACACCTCAGGTGAAAATACATCCTTCTCCCCCCCCCCAACTGCATTATGAGTATCAAGCTCATGGTCTCCCAGGCTTCGTGTAGAACACTTAACCAAAAGCACCACTTCGATCAATTTATGATATAGTGTGACGATGAATCCACGACAAATCAAACCAATCTCCCCAAAACACTATCAGCTTAAATAATTTCTTAAAGTAAAACAAATTTAATGTAAGAACTGTTTGTTTTTACTTGAAAAACGAAATTGAGGAATATATTTCTTTCATTTAGTTTTTTCTGTGAATTCCTGTTTGTTATGAGGCTGAGTTTCACTACTTACCGACACCAATTGGTATATGTATGAAAATCAAATAGTACAGTATAGTGGCTTCGAGCAGGGTAGTAAATGAGATTTATATGTCCTAATTTCACAAGCTAGTTAATGAACTATAAGGTCAGGATCTAACAATTATTTGAGGTTTTCATAAATCTTACTCGTGTCTAAATTATGTTGCATACAAGTGTATAATTTTGTTATACAAAATAACTCATGCTTTCCTGACCGCTTATAATGCCTAGTGATATTAAAATGTTTAGTATAATGTTGCATCATTAACTTAAGCTTGTATGTAGTAATCACTGGATAACAATTAGTCAAGATTATTAAATACATAATAAATATAGTAATGCAACCTTTAGTCAATTATAACATATTTGCTTTGAAGTAAATCAACAGATTTTATATGCACTGGAATCTAAATCGTTGGTGAATCAGGGAAATTACTCTACATTCAAATTACGAAGTCAAAATCCAGCAGTCCTGCATATTTTTTTTGGATTGAGTCGTGACTATCAGTGATAACTAACATACATTTATATTCATTAATTAAAAATCTATAACCTCATCAATTGATATTTATTGTATCGTATCTACTGTTCTCTCCTACTCATTCAACAGTTAATACAAATACTGTCATTTTATTTATAGGTACGAGAGGTTAACATTAATTATTTTCCAACATACTCCACTTCTAATAATAATATCACACATTAAGAGCTGCACGTCATGTGTTTGACTGATAGGTAGATATTCCAACAGCATCGAACTCTCTCATAGAACTCTGACGAAAATAATGTGATTTCAATAAATTATCATGTTTTTGGAATTGTCTTTATATTTACTGGAGTTGAATAATTATAGAATAGATGATCTATACTAGCCAATATATGCAAGACTTTTACTGGTGACCGAGTGACATGACAACCTTCAATAGTAACCAGATATCGTAATGTTTTGTCGATCTACCCGTTGCTATCTAAATCAGCCTAAGCGAAAATAACAATCGAATCCGAGTTACCGGGTTCATAATTTGTTTATGTGTACTTCAAACAGTTTCTAGCATACAAGCACAATTAGAAAAATAATTCTGGAAATTTAATCATTCTAAATCCCTACTGAACATTTAGAGTTATTACATCGAACACCTACTAATAATATATTTGCTCTTAATATAAACTGATGGTGTTATAAAGTGGTATTTCATAGTTAATGCATCTACCATATCGTTAAGTGGTTGGAAGTATCCTGTAGAAATTTCCGAACGTCAGTTTAGTGATGGTAGGCATTTGTCATTAAGAAGTACCTATAAACTTGAAGAAACTGATATTTTTGATACTATTCGGAATCGCATCACTAGTCTTTGAAATTGGGCACGTTCTCACTAACCAGTTCATGTCCTGATTGATTACTGAGTAATAACCAATATCATGTTTGTTTTGTTCATGGCATAGATCAAACTGAATCCAAAAAGTTGAAACTTTCTATGACGGATGATTGTCATGGATTAGGTTTCACGGAAGTTCATCAGTGTATATTACTGATGAATTTCAAACTGGGATGTGACAGCTTCTTAACGATTCGTAGTTTTCATTGTTTTGCTAGGTTGATTTCATTCATGAAACTATCCCCCTTTCCTTCAACTTGCTCAACTAAATATTTATCAGAATAATGAATAGCTTGAAGGTAAGATGAATAACCCTTCATAGATCTGTAAATATAAATAAATACTGTTTTTCTATTCACCTGTTAATCATGTAAACAGTTACACTGTGATGAATATCATCTTCATTTTTTTCTTTTATGTAAAATAATGAAAAGGAGTTAAATTGATTTATTATATGACCATTTGAATGTGTTTTAGGGATATGGTGTGTGTGTGTATGATCATTGGTAGTTGCCAATACAATATAAGTAACATTTGTAGTTTGAGTAGTAATAGAAATAATACTAACAGTTAAACAAAGTGTAAGATAAGCGTGACTAGTAGTAACAGTTGTAGGTGAAGAGAAGGATTAAAGAATAGATGCAGGATATAAAGAAAACAATCAAAATATATCTATGCATACTGGAGATGTTTATGAATTGTGACATGTGTATACAAATCATGATGAAACGTATTAATAATAAACGAATATTTAATGAATTCTCTTTGACTTTTTCTTATTGTACACGTTTCTTTTTCTAATATTTAATTCGATGAAGAAGTAAACGATAGTAATGATTTATGCAAAACTTAATTTTTCTTAATGTTTAAATTCTAATTTATATGACCCCTCCTGTTTCTTCTCCTCCTCACTCTTCTCTCATCCTCTCATCCTTGTACATAAGCACTATTAGTAAATTAGCATCTAATCAAATATAAATTATACATTAATAATAGTTCATAAATATCTATAAGTAATACGAAGTAAGTACATATGTGTGTGTGTATGTGTATTTGTATGTGCACAACAACAAACTCATGATATTCAATGATTTAAGTAGTAACTTTAATTTACTTCAGTATTGTAAACATTTACTCGAAACTAATGATTTAAACGCTTCTTTGTTTTTTTCACCTTTTAACTACAAAATAGAAATGGTCAAAAAAAAAGAATAGAAAAGACAAAAAAACACAACAACAACATGTACATATCGCTTAATAAGTAATTATCTTATTTCATTATACATGATCACATTATAAATATATCATTAAACATAGAATGAAATTGAAGCAATGAACTGAAAAGTAACATGAAAGAGAACAAGAAACCAATTGAAACAGAAGCTAATGAATGCATTTAAATTCAAATTTGTATACACTCATACATATATATACGTATGTGTAAGTAACGTAAGTTAAAAAAATATCATGTCCATTAATATAGATTGAGCATTAATCAAGATATATATATATATATATATATATATATATATATATATATATATATATATATATATATATATATATGCTTATAATACATGTATTTATTTATACACGTCTATATAGTTCAATATACAATGTGTTGTTGTCATGCCACCCATTACTCCTTTCTATGTTACTATTGAACACTGAATTTTAGTATCATCATTTTTGATTGTCACATTTTACATGAATAAATTAACTGTTTATTATTTCGTTTAGTTTTATGCTTAAAAAATATATGAATTGAAATGGTTATTTTTGTAGATATTGCTATTTTTAGTTGGTTGATTATGTCACAAATCGACGTTGGCAGGGTACCATTGAAGATCAAGGAGCACTGGCTAGCTGTATCGTTCCAGTTTGGAACCCTTCAGCAGTGTGCACCCCAGCCTCTGGCCTAGAGGCTTCAGGTTGACGGCAGACACCTAATCTATTGCACCACTGGGTTGGCATCTAATAGTAGAATTCCTACGGCCATCATTTTGTGATATAAAGCACAATGATCATCCATTGTTATTAGTGGTAACTGTCTCACACCCAACAAGTCTGAACTTTACTAGTTACAACATCTCACTAGAGCTTCAGCAACATCTTAAAATATTTGTTTTACGATGAAAAGATGGTACAATTTGACTAAAAATTAATTCAGTTACTTAGTTTATTTTTGTTTAGAACATGAAATAATCCAATATTGAATATTGTACATATTGGACATGGCTTAAATGCCGGCTTATGGTGTTTTCCTGCTTGTTATCTATTATGAAGGTATTTATAAAATCTATGTAATATATTTTAGATATCTTGTGAAGTATCATATTCAATTATGTATCCTTGATAAAACCTTTGTATAATGAATGATTTCATTAAATTCTAGGATTATAACTACTTCAGTGAACTAAACTCCTTGAAGAATACTAAGTGAAGTACAGTTTTCATGTAGAAACATACCATTTATGAAGAATTCGAACATGTTGAACTTTATCATTTTCAATTAGTCTAAACATTAGATTAATGTGGAAATTAATAGGTGAAAAGAATAAATTCAGTTATTTTAACCATAGTTACTCAGTTAAGAATTAATAATCAACATGCTTATTACACGTTTCATTACTTCAACTTACAGTCTTCACTATAAAAAACGCTATCTGGCTGGTTGTCTTGTTATTCCTTGCAATAAGTATTACGTTCAACATCTAGTGGGACATTTATTCAAACTTTCTAATTGATTGTTTGATTGGATCGAATATGACGCTTTCAAAACTATTACTACTGTAGCGATTTCGTGATACGGTAAAAACTCACTTATATTAAATCGGTCAAGTCTGTTCTTTATGTTACATAAAAGGAGTTTGTTACGTCGTGGACTTGGACGTATTCTGATAATGATCTCAGCCATTCAACGATATACGATCTCTAGAGAGGATTAAGAGATTCAAATGACCTTTAGCAGTTACAGGATATCTTAGTACTTTGTCATCTTATACTGATATTGTTTAGCTCCATCCGAAATGTAAGAATACTTAATTTCAACTACCCGAACACTGTAGAAACAGAAACGATTATTTCACACAATCGTTTTTATGTAAACATGCATGTTCAGACAAAACAACACTACGATTATACTAACTATATCAATAAAAAAACAAAAGCATTAGTGACTAAAAGAACAGGGGAAGAGGGCAAGTACATAGTCCACGGATAAAAGTGGTATACTAACTTTACATTTTCAAAAAAATTCTT
The DNA here is from genome assembly GCA_025215515.1 of Schistosoma japonicum. Lineage (NCBI taxonomy): Eukaryota > Metazoa > Platyhelminthes > Trematoda > Strigeidida > Schistosomatidae > Schistosoma > Schistosoma japonicum. Next base: position 31,276,296 of record CM046064.1, on the reverse strand, counting down.
TAAAACCACGAAAATGTGAAAATATAAGTAGCAAAACACTTATTTATATTGCCTGTAATAATCTCTGGAAGAATAGTTCTGAAGTGTTGCATAGCAGAACCAACATTTAGCAATCATCTAAGGTGAATGGGACAAACAATTCCATTTAGGAATATACTATGATGAAATAAATACAGTACAGATCAAAGACTACTGATTATGTTTAAATAAGTAGTCCAAGTAATAAATCGAAAGTGTTTTATTGTTTAAGTCTAGTTTTGGTGTTAATGAAAAAGTTTACATGTTCAGCGCAGTACAAACAACTTTTATTGTGTTATTTTAATCGTATTCCCATACACCACTCAGCTATAACATTGGCGGATTATTCCATAACAACTTTAAAAATCTGTAGAACTTTAAGTCACTACTAATCTATGAAGCTAATAAGTCAGTAGTTGTTAGAAGCACGTGTTAATCCAAATATGATTAGGTACTGTTTTTTAATTCGTTTGCACCCTAACAAATTATTTATGTATATCAGAACAGATGTATTCACATATAAGTCTCTAAAGATTTCAATGATTTTGATAGCCTAGTAAAATTTTATTGAATATTTATTTGTAACCAGTATATTACTACTTATGTGTGTCTACATAACAACAATCATCACTGACTACCTCTAAATATCATCACTATAACAAAGCGTCTCACATTGTTGGGCAACAAACTTTTCCATATGGATTTTGTTGGTGTTGTTTATTAGAGATCAAATGATTTATTTGAGGTGTATTGATAAATACTTGTTGGGGATGTTAGGTCCCCAAAACTCACTTGGCAAACCTGTTATTTTTGTGATTTTATTGTGTAAATTTGAATTTCCTGTTTTCGCGCCAAAAATACCCCTTCTCACCTTCAGTTCGTGTTTCCCACTTGGTAAGACACTAAATCTTATTGGTTCGTTGTTTATTTTAGTACGCTATTTGTAACATTCCAAGGACGCTCTCTATTTTTGTATATATACGCATGAGTTGTGTGTGATGATGTCGTCTGACAGGCTGCCTGTGGAATTAAACGCTTCTAGTTGTCTTTGGACTTCTTACTCTAGTTAGCTGGGCTGGGGCGCTGCGGAACAGCTTAGCTTCCTGTTACTGTGTTGCTGGTCTTACGTTCGTTAGCGGTTATCTAGGTGTCACCATAAACTCGCGAAACCTTAGCAATACTCTAGATAATAGCATAACACTGAAGTGAGATTATTCAATAAAATCTTACGTAACGAAAAATGTTTATCATGAAGGCCTTGTTCGTGATGAGCTGTTTAGATTCGCCATTTGTGCTCTTGCCGATTGATTTGTTCAACTGACGTGAAACTATTGATTGACCTTTTTCGTATTGGTTTATCGATTACATTCATGTTGATGTGTCCACTGCTTTCTGTTAGATTTGAATATCATGCCAGTATAAAGTCTCTCAGAATTATTTAGATCTAAATTGTGATATTTTTTTAGAGTGAACTTCAATTCCATGTCTGTAAAAATGTGTTTATATAGCCAATGATAACATATAATGTCATCTGACTGCTTGACTATGTTCACGTATGCATAGGTGACAAGTAGTTCACTACTTTCAAGGTAGTGATTCATGTAGTTGATGCAGTTTATTTTGTGAATGATGATGTATTTATCATCTCCAGTCTTCGTATCTTTTGGTTTACATGAAACAAAATGAAGTGATCTACTCGGTTTGTGAGCAACATTATTTCCAATGAGCTTAATGTTCCTATAGTGATTTATGAAATTTCTCCAGTTAACACTCTCCAGCAAAATATTACATAACTATCATTCTACTGATCTTGAATGAGTACATTTAATTAATGAAGTGCATGCATTGACTAAGTTAGTGATTTTTAAAACTGCTTATTGACAGATACTTACTTACTTACATACTTGCTTACTTGCGCCTGTTACCCCCCTTGGAGTACCATAGGCCGCTCACCAGTATTCTCCATTCAACTCTGTCCTCACCAATCCTTTCCCGCTGTCTCCAATTACTGTTCATCCTCTCAACGTCTGCTTCCACTTCTCCACGCAGTGTGTTCTTTGGCCTTCCTCTTTTCCGTTTATCCACAGGGGTTCCAAGTTAGTGCCTTGTTTCGTTGGGGGGGGATTTGCAAGTCTGATGAATTTCCGCAATGTAATGTCCTATCCATTCCAACGTCCGTTTCCTGATTTCTCTTCGCTTGAAGTTGTTTGTTCTCTTCCAAAGTATGCTGTTGCTGATGGTTTCCGGCAACAACATTCATATTCTGCGGGACGTTTGGTTGATAATACCTGTATCTCCTGAGTATGTTTTTGAAAAAAGATTCTCCACGTTTCAGCTCCATACAGAAGAACATTCGAGGTTTCGAATTGAAGAGTCTAACGTTGAGGTTGGTAGACAGTTTGTTTGGACTCCCAGATATTTTTCAACTGTAATGTTCTTGCTTTACCCAATCCTTGCCTTCACATATGCACAGATCCTCATGTTTAATCGATGATGATCCCCAGGTACGTAAAGTGTTCATTTCTTCCAGAGTTTCAACATCAAGTTTCAATTGGGTGGGTCGGGCCCTATGTGTTGAATTTGAGGATCCTGCCTCTGCCTTAATGTATGTTCAGGCTAATGATACTGAGATTACTGCTACGTTTGTTGTCTTCACTTGCATTTGTATTGGTGTGCATGGGTTAAAAGAGCTAGATCCATCGCGAAGCCCATATCATCGAGTTTGCATACTACTTTGTCCATTGATCCCGTGCATCTCCCCAGATTGTAGAGTTTTCATGATCCAATCGACCAATAGATAGAGAAAGGCAAGAGCAGACAGCCTTGTCTGACACTAGTTCTTACTGGGAATGCATTTGTCAGCTGTCCTCCACGCACAATTTTGCACTGTAGTCCGTCGTAAGAATTCCGAATGATGTTAACGATTTTCTCTGGTATGCCGTAGTGTCGAAGAAGTTTCCATAGTGATCTCCTGTCTACGCTGTCAAACGCATGTCATAGTCAATGAAGTTGATGTACAGTGACGAGTTCCATTCAAATGACTGTTCAACGATGATGCGTAGTGTTGCGATTTGGTCTGTGCACGACCGGTCCTTAAGGAAACCAGCCTGTTGACCTCAAAGTTGAGCATCCACTGAATCTTTCATTCTGTTCAACAACACTCTATTGAAGACTTTCCCTGGTACTGACATAGTGTGATTCCTCTGTAGTTCTCGCATTTGCTCAAATCTCCTTTCTTTGGTATCTTGATAAGGTATCCTTCTTTCCAGTCTGCCGGCACCTGTTCTTCCTCCCAGATCCTCGTGAATAAAACGTGAAGCATCCTCGCCGTTATGTCTATGTCTGAGTTGAGTGCTTCAGCTGGTATATTGTCAGGTCCTACTGCTTTCCCACTTTTGATCTGTTTGATGACCATCTTGATTTCTTCCATCGTTGGTGGATTGACATCAATCGGAAGGTCTGTAGATGCTGCTTCGATGTCTGGTGGGTGCGGTGGAGCTGGTCTATTCAAGAGTTCCTCAAAATGTTCTACCCATCTGTTTCTTTGTTCTTGAATCTCGGTGATTGGCTTGCCTTCTTTGTTTCTGACCGGTCGCTCTGGTTTACTATATTTCCCTGCCAGTTTCTTCGTTGTGTCGTATAACTGTTTCATATTTCCTTCTCTTACAGCTTTTTCCACTGTCGTTGCAAGGCCTTCGATGTACTTCCGTTTGTTGGCTGTAATGCACTTCTTTACTTGCTTATTTGTTTCTGTAAACTCACTTTGTGCCTTGATTTTCTCTACTCTAGTTCGGTGTTGTTGATTTGTGCCTTCTTGTTCCTCCTTTGTTGAATTTCGCTCAGGGTCTCTGTGGAAATCCATTACTTATAATAGTGCTTCCTGCTGCCCAGAGTCTCTTGACATGTTGAAGTTAGTGCCTCTTTGATTCCTTTTCAGTTGTCCTGCATAGTGGTTTCTTCCTCGTTCGGCAGATCTTGTAAGGCTTGAAACCTGTTGTTGAGAGTTACTTTGAATTCCTTGAGTTTGTCAGTATTTCGAAGAGAGGCTGTATTGAACCGTTTTAATGCTGTTGCTCCAGTTATCCATTGCTTCTTTAGCTTCAGTTTCATTTTAGCAACCACTAGGTGATGATTTGAAGCTATGTCAGCTCCTCTCCTGGTTCTCACATCTTCAACTGATCTTCTCTGTAGTATGACCCGGTGAGATTCATGTTGCCTTGTGTATGCGTTTTTGGGGAAATATTGTACCACCTATAACCATTTTGTTGAAAGCGCATAGATTTGTAAATCTTTCTCCATTCTCATTTCTTTCTCCCAGTCCTTGTCGTCCCATGATGTCTTCGTAACCGGTGTTGTCCATTCCGACTTTGACATTTAGGTTCCCCATTAGGATTGTCAGATTCTTTCCGGGACATTTCGCTATAAATGACTGCAGCCTATCATAAGACTGATCTTTGTCCTCGTCGTTGCTATCGTTGGTAAGTGTGTAGCAACTTAGGTTGACTAGTTAAGAGTTGACTTCATAACTTATGTGTACACAAAAACAATAAAGCTTAAGTATTTATTTACTTCCTTATTCTTTATAGGGATTATATTTCCTATTATCTTATATTGAATGTTAAGACGCATTGTGTGTTTGAATGACTAGCGTCTCACTTCACTGTCTCCTACCCACGATACGAAATAAAGACCTATTACCGAAGATTATTGTTTCTTCTGTTAAATAGAACGGAGCTTACCTAAACTCTAAAGGTGCATAACATTGGATAATGTTCATTGTAATCCCCTTCTTCATTGTCTTGAAAAATGCTTTGATGATGCTGGGTCCATGTGGTTTCCATCCTACAAGTGCATTGCGCGCATTCTTAGACAGCATCAGAGTAACTCCTTGAGTGTGTGGGGCATTTTCCTCTTTGTGCCCGGAATATAGTAGCACCTCTCCCGTAGCTAATGTTTTCTGTCCAGTCTGAGTCCAATGTGTTTCGCTGATTCCAAGCACTGTTAAATTGTATTTCTTCATTTCTGCTGCTATCTGGCTGATCTTCCCAGTCTCCCACATTGTCCGAACATTCCATATACCTATAAAAATTTTTGCTCTGGTCGTTAGAAGGGGTGGCATCGGCCTCATGACTTCCGAAGAATCTCGGCTTTCATCATGAAGCGTCATATAGATTCCTTCCACTTCCAGGGCAGAGTTTAAATGGTTAAGTATGTTTAATCCGGTTAGCGTATTTTTAGCAAACGTGTGTTTTACGGGATAGGGGTGCTAGCCCTATGCCTAACCCTCCTCCTTTACCCGGGCTTGGGAACGGCAGCAACCCTAGAAGAGCTGAGGGCGGAGTTTTATTGACAGATAGTTTGATAAAATAAATAAATAAAGGATATTCACCAATGATACTGGCTTTAATAGTTTTGATAAATTTGACTGACTAGTTACTTAAGGTGAAGTGAACATTTTTTAGAACAATAGCGCCTACATCAGACACTCATTAAACTAATCTGATAGCCAGATTATAGATCTCATTTATACCTATCAATGTAGGTGATTTATTTACTAATAAAGCCTTCTTTCTTATCAACAATCTGCCAAGTTTATTAACAAAATTCGGTATAGTCAAGACGTACTGTATCCATCATCTTGAATATCGATGATGTTCTTATTACTGGGATATTGTTCTTCGGTTAATTACGCATATAAATTCGAATTTACAGATACGTGGGAGCTGGTGTAGTAACTTTGTGAGTATTCATGGAAAGGTTTAGAAGCAACATGAAGTAGGTCTTGACAATAGTATCCTAAATGGAGATATGAGCTTCATAGTTAAACTATTTAGCTTTGATTAATGAACTACATCAAAAGTATTTGTTGTGATGCGTGGTTTGGATTCTTATTCGACCGCGAAATCTCTGTCGTCATTTATTAATCTCGTCTAAGTGGACCGCTTGATTTGACTCCTAAGCTTTGACTCGACCCCCAGGCTAAAACTACACTTCAACGTGAACACGAGAGAGAAGACAGGAAATACGGCAAAATAACACTTTACTGCAAGGTGTCAATTATGTACAGAAACTAGGATATTTATATTATCATAAAAGTCCTTCAGGCTTCTAGAGATTTCTATATCCTACTAAACACAGCAGTAGTAAGCTAACTGTCCAATCAGAGATATATCACGTGACTTCTCGTTGGTCTAGAATTTTCTGGTAAAAGCTATCTGCGTGCTGATTGGACACAATTTTCTCTATTGATTTCTACTCCTTTCTGAACTTGTTTCAAGGGGTTTTTTTGGCTCAACCCAACAGTATTTAACTGAGCTGCAAATCGTGTTCATCTTTTCATCAGATTGCTGTATTTGTCCTAAGTAACGCATGATGAAAACTTTTCTAAGCAGTTATATTACTTCAAGGGAAATGATACCACATAAGCTTATTACTAGATTACAGTTCTGAAAACAACCTTCAGTGAAATTCTATGACTAGGTATTATTCTTTAAATCCCTTTTATCTAAACTGTAAAATAGAGATCAAACTTAATTATTTTTTCAGTAAACTAGAATTTACAACCCCCTACTCCACCATCATCTCCAAAACTTAGAGATTTGAACTCATTTAACTGTCAAGTTACTACAGTCCATCAGTATGTTGATCCAAATAGTTAGATTCTTAAATTATTTTATCACAGTGTATGTCTTAGATATTTCCGAAATAAAACTTGTATTTTCAATCTGACCATTCTTCTTCACCAAAATGATTTAATTTTACTCATTCTGTTTCTTTATACTTAATTGCTTGTGTTGAAGTTCATAGATTATGTCTATAAATCAAATCTTTACTTATCCAGTAAGTTATTGCATACACTATTGACAACTTAACACTTAAATAGAGCATTAAAGGCTAGATAATCTGATGCATAGTCGATACCAACAAGGCACTAATTTATTTTATAGTCGTAATGAGGATTCCAACCTAATGATCGAATTATGCTTGAAATCTCTAAGTCAAAGGGCACAATTTGTCTAGAATGTACTATTATGCAAGAAATCAATATAAACAATTTAGTTTGGTTACCACGACTTGTGTCAAGTGCATATCATGATAACCCATCAATGATGCAATCAATAAGAAAGTATATACTTCAGATAAATGAATAACTGTTTAGTTATAACACACTATAAATTTGAGGGAAGTACATAGGTATATCATACAGCTACTAGCAGTTAAGTAAAATAAATCCAAAGCTATGCATTCGAAATAGGGAGGTGATTCCAATAAACAAAGTCTCTGCTAGGAATACACATTATATAAATTAAATAATACAAGTGAGAAGGAAATGCTATAAGCAAGTAATAAAATAGGCATAGAAACATAGGATTAATGTGAACTTGTTTAGACTTAGCAGTAAATTGTAAATAAAGAATATTATATAGGTTTCAAATAGATTGATGGAAGTGTTAGGTGATGAAAAGTAATAAGTAGTATATTTAATGAACTACAAATATCAGAAGAAGTGTCCCAAACCCCATAAAATAAAGTATGAGTAAGTATTCCAACCAATTGACTAAGGTACATTCATGCACCTTGTAACCAAAGAACAAGAACTATCTAAATATTAGATGCTACTATGGTAAATAAAATAAATACTAAAATTTTATATCTTATGAATGATGAGATTTTAGGGTGTTGATTTCACCCGTAAAACTGTATGCAAAACGAAGCTGATTTCTGTAATGAAATGGATAAAAATAACACTATAAAATATGTTACAGATCAAAAAACAACTCAATGATGTGACAAGCAAATATACTGACAGTTAAGGGAAGTAATTTAAACGTTACATTGGTAGGGTGCCATTGAAATCCAGGGGGCACTGGGTAATCAATTCGTCCTAGCATGAGGCTTCTCAGCAGGGCGCACCATAAACTCCGCTACAGGGGCTTCATGTTGGAGAACGCCCAACCCCAGCACCACTGGATCGCCAGCCAGTAGGGTGGAATCTAGGGTGCGCATTGCTGCTGAATCCCATAGTAGGACGAAATGACTGGCCAGTATTCACTAGTTTTTAATGGTACCCTGCTAACATCAATCTGTGACGCATTCAGTCAACTAAAAGCACCAATCTCCACAAACCAACTAATTTCGGCTAAATGTTATATTAGTAAGTTCTAGATGTTCTACTTATTGCAAACAAAGATACCATAAAGTAAAACGTGAGTATAAGAAAATTAAATTAAGAAATTCGAAATCAATAGTACCATAAGCAGAAGAATTAGTTATAATATTTTGAATAAGAATGAATCTGATGACATTGGAACAGACTGGTTCCTTAACAAAGAAGTATTCTGTACTGCAGCAAACAAACTACGTATAAAAAATTCGAATAATAAGTTTGTACATAACGGATTGTTGGATTTTGCAATTTTGTATTATGGATTGACTTTAGCTAGACAATTACTGAGTACCAAGAACCACTGAACAGTTGCTTTATACTAACATGGGACTTCTAGGCGCTAAAATGGACGAGCTAAGAATGAAGACTGAACTTCAAGGGCTGTTTTTCGGAGAAATATTTATTTTGATTGTATTTTAACTAAGCATTTTGCTTCTGTCATTTTTATATTACCGTCATCCTGACCTTTCATTTGATTCATTAATTGCTATTATGTCATCTTCCATTCATGAACTAGGACTAATTATTTATGTACTCACTCCCCTCCCTCCATTTTTCTATCACTAATATCTTTGATATCACTTATTATTCTCATTGAACTGCTACGTTGTTGACATACCGGGCACCTAATGAGGATTGATTATCTTCGAGAACTGTTTTTTCTGTAGACTATTTTATTATCTTTGATTGTATATAAAGTGAACATTTTGTTCATATTATTATTACATTCCCCTTGCTCTATCCTCCCGTTTAACACATTAACTATTAGTATATCATTCCTCATTTATGAACTATGGTTAAGTGAATGTGTATATGTTACTCAAGTTCACATTCACTATTACTTCTATTTTGTATAAATGTTAGTTTCCTTATTCGCTTAAGGTGTGGTCTGACTCCATATATATATATATATATATATATATATATATATATATATATATATATATATATACAGGGGATTGTATGAAATGCAATATGATACTGTCTGGTTGTTTCATCAATCCGTGTTCTCCATTTCCAACTTGGAACTAAGTAGGCATCAGGTAGATGTGCAGTGACTAGCTAAAATCTCTTATTAGCGATCGTTACTGTGACTTCGTAAGTGCATGGTTGCATCAACCACTTAGTCATACGAATAAATCATATCAGCCCCTACTAACGGTATAACAGTTGTCTAATACGTAAAAAGTATATGAAGTATAATTCTGAATTTATACTGATTGGTTCGTTTCTGCTGTGCTCTTGCTATTCTAGCTTCGGGTTATGTGGTATTTAGGCAGACCTACAAGCGTTAGACTATCAAGTCTTTGTTCTTCAGTCATTGTTTTCGTTCCAGTAAGGTCATTACTCCTGACTGGTCAAAGTGAATTGGCATGACACTGAGTACTATGTATCTGTGATTCCAATAATGTATAGCACCAAGAAATTTCATGTCATTTGATGAGTGCTTAATATTCAGACCACATTTTTTGCATCCGTCGAGCTCCAATGTAGCATCCAGTTTTATTTCGATGTAGGGTTGTAGATGCATACTGTTAATAATTCTCTCATGTCCAGTACATACTGGTTTGTATATTTTGCCTAAGCCAACCCTTGACGAAGGATAAAATCATAAAAACTACTTACCGCCAACAAGCAATGCAATATGGAATAGAAAAAAAGTGGAACAATGAAAGCGTTAAGATATAAAACAATAAACGAGCTTAAATAATTACTAAATTTCACCTGTGCATCAATCACGACCTTCATCTGTTTCGACTATTATTCATTACATATTTCAAACTTAATACCTACTCGATAGCTTCGCTTATTATTTGACCTTAAATCATCTAATTTCCTTGAATTTCTTTAAGCATCCTATATGTTTATGAAAAAAAAGTAACTACATGTATGATCCAACTAAATTAGTGAAGTATCTTGCTTCTACTACTCTTATTTGGTAAATAATGCATCCAATATTTAAATGTCATGAAACTAAGTGACACACGACAACGAATAAATACAATTTTATTACCACTAATTTAAAGTGATACATGAAGGCACTTGCCTTACTGAACATCAGTCAAGTGAATTACCAACTAACTGCTTCTAAATACTCATTAAATTTGTTGTACACTCCTAAAAGTAGGAGCTAATCAACCGTTTACGTGAAATAAAGGTGGAAAATATAGTAAATCTCATAATCCATTAAGATGTGACTCCCTTAGTCGACATCAGATCAGAAAAATTTTAAAATCTGACAGTTTTTATTTCGTCTACTAATGAGTAGCTTGTAATTGTAGACACAAAAAGTAGTCAACGACACAGAAGACAAACAGTCACGACTTTATGTGATGTAATGAATTCATTTCACTTCACATGATCTATATCATGCATACATTCACAAATATGATTCTTAGGAAACTGTTGTTAAATAATTCCATTCAATTATATAAGGAGCGATTACTAAGATTTTCATACGAAAAATCTACAAATAGAATGTTTATATGTGAAATAAGTGAAATAAGTAAACATTACAATCAATCAGAAGTAATAAATGACAACTGTCACAAAGAGATTGAATAAACTGATCGATTTATAAAATTATCACTAAATTACTGTAGGAGGTGATCTTCAAATTGATGACGGGAGTAGAATATCATGAGACTGTTGAGATGTATTATTGATTGGGTTTTATCCTTTTAGTGTACCTTAATTAGGCATTCAGAAGGACTAGCACAGTGATCTAGGAAGTAGGAAATTTCACAACCAGCACCTAAATATTCTGACGATGTCATCATGATAAGACTACGTCAAACATGACAAATGTTTCACCGTAATGATATATGTAGATAGAATTTAGACTCGCTTCTAAAGATTGATTGAATTACATTAGTGTATTGATTTAATTAGCTGATACATAACGAAGATTGATAACAAATCTAAAATGTTTATGAAAATTACTAACAGATGACAGGAATTATTAAATTGTAAATAACTGTTGGTAACGAATTTTATGTGATATGCGTTTTATAGAATTTGAATTACGAATGCAACTAAACGATACTCGAATTGAGTAATATATTTATGATATTCCGAAAAATTGAAACTGAAATTATTGACGTTTCACGACTTCCTGTAAGCCGCTTTCTTCAGAAAAATAAATTAATAACCGAGTTAAATTAATAAAAAGTTAAACAACATTAAACCTATATTATTCAAACCTACGTCAATATATTGTTTCACTTACATTGTGATTGACAAGTGGATCAGAGGACAGGCGTTTCGACCTATCTGGGACTCGGCATATGTATGTTCTTGAATCCCAGTATTTATGTTCACACAGAGATTCTGACTCACTTCATCTCGTGTCAAAACGACACCTAGTTCAGTTAGCTACATTTGTGAAACGAGTATGCACATATAATTAGAATATGTTTGGATCATCCCGTTGATTTATAATGAACTGAAATTGATCAGTCTCATTTGCCATCTGTGCATTCTGAGAGGATTACCTCGATATAGAGAAAGTTCACAAGTATATTTTAAGTTGGTATATGGAGTGGCGTCTGGCACGAAACAAAATGATTTCGAGTCACGGTGTGAACATCATCCTTGGATGTAGTCATATCCAGATGACGATTCCCAAATAGGACAAAACGTGCCTCCTGCATTCCACTTGCCAGTCACAATCCAACTTAAACAATATTTGTGAACTTTCGCTATATAGAGGCAATTCCCTCAAAATGCACATATAGCAAATGAAACTGATCAATTTCAATATATTATAAATCAACGGGAAAATCCAAACATACTTTAATTACGTTAACTTAATTAATTATTATCTGATAAAGTAGTTTACATTAAATCGTAAAACAACAATAATATATTACAGTGTAGAGCCCATTTATCGACAAATTTATATCTCAAAGCCGTAGAGATCACGAAGATGTACATTTGGCATCATAATAATCAATAACTTTCGGTAATAACAATAAGTGAGTGAACATAGTAACAATAAAAGAAAGTTAATCCATAAGAACTCGAAAATGTAGTTGAGTAATCATCGAAATGTCATAGAAGTTAGATACAGTGTGAAAAATATCGTGTAATATGATAAGATGAAATGCTTTTATAAAACAGAGTTGAATTGTGCTCTAAAATGAAAATAAGTCGTTTTAGAGTAAAAGGTTAGTAAGGTAGAAAAAAATAGTAATAGTCTTTGGAGAAGAATATTTTGGGCGCAAGACCAAAGTAAAAATATAAGTTGAACAAGTTTCTTGTGAATACATAATTCTGGCCTTAGTAAGCATATAACCAAAGCTTCAACAAATGAAAGTAAGCAAAAGACTACTGTCTGTGGCAGGCTTTTGTTGATCATATAAATCACCTTAAACGAAGAATGTCTTGATCCAGAGGCCTGTGTTAACAAGACGTTCAATAACTGAGCTTCTTATCAATCTACTTCCACCTTTTTCCAATCATGCCGGATGATGTTCTTGAATCCTTTTGGACAGAACCTTTATCCAGTAAACAATATAACGAGCTCCGTAGGAGCAAGGGAGTTAGTTAACACACATGGAAGTGATTGGATACCAGAGTTAATTCATTAGGCTGCTGTCGAACAAGGGATAATTAGATAACAGTAAGTTTCTAGTCTCTGAGAAAAACGTTCTTTTATGTGAAATAGAAAATCATCTCATTAGGATGTTTGAAGATTTGTCACTGTTAAAATAAATATTCATGCAAAGTGTTTTTTCCAATGTGACAGTCTCTGATATTATTCTTTTTAATATATTAAGCAATATTTTTCACACTTAATAGCCTGTATCTAACTTCTGTGATATTTCGATGATTACTCAACTACATTTTCAAATTCTTGTGGATAATCTTTCTTTTATTGTTACTAACGTATGATATTGGTTATTATTATTATTATTATTATTATTATTATTATTATTATTATTATTATTATTATTATTATTATTATTATTATTATTATTATTATTATGCCACATGTACACCTTCGTGACTTCTTGGAGTCGAAATATGAATTCGCCCAAAAAATGGACTTATCTCTGAAACATATTCTTATTTCTTTTATGATACAATGGATAGTTTTCGTTCATTCAAAAGATCGTGAAACGTCAGAAATTTCAATCCCGTGGAATATTACAAATTTATACTACTTAATTCTATAAATTACCTACCAAATACTCAACTTATTTGAAATTATTATGTCTGATCTTGGAAATAGTATTTAAAATACATTCGATTTATTGGTACATAAGTAAAACAATAAAAATAGTCTAAGTGTATTTGGGCATTAATATAAGTAGGCCTAACTGTAGTTAGTTACTTCAAAAAAAATACACTACAGGTTGCAATAGTTTTTAATAACTCCACTATTGGTTTATCAAACTATGTATGTAAGAAGAAAAATAAGACTGAAATTGAATTGACTGACTAGGAAGTGTTGGCTGGTGGACGTAGCGTTAATGTATTCAATTCACCAATAATTATAAAGTTGAATAGACATAGATACAACTATAATTACTTTCTTTTTGATACACATTATTCCCTTTATTACGGTGTAAATGAGCATGATCAACTTTTCGTTCAGAATAAGATAAATCCATTTTACTTCGGTGGTTTCTCAATAGCTGCATACAAGCTGAAATAATTTCTCGAAAGACAGTTTCGAACAAGGTTTAACATACTTATGAGGATGAAGTTGGTTGAAATCTCAATAACATAAGCATGGTAGACGTGCAAATATAACTAAAATGTTGGAAGTATAAACAAATCTGATGCAAGAGAAGGTATCAGAAATGGCAAACAAAATATGAGTTACAGATTAGGTGATTACTCAGTAAAAAAAGTGAAAATAGAGGTGGTAACACATGAGAATAATATGAATTAACCTCAGTTATTAAAATTAAGAAGTGATATGATGACATGTTTAAATGAATTTGATTTAACAATCTAAACAGTGATGTAATTAACTGAATCTGATTTGAATTAAGATGGTTAGTTTTATGGAGATTGTTATTTTTATATTGATTGAATACGTCACAGATTGATGTTGGCAGGGTACCATTGAAAACCAGGGAATACTGGGCAGCCGGTTTGTTCTAGTGTGGAACTTCTCAGCAGTGTGCACCCCAGTCTCCAATTTGACGAAAAGAGATAATAATGTATGAGAGTGAATTGAATTTTTAAAAATCAATATTAACAATGGTGTAATAAAATGAGTTAAATTACCAAGGTAAAGAATAACCGATGATTGCTTTCTTTTTGGCACGTAAGTTAGATTTCAAGCGTTTAATAGCAATAGCTTTGGAAAATTTTAGTTTTCTGTCTGTTGAACGCCTTAAATGATTCCAAAATATTTACCTAGTGTCCTGTCTCAATTAGATGTTCGGTGAATTCATTATTAAATTCCTTTATTTCTCTAAATCGTAGGTTTTTTACGATACGTTTTCATGAAATTATAGGTAGGATGTTCTTCCCGTTCTGCCAATGCAGATGTAAATAAATTTATACAAGCAATTGACGGGAATATGGAAAGGACACCTATAGATTTTTGATTTTTTCAGGGAATATTTTGTTCTATGCAACATAACTAACTGTTTTACGTAATGCGTTCTCACTGGCACTATGTTCAGTCTTAATTATGATGCTTCTGCAACATCATACAGGCCTTTTTGGATTATAATTTCGTCAGAATCATCAGTTTTATTTCTACTGTATTTATAAGAGAATATATTCGGTTAGCTATTTTTTCTTCAACACTGTATATATTTATAAGTTCTTCATCTATTTTACCTGAGAAACACATCTTCTCTTCTTTAAAAATTAGCGATTTCATTAGTACTTTTTTATAAGGGATTGTATAAAAGCTGTTAAAGTTTAAGAACAGTTGACTCTATGTAACCTTTCTGTAAATCGATCGGTGTATTGAATCATTTTCTGTTATCTGCTTAGCAATATCCAGGACAATAATCACTAAGACCTGAATAAACAGAAACATAGTTAAATAGTTGTTATTATTGAATGAAAAATAATATAATAACACTTCAAGTGTCTAGTTATGGAAACATGACAATTATCAAAATAATATAATCAGTTTACATGTTCTCAAAATACATGAAATAGTATTCTAAAACACACTTCTTATAGTTAGTTATTCGTCTTGAACCGCCTGATATAACAGATTAATCACTAAGGTTAGACTTCATCATTTATAATGTAATCAAGAGTGTTCATCAGGACAACAACATCACCTTTATCTGAACGTGATATCATCCGTTTATCTTTTTTTTTAAGTTTTACAATAACTGTTGGGACGGCTCCTAGAAACCTCAACGAAGCCTCCAGAACCCTTGAAGCAGCCGAAGATATTCCATCCAATCACTGATCGATGGAACTTTCCAGAATCTCGAAGTGATGTGTTCTGATTGAATAATTATCTCATATCGTAGCATGTGAGAATGATGAATTTTTCGCTTAGATTTTTCGTACACTCAGTAATATAATTTGACATTATTCATAACTAATATTTAGTATTTGCATGATAATCATACATTGTCATTGTAAAGTATGCATGCGTGTACAACACTAAATCTGAAGCATATATGCATCCGTTCACATTTCTACACTTCAGCAGCACAGTAAGATGAATACTAAATAAGTAGAAGTTGTTACTTCAGTAGTAGTAAGAAAAACGTGTAGTTAAATAAAATGTGATACAGTGAGGAAGAGTTAGTCCACACAAAGATGTAAAATGATTTTAAGCTGACAAATTGAAGGAAGACAAACAATGAATGTACCTGCACCACTATAACCGATTTGGAGCCATGTCACCACGAATTTCCAGCCATTATAAGGCTAAAATATATTCTACCATATTTCAGATGAATTTATTTTAGGTGATAAATCATTGGGAAAATATGAATAGATGAATGATAACTTATCATCATTACATTGCACTATTCTTATATTTTTATTAATGAATATCTATGATTTACTGATACTTACTTACTTACGTACGCCTGTTACCCCTCTCGGAGTACCACAGGCCGCTC
The DNA here is from genome assembly GCA_025215515.1 of Schistosoma japonicum. Classification (NCBI taxonomy): domain Eukaryota; kingdom Metazoa; phylum Platyhelminthes; class Trematoda; order Strigeidida; family Schistosomatidae; genus Schistosoma; species Schistosoma japonicum. The sequence goes on along the minus strand of CM046064.1, from coordinate 31,260,045 downwards.
ACCAGTATTCTCCATTCAACTCTGTCCTCACCAATCCTTTCCAGTTGTCTCCAGTTACTGTTCATCCTTTTTATGTCTGATTCCAGTTCTCGACGCAGGGTGTTCTTTCGCCATCCTCTTTTCCGTTTTCCAACAGGATTCCAAGTTAGTGCTTGTTTCGTGATGCAGTCTGATGATTTCCTCAATGTATGTCTTATCCATTTCCAACGTCGTTTCCTGATTTTCTCTTCAGCTGGAAGTTGGTTTATTCTCTTCCATAGTAGGCTGTTGCTGATGGTTTCCGGCCAACAGACATTCAATATTCTGCGTAGACAGTTGTTGATAAATACCTGTACTCTCCTGAGGATGTTTGAAGTAGTTCTCCACGTTTCAGCTCCATACAGAAGAACTGACTTGACGTTCGAGTTGAAGAGTCTATGATTTACTGATAAAGAGTACAAATAACACTTGCTGGAATCCTGATGGTACATTTTCATGGTATACATCAAATCTAAGCAGTTTTCTATGTGAACCTCATATAGAGTTTTCATTATAATTAAACCATTACGATTCAATTCATGTATTTTTTTATATACAATAAGATATTTGTTTGGTTTTTAGCAGGTCACGTGCAATTACAAGCTTAAATGATTTCTAATATTCTCATAGTATTTAGTATTACTTTGCCATATGAAAATTATTATTTACTATTAATAACGATAAATGAGTATTCAGTCTAAGGTGAGATTTACTCCACAGAACCCAATTCTAATCAATATCAGCTCAGCAGTGACTAACTTCTCGAGATACTTCATGAAGTTCTAATGGGAAAACGTGACTACTGGAGTTCAACTATGTAGGATATGAAGCAGTTACCCAAAGATTTCAATAGATGAGATCTCGCAAACATGTTGCGAAATGACTGAATTAGAAATATCAACCGTCAGGACCCGACTCGGTGGTCGATTAGTAAAGCGTTCGTCGCTGAGCCAGAGGGTCTTGGGTTCAGTCCTGGGTGGGGTTGTGGATGGGCACTGCCAAAGAGTCCCATAGTAGGACGAAACAGCTGTCCGGTGCTTCCTGATAATTAATGGTTGTCTAATTCAGACTAATTAGTGATATCAAATGAACATTCAACAATCTCCACAACACCCAATTTCAGTTATAGAGTTACACAAACATGCACTCTCGAAATTTGTATAGTACAAGTTAGGCTTCAGATACGTTTTCTTAGTGGAAAGAATTTATTCAAGGTTAGTAATAAATGTAGAAATTTAAATCTGTCTCAATCATTTGGCACTTTTCCCTGAGTTTCACTTTCAAAGGAATTGTTGATTTAGATTCGGCTGAAAAAATTACTAGAAAGAATTTTATCTTTGATTACTTATCTGAACTCCATTCATCTCCTATGTAGTCAAAGTAGTAGATCATTTTTTGACAAGGAGAAGGCTATTGGAATAGCTGTTTGATCGACATCTATAGCAGTTGTAGTCTTAGAAATATGTTATCACTCCTGGTTACATGTGTCGCATCCAGACTAAAAGCTTCAAAGAGGCAGTTACTTAAATCTATTTGATCCACCCTTACACAAAAAAGTATTTTAATCTTACATCGTCATTTACTTAGCATATACTTGTTCCTCCACAAAGTCTATATGTTAGATAAGTTTTCCAGGTCAAGTCAGTAACACTGCCTGCAAGAAGCAGAGGTTTGACTGTTACAAGCTTATCCTCTAATAACCATTTCACCCACAAGTTATCATCATACTCTAGATATTTGCATTCATGGAGCGAAATTTCTATGCACAACTGTCTAATAACTGTCTACCTTTCTTGCAAAGACACATGGCAGACAATAACATTTCAATGATGCTCTACAAAATACTGGTTAATAAAAGTAAAGAATATTTTTCTTCATTTTGAGATGACCATAGTTTATTTTGACATCTTCGATTATTGCTAAAACATCGAAACTTAATGTTTAGCTTTTTTGATTCCTATAGAAACAGGAATTTTGAACTGTGAAGTGATAAAGTATTGTTTTCTCGAATTATTTCAATAACTTCTTAAGTCTATCCAGTTATAGGATGCAACTAAGGACAACAGAATTAAGAATTAATCCATAATGTTCATAATACCACTTTGAGCTGACGATAGACATATGTTAACGTTATCTAGTGACTTATTACCTACAATGCTGAAAAAGTGCTCATTTCATGAATTTATCTCCATTTTATAACATATCAACTAAAAATCAAAGAAATAAACTAACTTACCACTAAATAATTTCTCATTGGACAAGATGAACCACAGATGAGGATAGAAAAATGTCAAAATATAAAAGTTTCCTACCCTATTAAATTTGAGTAGTATATACTAATCCAAATCATATTAATGAATTATTGTTAGTAAGAAGTTGTCTTTGCCAAAAGTTTTTATATTAAACATATATCGTCTTAACAATGTGTTTATTCCTCTCTCATATTATATTGTATATTATGCACTACGGCCTACAATTCTAAATCATTGAATCGGGGTTTGTCATACACTTAGCAAGCTTCTACAATTTCATTTTTTTGTTTACTGGTTTACAATGTATGTTAGTGTACTGGAATATTTCTTAATTTCAGTTAAATATCAATTGCAAGTCTAAACAAAGCGATACTCATGTTTATATGAGTTCACATACACAAAGTATAGGTACTAGTGTCTTAATGTTTATGTTTACAGGATTACAATAATGACTAATGGGCTTATCTTGATCATAACTTTTTTTAAAGTGTATGAGTCTAAGATCAAGGTGTTTTTGATATACGATATGTTGTCAAGTAATTTAATTATAAATAATATTTACTCAATTCCGAACACACGAATGTCTTGATAACATATCAGAAAAACAAAGAAATTTTACCTCATATACATTAATCAGCTATAATTTAAGTAGTGAATGTCTGAGATACAGTGCTCCGCTAATAAATTATCAATTAACTTTCAGGGTCATAGCAAATATATAAAATGCTTAAAGTTATCCGTGACATCTTCAACCTTCTCAGTGTTTTTTATCCAGTGCCTCCCATGATGGATTTGATTTCAAGTTCTAACTAATTTAGTTCATTATATCTATGATTCTCGTCCTGTATATTAGGCTTCATTACCTTGACATGTCCACAACAAAGAGTTGTGGATAATTTCATTAGCCTGAAATGAAATATGTGAAAAATACACTCTAATATTCAGCATTCATCTACTAAATAAACGTAAAAATAATGGGAAGTGTTTAATACTATGAACTTAATGAAACGTCGGGAATAATCCCAGTAATTAAAAACCCTAAACGCTTTAATTTCAACTAGAAAGTGCAATAATGGTGTGCCTACAAGAAAATGAAGGCTTCCAGAAGCCATTTTATGCTGGTATATTGGGGAATGAAGCTAGTTTTTCGCTATGGTCAGTATTTAGGATTATTATTATTATTAAATTTCAGGACTGAGATTTAGAATTAGGGTTACGGTTTGGATTATGAATAGGCTTATTTCCTTAAATCATAAAACAAAATACAATTTATCCTATCTCAACCCAAACCTCAACACCAACCTTAACTTACGTTCTCTCTTACTTTCATAACCAGCTTTTTTGACTAGCTAAATCCGGAATCAGGGTCGTAATAACAGTAGTTTACTTCCAACACAAAAATACGTTTCAACTTATTAGTTTTGGAACTTAAAGAATTGTACAGTATATTGTCTACATAGCAAATCGTAATGGGCTGCTTAAACAGAACCGTTAATGAATTAGTTACTTACTACGACATCCTTACTCAGTTCTTGGTATTATTTGTGTCAGCGATGAAGAGCTGATAAGCATTTACTATAGTTATGTTCATATTCAATCCAAAAAGATAAGATATTTTAGTTTTCTTAAAGATGTTTTATGGAACCTGATTTGCAATGTAGATATTATTCGTCACTGGACAACTGTTTCATCCAAGTTTAGGATTGAACAACATTCCACATCCACTACCTCTCAAGGAATCTAAACTGCATCCCGGTTACGCGCTAAATGTTTAGTGATTAAAACAACAAAGATGGTGTCGAATGATATATCCCCAACTACGATCAATTTGCAAGCACAGAAAGCCGATCACTCAGCATTAAGGATGACAAGAGTTTCAAGCCTGAACTTTCGACGCTACTTAAATTCAGTTCAGTAACTGGAGTAATATTTTACGAAAGTTGTAGCTTGAGTAGCGAAACAAGATTTTCCTACCTTATAGTATTTCTCCAGCTTGCTAATTAAATCATGATAAAACTACGATAAGAATATGTTAACAAATTATTTAAAAGTAGAATAAGTGACTTCCCTAAGGCAACAGTTCACTCAAAGATTTTAACAAGCATACAATCATCATTAAAACGTATTGATCTGATGTTAGTGGAGTAACTGCCGAAAGCAAAACAACCCTATTATTAACCAATCGACAAGGAAATGTACAGGAACTTGGATCTTCACATTTCGGTAAAATGTAGAGAACATAAATGATGGCTACATAGCTTTCTTTTGTATCATTATTACAATTTTAAATCAACTGTACTCAAGGTTGCTTCTTAAAACATTATCCGGAACGACAATTACAGATTCGTAGTTGAACTATTCAACTCATGGAAGAAATTACTATTGAAAGCATCCGCCGTAGTAACAAATACCCTCTTATTTAAATACTCAATGTTTTTTAAGTCACTTATTTTTAATTATACTCACCAATAAAACTAGACTGCAATTTAAGTTATGCGAGACATTAATGTGTTCAATCCAGAGCTTCGTGTAACGACTGTTATCGTTAAGTCACGCTATTAAGAGTGTGATTTTCACTTCAAAACTTCCATCAAATTTGCATTTTACATTGAACTGCGTTACACTGACACGCACATCATAGACAGTCATTGGTATATAAATATACATAAATAAATGACCACTACTGCTGGACACAACACGGTTATCGAACACTGGAACTCTGGCTAATTTAATATTTTCTTTTGTTTAAAAAAATCCAGTTCAAGGACGTGAAGTATAACCTGTCAAATCCAAAACGCGCTAACTCCTCCAGTCTCATCACAATAACCTACGGGAAATTTCCATTTATCAGCACACGCTCGACATTTCATTCTACTTCATTTATCATTGATTGCTAAATAACAGCTTTTTAAGCAAAGGATATATACATGGCATTTTAGTGAACGGTCAGTTTCTATCCGAAAAAATGGAAATCGCATAATGATGAGTCATAATCACATGATATTACTGGTCTAAAAGAAGTTTATCTGGTTTAGTCATACAGTGCGTCCATATTGATTTTAATACAATTTATGCTCTCATTTTGACGTCACAGTAATTATTGTTGTTACTAAGTTAGTGCAACCTGATTCGATATTGCTGGTACTTCGTAAGGGGACTTGACACAGGATAATATGACCAGATAAACCAAGTAGCACTAATTGACTGTACTATGTCATTTTAGAACACTATTTCCATCAATATTCTCAGGATTGTAATTTAACAACATACAGAAGTCAAAGACTTCCTGTTGTCAGTACTATATATATGGAATGAAATGTCATTATGTTCCAACTCAATAGTTAAATCAGACTGACTGGTTGAGACTCAACTCAAATCATACCAGCTTCGTTCCTATTCTCTTAAAAAAAATCCGTGATGACCTTTTAAGTTAGTACGATCTTATCCCGTACTAGCGACCTATAAAGGTTCGAGTAAGTGGGTAATATACTTGGAAGACCAATCCATAACTCCAACACTAAGGATTGGTGGGGCAAACCACTTAGTATATAATGTGGTGAAACCAAAGTTTTCTGGCAAGCTGATTAGATTAAAGACATCGGCTCTTGGACCTACGCGCAGGACCCATAATAGAGGAAGGGTAGCTCTAGTGTATACAACACTAATCCCCAGGCGAGTTACTAAGGTGCATGAAAACGACACACATACAAGGAACATATATTTTAAACAGGTTAGGATGGATCTTTAGCTTAAAGTATCACTGGAAAACCACAAGAATCTACTGCCTCGGCATCACTATGACAATGAGGTACGACCTCAGCATTATACGTGCCTAGCAATCTTAGATGAGACGGCATGATTTTCTATGCAAATGAGGGGACCCCTGACCTGCAGATCAGATGTAGGCATTAGGGCAAACGCCTGACTAGTTTGGGTCCACTGGAGGAATGCATCACTGTCCGATGAGTGTCATTCTACATAAGACTTCCATAGATGCCCTTAACACGGTGGTAGTGCAGTCTACAAACACTATGATTCTTTGCACTTTCCTTAACCCTCAGTTAATGTTATTTGTACACTGATTAGCAAGGTTACTAGTCTACATTCGACAGAGTATATCCTAACCAGACAAACAAAGTACACCCAGCTAAGGTCAATCAAGTCACATGAACGAAAAGAAAGGACGTTGAAGACAAGCTGAGTTGTATTCAGGTGTCAAAACACTTCTAATCTCAGTCCCACTTAGTCACTTAAATCGATGTTACCCTGGTGACAAAGCATATTATGTGCAGCTTACCTATAAAGGGAGGTAGGATGGAAACAATTGTGAGTAGTAATCATAGACGGAAGGACATGTCCACTAGCAAATGCACCTACAAACAGACCGTAATGTGGTGTATGTAGTAACCAGTGTTGACAAGCAGACGGCAGTCAGTCAGTGCCCAACTAAAACACAATAAGCAGACACTAAGCATGTTGATGTGGTTGCCACTTTACTAATTAGAACCACATAAACCAGGCTATCCGAAGAAAAAGCAATCTATGGCCGCCCGATGTTTATGTTCTCCTACAGTGCACAACACCAGCCAGACACAAGGATGAAAGCCAAGAACCAACCTGAACCCCGTTATGTCACACCTCACAGACTAAATTATCTACTGCGCAGGTTCACAGGTCTAACCTTCCCCCTGGCAGTGGTACGTGATGGAAACCCAACCATTTTCTCAGACCTGGCTGACAAAGACTAGGGATGTCACGTTGTTGATAGCCACTTCGCCACATCACAATGTGACGACCTAAAACAAAGCAACTGGAGGAACCAACCGCTCTAAGGAACTTGCTTCAGACATGATCTAAGCAACAGTTTGCACGGAACCATCACGGCTCTGAACATTCCGATAATTTACACCAATTCGGAAGTAGAAAGAAGCGGAGACGAATATTTTCGATTTATTATAGGGATACAATAAACATAAATCCATATTGTGTGTAAAAAAGAAGAAACAAACCAAGTAGTGAAGTAGGCGTAATGACAATCATAGCAAAATATTACAAAGCAAATGTTACGAAACAGGACAGTACAAAACTAAAATTGCCTGGGATGTGGGCAGTATTTGATTGTGTGAGCACGGTCACCGGTTGCATGACAATTAGGACATGAGAGTACACGTAAAACAGGACATGTGACACGACCATCTTGATCCCTAACCTGAAATAAAATCAATGACGACCATTGTAGTGCAGAAGCAATGTAAACAATACCGATAACCAGAAGCAAAAGAGAACTACTTACTTCATGCGTTATGTATATGTCAGGTGGTTCACCATTGTTCCGACAAAATGCACACAAAACATAGTCCTCTTCTAGCTTTCTACGGACGGATAAGAACACTTGTCTTAGTGATGCAGGCATTTCCAGGAGACAAATAGCACTAAACCTGAGCATATTAAAACGAGAGCAAGTCACGAGCTTACCAAGAGTGAAGCTTTAGTGTATCACGGTCCCACTCCTTATTTCTATGAGAACGGTTTGTTATCCGCCTGAACCCAGTTTTCGATATGCTGTTAAGAATCACTAAGGCTGTTCCAATCGCGTCTCGTAATGAGAAGTCTCCCCAGGCACCTGGAAGTTAGGAACTATGAGCTCAATAGGTCGAATCTAAGTCAGCACAAAGAAAATGGGATTTGGACTTACAACATTGGGATGCCCCAGTCCTAAGATGCCACTTATATCCGTCGTCCAGCGGACTCGCTTTGTGTTTTTCTCCAGAGATTTCACAGTTGGAGTTGTCGATTGAAGTCATCAGGTCCTTGTTGCCATGTGAAGGTTGGTGTGTAACACCACACGTGATAGGGCTTTCTGTAAACAAAAAACTAGCATTTAGACTGCTCCAAACAATCCCTATAAATACGACAAACATGACTTACGGACAAATAGATTAAATTTGTCTGACTTCACCAACTGACTGTCAGGTAGAGCACTGCGATTAACTGTCGGCCCATACAACGGACGTTGGCGTTCGAAGTTGGAAGTAGGTAATTCGCTATTTAAATTCGTCTCGGTAACATTAGTGAGGTTGCCACCTGAAAACATACGGCAGTAAGTATTGTTACACGACTGACGAGTCCCCATGGGGGTCGAAATTAAAGGTTCGAACTTACATATTGAAATACAGGAACCCGAGTAGTCAGTGTGAGAGCCATAACCATGATACGCAGATGAGTTAGTATCGATGTACTGGTATCCGCTAGTAAATGAACGACCAGGAGACTCCGGACTTAATGATAGTCTGTTTAAGGCATCTAAAATCGGGTCACAAACTGAAGGTGCGCAACTGCCTAGAAAAACAGCCTTTTTTAGCCATAACCATGATACGCAGATGATGGCTAAAAAGGCTGTTTTTCTAGGCAGTTGCGCACCTTCAGTTTGTGACCCGATTTTAGATGCCTTAAACAGACTATCATTAAGTCCGGAGTCTCCTGATCGTTCATTTACTAGCGGATACCAGTACATCGATACTAACTCATCTGCGTATCATGGTTATGGCTCTCACACTGACTACTCGGGTTCCTGTGTTTCAATATGTAAGTTCGAACCTTTAATTTCGACCCCCATGGGGACTCGTCAGTCGTGTAACAATACTTACTGCCGTATGTTTTCAGGTGGCAACCTCACTAATGTTACCGAGACGAATTTAAATAGCGAATTACCTACTTCCAACTTCGAACGCCAACGTCCGTTGTATGGGCCGACAGTTAATCGCAGTGCTCTACCTGACAGTCAGTTGGTGAAGTCAGACAAATTTAATCTATTTGTCCGTAAGTGCATAAAACAAATAATTCTGTAATTGTGACACTCACCAAATCCTCTACGTGCGACACCCGCATCTAGAGTCTGAAAGTCCTGCGTAGACCAAAGGTCACAACACGGCGTCCTACGGAAATCAATCATTCTGCTAGATTCATGTGACGCACTGCAAATTATATATAATTATGCTAACCAATACGATAATTGTTTGTTAATTTTTCACCATTTACACTGATATGTCAGAGAAATTACGATTAAGAAAAGCCACAAGCTTTAGCCAATTAGAAAATTACCATTAACATCAGAATAATTAGCCAATAAGGATTCAAATCAAATTGTTTTTGAAAATCTGCTTTGTAATCTTACTCGACCTTTCGTGGATTGGGTTAAGATCACAACCCCTTGTTTCATACTGCAGTCGTATGACGAGACTGTTAAAGTAGTAGTTGGTCAGTGCCTTTCTCACGATGTCTAGCGCTACTTTATTAGGATATATTCCGTCATAGTGCGATGGGTTTTCTGATTATTTGAATATACTAGCTACAGCATTACATAGGGATTAGTAAAGTTGGCTCTAATGATGGGTGAAATAATGCATTTACTGTGAGGTCTGTTGCCTTCAAATAAAGTTTAGCATAATCACTTTATTGGTCCGCGTTTGTGGGAATGTCTCTGTACTGGAACTCGAACCCGGAAACGTTGTTTTAAAAACACAAGAATATTCATAACTATGTACTCAGTTCATTTTCAATAGACTAAATTTCTCCTGAATAAATGTTCTTATTTCCTTTGACATAGAAATAATATTCTGATTACGTTGGATGTTTCTCAATTGGGGAAAATGTAATCTTTGGCTACCAAATATCCACATCGTTTATGCTTTATCTGAGTATTTATTGAGTTAATGCTATACAGTACTTTCATGAGAGACTTCACTTCAAGTATCTGGAGTCGTTTACAATGTCTGATTAGAACATTTCATTACAACTCAATTTGATATGCATGGTTGGAAATACAAATATAGTGGGAGTTAAAGCTTGAAATGACATTTTAATGAAAGTCACATTAATATGCAGCACATTCCAATAAATGAATGGGAAAGTGGTCGAAAATCCTCAATATGACGAACATGTTAGACATTCAGGATTTTCCTAATAAATTCTACCGTTCCGTTTTTATCAGTTAACGTGCAGCGAAGAAGTAAGCTGATGACTCAGTAAACAAATAGGAGGGATTTACAATTAATATTTGGAGCTATCTTTAAACAGTTGCATAATCTGGTAGGCGGAACTGAGAGTTGGTAGTCTGATTGTTTGAATGCATTACAATACCACTCTTTCGTTTGTTGATATCCAACTGAGTAGTGAACTATCGTCGCAAAAATGGTACATAACTGAATTTTGTTTTATATGTATATATATGACCAGAAAGTAGACGCTAATAAAGCATGAGTCTTTATGAAGCGTCTGAAGAACACAAATAACACAAGATGCTTAGGTCTTATTCGTATCCACCATTTATGAAACAATGGACATTGGTTTATTTATGTAGTGATTGCCAAATTGGCTGGTCTGAGACATCATATTAGATGCAGGTTACCTCGTTCGAGTGCGTCAGATAACTGTCATTAATCCTTAGTGATGTTCTGTCGGGAGTTGGTCGTAGTGACGAAGATGTATTCATTCCTTATCTTCATGTCAATCTCGAGCCCCGGTATTCATACATATCTTCCTATACTGTCTTCTCAAACCATATTCTCAGTTTTTGGCCACTCTAGGTATCATTACTTCGACACTTGTAATTCAACGTGGTAATTCATTTCGTCTCATTGATGTGATACGGAATTATGAGTCGTCCTGTATTTTTGCTAAGCCATATGTTTTCGACGGTTGAATAGATGATTATTCAAACAAAAATATCAATAAAGTGGATACATTCTATGTACTGCTATGTAATATAACATTACCGTAACACTAGTCATCATGTGTAGTATTAACGTAAGGTTTGTATACGTCAGTTAAGATTGGAATTTAAGACATAGAAGTATCTTACACTTCGAATAATTTTTGATAGGTTTTATGTATGTTACTAAGTAATGACACCGGCTACAATTTGTTCAACTCTTAAATTATCATTTGCTAACCAGAACATAGATTATCTAGCCTCACGAATTGTTCTTCAATTTCAGTATGACAAAATACTCTTAAAATGACTAAAATCAAATGAAACAACCAAAATGTCCTTTCAGTTCAATGTGATAGAAAGACGATATTTGAATAGTTTTAGTCAGGAAACTATGTTAGATTTGTTACCTTGAAATTCATTGACCACCTATAGACTATCATACAAATAATTACTCTTTATGTATGTGTTAGGTTCTAATCAAGTTAATGAAAACTTAATGGTTCCTGCACAATTAAGTGTATGTTATGATATTAAATTTCAATTGACTGAACTAGAATTCAATGCTTCTATAAGTAATCATCCTCTGCATGAACTTACCAATGGTTTAAGTTGAATCGAATAACTAATTATTCATTCCGTACCACTGATTTGTTCAGTTCATTTAATAGTAATGAATACTTTTTTTCCTTTTTGAAGTGATTCACTTATACTTCAAACTAAAATTGCAATTCATTTCTGTGGTCATTTGTAACGTTTTCAGTGTTTGCAATTTTAATTGTGGATAAGTCTTGTATATTAGTGTATTATTTGTAATAAAGATTTAATCCTAAACTTTCATTACTTTTATATTTTTCATCCGTTATGTTAGGCTTTGCTTGAAAAACATGTCCATCTCAGAAAACTGTAGATATCTATAAATGTTTGAAATGAAACCTTTAATGAAATCTACACTCTTACATTCAGTATTTATCCATTAGATGAATAGAAAAATAACTCAAAATATTGATTTGTTACATTTACTGAATATTGGATGTGTTATGGCCAATCTCTTGCTAATGACTAATGTAATTTTTGTCAAGTTTTGACATTATGCTGCGATGGAAGGTAGTAAACAATATTCAGCATAACTAAGATACATTGATCAATTAGTTCCATCACTACTAAACGTACGCCTTTCTGGGAAGTACCAAGTGGTACGAAACCTAGTTCCGGGGTTTCTAATTGACTACTTCCCTAAGCCTCCTCCTAAAACCAGAGCTATTTACTTTTATATACAGTCGGTTATTATGTGTATATTCATCTGATAAGTGCTGGTTTATATGCTTTACTCTATGAATATTTACTAAAGATATTTAGTCATTATCCTTTATCATAGTTTCCTCTGATTCTCTTATTATTTTTAAAACAAATTAAACTTGACTTTCGTATCATATTTAAAGGTTCTTTCTCAAACCATTATAATAGTTAATTATGAAGTATCATTGTATTGTTTTGTTATGATCATAGATTTCTCTGCCTCCCCCCCCCCACCTTCCCATTTTCCTAATACATATTTGTTTCTTTCAATTGTACCACGATTTTTAAAGGTATATAACACTCATAACAACAATAAATTGTTAAGAAAATCTTGTTTTTTCAAGATTGTTCAGTGTACAATTTTTCTATATCTTGTTCACACTTGTTGTTAGTTATGATTTTGAAATGTATCCTTTGGGTTAACTATAAAACTAAAATATAAAAACGACATGTCCAGTCACTATTCATTTATCCTCTATGTGTATACATGGAGGAAAAAACAGAATCCTAATAACATGTTCTATTGATCAATGAAATGAGTTGATAAACATATTTGTTGTTTTATTATGTTAATTTCCTTTGTTTTGAGTTTTATTTCATTTTTAAAAGGTGTCTTTTATAATAAAGTGGATTTCTTTTGATCTAAATGTTTTACTCATCAGTACATATGATTTTGACATATACAGTAGGATGAAGAATAATGAGATTTGAGAAACAGAACAATAATAGGTAACCTGCCTGGATATTCAAAACGAAATTGACACTCATCTAATGTAAGTATGTGTAGTGCGTTTTCCTAGTATGTGAAATAAAACAATTGACACTGTTTTATTTTGGAACCATTAAAAGATTAACTAATTAATTATAATGAACAAAAAAGAGTTCTTTTTTATGAATGTGCTGACGTCGGATCTTGTGTATTGTCCAGAGGGAGAGGGAGGGATGGGAGGAGTAAAATAAAGTTGAATTATTTAGTACATGTTTAAACATTTTTTTTGATTTGTAAATGATTTGTAATTCTCCTGAAAGGTATCAATGTTCACTAATATGTGTGTTTTATTTTGGCGTTTTTTGTTCATTTAATGGATGAGCACTCCTTTCTGGAATGTAAATTCTCGTTAATTTTCATACAAAACCGACGGAATTATCCACAACTACTAACTGTGAAGATGACAATGTAACACAGTCCGATATACTGGATAAGAGAATTTGTGATAGTCAAAGCTAAACACGAATTTTATTATGGACAAACGTCCAGAAATGCTAAACATAACACAGGAGGTACTGGAAACATTGAAAATAATTTCAAATTTTTGACGATCATACTTTATCTGAGCCAAATGATTAAATTGTAAGGTGTTGATTATCTCTTTGGAAAATGTCATCAGTGTAAACTGTACCTAGAAAATGAACAGCGAAAAGATATTTCTAAGAAATTATTGAAAATTTTTTTTTAGTTTTCCAGATTTTTCAGAAGATTTGGAAATGATGTGTACGTTTGGTATAGTTTGGACTTCATATTATTTTTAATATTACCTTGATATATTGTTTGATTTCGGCGATATATGAGTGAATGAAGTCATTGTTCCTTCGAATGTTTGTCGTTTAAGAGATTCTGAATTCAGGTAGATATAATTCCGATAAACACCATCCAGTGATATTTACGATATTTCATGTTTTCTAATACCTTCGGGTCAACAGTTTCAGCAATAACACATAAATCCATCAAGTACTTTTATTGTTATAAGGTCCTCATAAGTTTTAAACAAAGGAGAAGTATTCATTGAGTCGTAAAAACAAGTTCTTAAACAATTCCAAAAGAATCTCATTCAACCAGTCTTCTGCATCTCTATCACCTCTACAAATCATTCTTGTTTTCATAGCTCAACTAGTGCTTTTCACCCCAAAGAATATAATATTTGATGCATAATTTTATTGAATTATATTTCTTCACTATCATATTCATCCTCTTTACGTATATTGATGCCTCCATAGTTTATAGTAAAGTTAATTTTAGTTAATAGTATATCAAACTCTAAATTACTGGGCATTGTGTAATCATTATCCTATTTTGCAATCTCGTCAGTAATGATTTACCCTGATAATGACCAACAATGATTGACATTAGTATTAGTTAACTTATTCATAGTCATTTTAGTGTAGGTATTTTTTCACTGAAATTGATCCTTTAGTGAGTTCATGATTAGTGTTACCAACAGAAAAGGTTTCCTAACAAAAGTTAGTAGCTGTCGTGTAACTTTCAGTTTTGCCAATTTCTGTCTAACCTGAAAGTATGTTGTATGCCAAGCCAAGCCTGAAAGGAGCTTGTAGAAGAAAAAGAGGAAATGAAGTGATCACTCAGTAGTACACCCGAAGTATTTATATTAAATAGTGAAAATGATGACATAAGCGTAAAACAAAGACGACCCAGTAACAAAACTAAAAGTTAGTAGAGTAGGGTTCCAAATGCATTGCAACTACATCACATTAATAACTAGCTCCTGTATGTACGCGGTTAGATACAGTTTCATTGGTTGATTTAGACTATAAAATTTTCGTTTTTTCCTTGACGTGTTATTGTTTCTGTCGAGTCATACGTAAAAAAAAAAACAAAGTGTACCTGGTAAGGATACGATCATACACTTGAAGGTTAGGTCTTTAGTAAGTCGTAATTCGTGATGTTAATATAGTAACATATAAATGTATTGTACCACAGTAATACATGTCATTTACCGAATGTTTATTATTTAACCGCTTACAAAATTATAATAGTTGATAAAGACAGTCTTTTCATTGTGAAGTTGAATCTGTTCGCTATAAGAACTAGTAATGTGAATTGACAGATATATGTACACTCCGAAATAACTTGCTAAGTTCTTTTTAATGATAACTCAATATACTTTTATAAGTAGTATGTTAATAATCTTGATTATAAATGATGACTGTAAATTAACAGTAAGAAAGTTGCGATGGTGATTACGGTAACAAGTTTGAACATATCAACTATTTCAGCTGAAGTATCATTGGGGAAATTGATTTTAATTTGCAGATTGTATTAGTCGAAAGTTATATAATGTTAATCGATCATTGTTTTACTGAAGAATATGCATGAATACATTTCTGCTACACAGTGTTCTCTGGTTTTCAATGGCATCTAACTGAGATTAGTCTATGACTAATACGAACATAAAACTATCTAATATGATTTTCATATTGTATACAATATTTGACTAAGGTTAAACGAAACGTTCTAAGTATTCCTTATATGTTTTGTCCTCCCCCCCCCTTGGGATTTTCTGCCATTTTCCCGTTTATTTAGTTTACTTGTGCTGCATACCAGTGTCATTCTAATTAAACAATTAATTTGAAGACAACTTTCACGTTTTTTAATGCTATATTGAGCTGCTTTACTGCGAACATGTTAACGGATATCAGTTGCAGACTAAATGAAAATAACATTCTAACTGTTAGCGTTCATCCACTAAATGAACATGAAAAAACGAACGACATGCTTATTGAAATTAGGGAATGTTGCGAGTAGTCTCAGAATATTCTTATTACACCGGATAAGTAATTTATGTAGTTGGTCAGGTGTTCTGGGTCTCTTCTAAATATGAGTAGTCATCATTCAAATTTAATAAGTTGATAGGTTTAGAAGACTGAAATATCAAGTTCTCCTGCAGTTTTTTATTGACTAGCAATCACTGTTTAGTATATTTCTATAAAGTGGACAATGACCCAGTTAGGCAAAGTGCACTTGAAGAGATTTATAAATCTTTTGATAAAACTGTGAAACCCAATCGATTTAGGTATCCAATCTAATATGTTACATATGTTCTAATACTGCCTATGTCTGCATATTTTGTTGACTAGCATAATAATAACGGATTTATTCAGTACTGTAACAATCATTGAATTAGTGAAATATATTTAAAAAAATTTTTTTTCTTTAATACTGATTATCTGATACACATTATCAGCAAACGTTCCCTGATCAGTTGCGCTCCTATAGCTTCTATTCCTTAATGCATGTTATTTAATACATGAATTTCAATAACAGACATCGTAATGTTTCACTCGAATTTAACAGCGTTTATTATTTTTAGAGGCTATTAATCCTTTATAAAATATATTGACTACCTTAGGTGGTTAATGTACATAATCATTCAGTTAAAAAATTTTTGAAGAGAAATGGTTTCTTCTAATAGTGACCACGTTGGTAAATGAATAGTTCGGAAGTTTCAACATGACACCTTGACGATAAATGGATAAACAAAACTCAATGTTTTTACACCACTACCTGAATTCATGAAATCATTGACCAACTGTCTGATTAGGATTGAGATGTACAGATTATTCAGTGGTAAAAGTGTATAACATAGCTTGAAATCGGTACATATAATTCAAATTTATTATTATTGATTTAGTTTATTCCAATATGTGATTAGTGTCGGGATTAGTTTGTCGAAGTTAAGATGAAGCTTCCAGAAGCTCTGGCATAACATACTCCTGAATCTACTGCTCATGGATTAGATTAATTATAACGATGATTTTAATCTTAAACAACACTATAAACACCTATATTAAATAATATATTTATTATAGTCCTGTGAATAGGAATTGAAGATAATATACATAAAGTCACAAAATGTTGAAAGTTCGAATTTCAATTTATTGGAATATTATGAATATATTACTTAGTTCTAGAAACTGTTAATCAGATACTCAATTTATTTAACGTGTCTGGCTTGGATTATCATGACTATAAAATGTCTTTTTTATTGTTGATTTTTGATACTTATTGAAATTGACACTCAACAATCTCCACAACACCCAATTACAATCAATACGAACTCACTAGTGACTAACTCCTCGCAGTAATTCCTGGAATTCCTAGTGAGAAGACGTGACCAACGGAATTCCTACGTGTCGGGTGTGAAGTAGTTACCCACTATTGACAATCAGCGACTGAGTTAGAAATATCAACTATTGGGAGCCAGCTTAGTGACCTAATAGTAAAGCGATCGCAGAGGGGACTAGAAGGTTCTGTATCCGATTCCTGATGGGGTTGAGGATGTGCACAGCTGAAGTTTCATATCAGTTGTGTGTTAGTGTTTGAAACGATAGGTAATAAGTTTGGTTTCAATATGAAAATGAAATCTGGAGCATTGCAAGTACATCTACCTGACGAACTTGAAGAGAATAAAGCGTGAGTACTGGGTTCTACTGTTAGCCATATACCAGATATACAAACTACTATTATTACAATTAGCTTTAATTTTTAACTAGTTCATGTGTTTATAATTGTAATCATAATCATACCAATTACAATTAGAACAAGGGTAATATCCATAGATGATACGTTAAGAAAATGAACTTTCAATAATGGATTCATATTGACTATATACATATCTTGACTTCACATAACAGATGTGGTATAAAATAATCTAGTTCACATAAAAAACCTGTATAAGTTAGTTCATTCTTTCTCTATTCAGATAAACTAGTTTTCTGTCTCCCAACAAATACATACAGGATTATCACTTCACATTGAATCCTAAAATAGGCGTACAATCTTAATTGTAACTATAGTCCTATAAAATATTAGTTACTAAATGGATCACAATGAATAAAGAATAAACACTGTTGTCAATTCATAAGTTAAGAGGAATGAGAGAAAACCCAATTATTGATAAACTGATACACACACATCATATATTGATACAAATATTTATAATACTATGATGAATATTTACTGAATTCATTCTTCATGATCAAGATGAATAGTGATCACCATTGAATCACGCCTTTCTAGGTCATATCATCATCATTAACATACAGAAAAATAACTTGCTGTGTTATTATTATTATTATTATTATTATTATTATTATTATTATTATTATTATTATTATTATTATTATTATTATTATTACTGATACATTAGATGAGTGTTTCCAACACAAAACTGTGATTGCGATGTAAATGAACCTTATTTAATTGTGTTGAACACTATTGAAAACTATTCATAGTATATTGAATATTATTGTTATTACTATTATTTACATTTTGGAGACGGAAAAAATTAAAAATTTCTCATATTGAATTGGTTTGAGTTAGATAGGTAACTGTTTTATTTTAGTATAGGAAGATCTCATCTTTAGACCTAACAATGAACATTTAGTCTTTAAACCATTTATTGTTTGTTAGAATAATCTTGTATCTTCCCGTTGATTTGTAATGGACTGAAACTGGTCAGCCTCTGTGGCAATATGTGCATCCTGAGCGGATTGCCTCGATATAGCGATAGTACACAAGTAATATTTAAACTGAATTGTGACTGGCAAGCGGAATCCAGAATGCACGTTTCGTCCTATTTGGGATTCATCGGCTGAATGTAACTGTATCCCAATATTGATGTCTACATTGGGATTCGAACTCACTCCACTTCATGCCAAACGCCACCGCAACAAAGGCTAACCAGTTTCAGTTCACTACAAATCAACGGGGAGATACAAGCTTGTTCTAATTACATATATACCCGTTACACAAGTGTGATTGTGTGAACATAGTAGCCTGGTGGTGAACGCGGTGGTGTTTGGCACGAAGCGGAGTGAGTTCGAATCCCAATGTGGACATCAATATTGGGATACAGGTACATCCAGCCTATCAGTTCCAAAGAGGACGAAATGAACGTTCTGAATTCTGCTTGCCAATCACAATCCTACCCGAACAACGTTTGTGAATTATCGCTATATCGAGGCAATCCGCTCAGGATGCAAATATAGTAACAGAGACTGAACGATTTCAGTCTATAACAAATCAACAGCAAGATCCAAATAAGTTTTAATTATTTAAACCATTTAGTCAGCATTCAATAGTCGATTTGTAGTAATGTGCGAGTTTCATTCAATATCATTAATGCATGCATACCTTCATTGTGACACGTAAACCAGCAGATACTTATTCAGCAGTCTGAAGGTTAAGCACACTCTATGAAGTCTGAATATCCTGGGTTCAATTTGTAGGCATTACAATTTCCCAAGATTTTATGAACTGTTTACTAGCAAAAAGAATTTTAAAATTAGTGAACAGAATGTATGTCCAATAAACATAGATTTCTCTGCAGGTCACCCCTTACAATTTCGTTTCGTATAGAATATGCACAAGATACAGTATTGTAAAGTCATATTTACTTTTCTTTAAGTGCTGGAATCATAATGTACCTGTGTTTCGTTCTGCTTCAAGGTAAACATATAGGGAATTATATGAAGAAAGTAGGCAGTACTCGTCGTATAGAAAAAAAACTTGCTGGTTTCGGAAATTTCAAGTCTTTAGCCCTCAATGTTTTACGCAACTAATCTGAATATTTTCAGTCAAGTCCATCAACTAAAACGGGGAACGACATGGTAAGTCATAAGACTAATATTCAGTATTTGACGACGCACATGATAAATATGTGAATAAACCACCACCTTATTTTTTAAGCAAGCAAACTAATTGGTAACTTAAAACTCATGTTTGCAAAACCACCGAGTTACAGTCTAGCCCTTTGGACCTTGATGAGGACTAGACTATTGAAACACTGAAAAAATTGTTCGAAGCACTAGTTCCCTAATGGTATACCCTATAATCATATGTGTGCACTGTGTGTAATTTAGATATCGACATGTCACCAAGACATTTGGATGTTATATCGAAGATTACAAATTCTAGTGCGAAAGGATTTCAATCGTATTTAGGTTACTTGGGTAATGCAAATAACCAAAACTACAACGTACTCAGGAAATTATTCAACACAGGTCTGGGCAAGCCTTGATCCAAGTTATAAGCTTAGTAATTCATTATGTTGTCAAGGCCTCGATACCACAGTAGGAACAGTTATACAATGAGTATGTTGTGTATATGATCCACTTACCAAGCCTTGGTCATCCGTCACGTTCCCAAGTCTTTCAAACATAATTAGAATTCACACGAACTAGAATTGGGACACTTGTTTTTATGCGTTCAAATGGCTTAGTAACTTTCACAGTAATCAAAACTTGGTTACTTAGTCCACAACGCTTCAACTGTATGAAGTGGCTTTGACAACTTCGGTTATTTAGAATGTTGCCAAGCTATTCTAATAAATTTGGTTAAGAGCATATCAAATCACGCTAAAGTGAATCTCAACTTTTGCGATCCACTGAGAACATGTCAGATATCGAATCCTGATAGTGTTTAAATTTGATTGTATTTTGACGTGGCTTTAGATATACGGCATTATGATGAGTGATTTAAACAGTTAAAATTCACTCGAACACGAATCCAGACTCTTGATTTGATGCATTTGAATGGCATAGGAACATAGTAATAAACAAAGCCCCATCACTTTTATATAATCAGGCATGAACCTTTCGGGTAAATGAATGTTTGAATTCTAGCTCAAATGAGTTTAAATTATAATTCAACTACCAGGGGATATAAATTATATTTAAACGTTTATCAGGAAGAACATTGAAACGCATATGGAAGCTAGATGATCATCTTCCTATTTCGTAGAATTTTAATTGCAATTCACATAGTTAAAATTACTGTTGAATATTAATCGAGTGCGGATAAATGATAGCTATATTGAAAGTAGTTGTAAGTTGAGTCTCTCATTAGAAAACTATTCACACACTTTCAATTCAGTCGGAAGCATAAGATATCGTTATGCACACCAGCTCATTACCGTTATTGCCCTCAAACTACTATTAAATCTTCCAGTAAATTGAATTTTCGACGCTAATCAGTGTATGATCTAATCTTTTTTCCTGATTAGACATCTCTATTTTGTGTGGTCTTTCTTTTCCTTTCAATCCTACAATTATGATTATCACAAAAATATTCATTTCACTTGTTTGCATAATTAGTATAAAACTAATGTTCGTTGCTTGTTTTTATAAAATTTACAATTACACGCCAACGTATACTACTTATAACAAGTGAAATTCAGTAGAACAATTATTATATTCACTTAAACGAAATAAAACGAAACGAATGGAGTCTTGAGAGCACTCTAAAGAGAATTTTATAAAAAAATGCAATAGGTTGAGTGTAATCAGAATATATAAACGTAGCACACTTTACATAATCCTCAATTATTCACTCAGGTTAACATATTACTCGTAATTTGACTCACGTATTCCGGTGAAAGAAATAATGGAAGGCAAGATGCATTGAGCAGATGTTCCGCACTAATATGCAGCCACTCAGTAGTGTACATCCACAGCCCTACCAAGGATCAGATAGCAAGCATTCAGAACACTAAGTTGGCAATTTAATCTTACGTAAAACAAAGTAAAATAAAAAAATTTTCAAATGCTGTAAGGTATTTTGTAACAGGAAATGAATCAGTTAAGGAAGCTTCAAAAGTTGTGAGATCTAATTTTTTTTATCAAGATTATTTCCCAGTGTTTTTTTCTGTATACCCTGCTGAGAATCTACTAATCTGCAGAAACACTATTAGTAGGGATGATCATTGTTGAGATGAGGTTTTTTGAGATTCAAGAACAAAGGTTTTAAAATGAAGTGTTTAGCGAATTCAGTGCTTATAAAGAAACACATCAATGAGAATAAACGTAAGTAACCGTGCATCACCAATGTGCATCGTCGATGGTCTGAAAATATTATTACCACTGCGAGATGTTAATCTTCGGAGTGCAACCTCATATTAGGCCTTCCACACATGCTACCGTCGAGCTATAAACTAAATGGTATAAAGGTTCTGCAGCAAATATTTCCCGACAGTGAGAAAACATCCTCATTCTGTTTTCAAGTAAATGAAGTGGTTACATAACAATTGGAAACCAGGAAGCATTAAATAACAATTTCCTTGAGCATTAACAAAGAGCTTTCGGTATAAAAGAGAATACATATTAATTATTTAAAATTGTGAGGTAACATCGAATGATTTGCATATATAGCTTGTCTATTACCAACATACCCTGACTATAATCTATCACAATTGTGGATAACTGACTCACTCTCTGTAAATGACGTCTTCTCACATGAGCTCCTACATAAAAATAAAACAACTACTCAATATTCTCAAATTTTCGAATACATTTGTAGCAGCAAATAATCGTTAAAATTAATAACATATAGAAATCCGTCACTGATCTTGACCATGGTTGTTTTAGTCGACACGAATAGATAAAGTCTTCCGCTCAAACATCATCTCCAAATCACAATACAGTACGAAGTGGAAACCAATTCCTTCTCTAGACAACTAACAGAAACGTCCCAAATCTGCTTACATTCGACATACCATTAACTATATCCACTTTCTAATTCACCTCTATCTTCGATATTATTATTGCTAGTCAGAGTTCAATCCTCTTCAGAAATTCTGTTTGTATGTAGGGCACTCTTCATACTTCTCAGCTGATGCCAGCTCATGACATACAGATGATTTCTACAAAATTTTGTATTTTCTATGGAAATCAACAAAATTGTACCTACTTCATTTAAACTCATTGCCTCATCATCATGTCAACAACGGATGAGACAACTGTATCAAACACGAATAGATAGATAAATAGTCAGATGGATACATTAGGATGCCAAGCCATTGAATAAACAATGATATAGTGAGAAAGCACTGGATAATATTGACTATAAGTTATATGTTGATGAAAAGGAAGAGTGTGAAGTACTAAACTGGGTCAAACCACCTGTCTTATGTGTTGCAATTATTTTCAATGGCTTATCAGATATGTAACAAGTGTTGACTGCGAATTGAAAGATTTTCGTCCAATATTTCTAAACTGACTTATGAATGGAGTTTGTTACATTTGACTATTTAATTTGCATTCATTTGTTGATGTATATTGGTCAAATAACATGTATATGATTGAGAACGCGTAATTAGTTCATAATATATATTTTATGATTCTGTAATTAATAGACAGAAGCGCATATAATTACAAGCCTTTCAGAATTTTCAACCTCATATCACTTCATCGCATTAAGTTATATTTAACGGTTGATAAATTGGATGATGTTGATGACAATCCATTTGTTATGCGACAGATGCATATGATGTTCAGTTTATGAGTAATACATTATAAAGACGTTTTTTAGTAAAATTTAAAAAATTCATATTGATCATATTATATTTACACAATGTTACCCTTCTACTTTCGAAATATGTGTACATAGAACACATCGTGAATAGTATATTTAGTATAGATGTTTACACCTTACCACCCTCCCTCTTAAGCGGGTTTGACATGCGAAGTAAGAGATTTGGCACAGAAAAACTGATCACATGGTTATCATTTGCAACATAAGGTATTTATAGCATAATGATCGTATTAACTGAGATTCGACTGAAATAGAGACATTTGATTCAAAGTATTAAATGTTTGTTGTGAAGACATAGGAATGGGAAAGAGGTAGGGGGGCTGGGGAGGGGCAGAATAAATCGATAATACAAAAAAGGAACAAGTGAATTGACTTTATAAATGAAAGTGTGATATCAAGATGAGTCATTCATAATGATAATTCCGTGAAACAAATTAACATCTATTCGTGAATTTATTTGACAAGAAAATAATAATTTCACTTAGTTATGTATTAATGCTATTTAGAAGGCTTTACAAACCTCCAGTAGTGTGTATTTCTGCTGTGAAGGTGGAATACATCAATATCATGCATTACGGTAAATGATCCTCAAAATAAATAGTTATGCAGGCTGTTGCCATTGCTACTGATCACGTTTGTTTTAGTGGGCACGATTAATTGAAGGAGTTCGGTCATCCACTACCAACGGATAACAACGCGACACATTATGCAAATCAACTGAACTTTTAAATTGCCAGCGTGGACGTTCCAATTATGTTTACATTCTACTTACAATCAAATATATCTTCACCCTTTAGTCATCACTATTCCATGCTTTCTGCGTTGTCATCACGGATAGGCTCAGTTGTTGGAAGCTACACTGGATACATTGCAAGCGTAACCAGGTCGTGTAAAAAGTATGCTTCAAATGCTTACATTGCAGAACTTGATTACTTTATGTGGGATGAAAACATGGACTAAAATTCAGGTTAAGTATTTCAGTGCATCTTACATCTAACTATAAAAAAGAAATTTTAAACAATCAATCGATCATTTTCGATTATTCAGATTTCTTTCTAGGACCTTAAACATTATGCCGAAAAACAGTCATCTTTTCATTGCATCATTTAGACCTTTTGCATATTTTAATGAGAATACACTGCCTAGTTGACTTGATGATTAAGCGTTCGTAGGGAGACCTGGAGGTCCTGGAATCGGATTCATTAGTGGCATTAGGTGAAGGATGTACTCCTGATTAGTGAAATTCTTGGACAAAAACATCTGTCCAGTCTTTTTCCATTTAGATCAACCTATAAACAATGCCAATAACCAATACCCATACAATGAAGTGATTCTAGGAGAGATCGAGAATATTCGGTTGTGGGTCCCACACTAAGATAGACGGCTATCCCGTGTCCTCTGGTTTCCATTGTTACCTAACTAACATCACTGTATGAAGGATACAAATGATAAAGTAAATACTTATACACTGTTTGCTATTTCTTACATTTCAGTTGAATATTAAGTTTTGTTACGCTAAAGAATTCACAGCCCCAGCTAGACGATATTCTGAAATAATTTCCACTTATTATGTAATCTAATTGTTACAGTCAGTATGTGCTACCTATTCTTAATCTCGTTAAATGTAGCACTAGTTCTATTGCCACAACTATCTCTCCATCCATACATGCATTACACCCTGTACGTCAGCCATTTTCTCAGAAGATGGACAAAGTAAATATTGTGGTAATATCTCTAATGTCTCTACTTAAATTCTCCAGAATTTTGTGTTACGACTATTTGTAGACATATTCAAATGGTGCGTGAGTACATACTGAGAATATTCATAAATACTTTGTCCAAATCAATCTAAATCAGAATGCTTAATTGCAATACATGGAGAACTTGAAGAAAAGGGATTAAATCGTTTTTGTCAAAACGCCAATTAATAAGATTCAAAGTGAATTTTTAGTCATCGACACAGGAACATCCAACTAGTCATTTTAACTCATAATTGAAATAGATAGTAACATTTTAAAGCTGCTTAATTTTTGTCATTTTAAGTCTTCTCATCAGCGTTAGCAAGCTAACATTATCCTTAACGTCACCAATATTCACAAATTTTGTCACACTATCTATTTTTAGAAATCTGTTCTTTTATTTGACGGTGGGTGTTGATATTCTTCATTAAAAGTTTCATTTCAAACTTGAACATTCAATATTTTTGTCTCAATCTAATACATTGAGCTACGTTGCGTTGGACATATTTTCATGGGAGATAGATATAAATAACTAACAGCTACTTCAAATGAAATGTTTAGTGAAAATCATACTCTAATCATACAGCACTCACTTATTGGATTCAAAGAAAATATGACTGTAAGTGCTGAATATGGCACAAACAACAATGATAACGATGTGTAAAACTTCAACCTACTTAAGGAAATAAATTGTTTGATCTATTATGTTTCAAAAAATGGACATATCAGAGCAACTTAATGAGTATAATTTACAAAATGATTAATGGACCGTATACATAAATGGATGAATTTTAGTCCTGTCACTAACCATTATCTATTAAATGATACACTTTTTAGGTTGTTTTATTGAAGTTGAGTATTAGTCATATTGTATGAATCATTTATATATCCAAGGTAAATAAAAACTAAGGCGAAACTCACTAAGATATAAAAATGTTGACTTCTAATTATCAATGTTCGCTACTTTGAAGCTTAGATTTTGATATCACAAATTGAATAAAGTTAGATAGGCACTGACAACAACGAAGATAACTTCGACTGTTTCATCCAATTATGAGACTCGTCAACGGTGCACATCCACATCACTTCTGTAATAAAGCTCTAAACACTCACGTTTTACATTGAACACTTAACTGTAAGACCATTGAGCTAGCATTAAATGGTTGGTATTTTTAACTTCAAACAGTTATCGATATAGAGCACTATCTCATCCATTACCGTTAGTAGGCAACTGCTGTACGCCTTACATAACTAGGTTGCATAGCTCACTGTTTCCCAATAGAGCTGCAGGAATTACCGATGGAAATAAGTTATTAGTTAACTCATCTTAATTATATCCGAGTGTCGTGGAAACTGTCAATTAGTAGTGACCAATAAATAATATTTGGGATTACCATAAATGTGCAGCCTCCACCCTGTGAGAGATCTGACCTAAAATCTAATGGTTTTTTAGAGAACATGATAGTAATTAGTTTTGGAAGTTTAATCATACTTCCCGACTTGTCTTTTTCAACATAACTGTGTGGTAGGAATATGTAGAGGTCCAGATTGTCCGTTGAACCTATCAACTATTGCATTGTACATTCCTTTATGCATTCCTGACACGCCTACCCAATAGGATTCCAGTAATTACCTCGAGAAGTTAGTTACTAGTGAGCTGATATTGATTGTAATTGGGTGTTGTGACTAGTGGAGTCCAACCGTGTTGGATGTAAGGCAACTACTCACCTATATCAATGGATGAGATTGCGAAAACTTATCACGAATTGACTGAATTAGAAATATCAATCGTTGGGAGGCAACTCAATAGCATAACGATTAAGCATTAGCTGCAGTGTCAGAAAGTTCTAGGTTCTATTCCTAATGGGTTTTCTAGATACGCACTGCTGAGGAATCCCACACTAGGATGAAACGGTTGTCCATCGCTTCATGGTGATGAATAGTCGTCTACTTCAGACTAATTTGTGATACGAAATTAAAGATCTTTACTGAATGACTATTTTTACTTCACTTGTCCCTATTTTTCGCTTAAGTTATACACATTTAGACCACATGTCTATTTTTCAAAAAAGGTTAATGTTCATATTTTCCTCATTAATGATTTATTTATTTAGTTTAAAGGTTAAATAAACATTTATTCATCTTTGTATGATGCAATTCTAATGATCCCTTTTTGATAATCAATAAATAAAAGTATTACTAATTGACTATATGATCAATTGAAAGATTGACTTGTTTTATAATTAGTATGTATAACAAATAAGTTCAACCAATCCACTTCTTTTAACCCCCCTCCTCCCCACCATAATAACAGATAGGTCTATAAGTAGCTAAACTTATCAATCAATTCATAACACGTGATTAGATATCACATATGCATAAAATGGATAAAGGATTTTCAACACTCTTTGTTTTCGTATGACGAATGTGAAAACACCCTAGATGCAACCAAGGTTTGTGTGATATCTATATAGGGTACTGTAAACAATTAACCTTCAAATGATAAGATCATAAACAACAACAGTGCAGGCTGTAAAATATATCGTTAATCGTAGATAGAGTGCACATAGATTCGTAACGTCTACATTGGTTATCTAGTGGAAAAGTTTTCACTGTATCGATTCAAGATCTGGTAGTGATTCTGACCAAGGTCCTTTGTTCACTTATGTTTAATATACTTGGTCAACATTAGTATTTATTACTGACAATTTATTTTGCAAATTTATTTACCTTTACAGATTCGACACTAAAAGGAGAGTATTTAGACAAACTTGATTTTTATAACTCAAGTTCGACCCTTTTTTGCGACCTTCTACATTCCCACGTACTCACAACAACTTTAGTTGATACTGCGTACTTATTCATGCATTTATGTATTTTAACAGGAATAGTGGCTAGTTTCGTCAAATAACAAAAAATAGCCATTGTCACACTTATTATCCGTATCCATTTTGACCAATTTTATACTGTTTGTTTATTCTGGTTAGCGTTTTTTTTTTAGCAAACTTGTGTTTTACGGGATAGGGGTGCTAGCCATATGCCCAACCCTCCTCCTTTACCCGGGCTTGGGACCGGCAACAACCCTAGAAGAGCTGCGGGCGGAGTTTATACTGTAGCTAACATTATTATTGTTTTCAACTTGTCTAACCTTATACTTATTTCTCTGTTCATTGGCTATACTTACATGTCCATCCTTTTTTATTATCCGTTCTTTTTTGTTTCTTCATCTATTTTCTCACTTATTCCGTATGTTTATCCAATTAGTTGATTTCTTTGTATCTCGGTCGCTTTGCGTCTTCACTACGATATGTTCGAATTTTACAATTATTCATTTGCAGCTGACAATATTATATACACAACGAAGTCTTATGTAGCAACAGTCGTCAGCACTTCTGTTGATTATCCTTCCCATCGTAACTAATTGTTTTGGGATTTATTTAACGTTCCAGATGTAAATATTAATTTTGTTAATCGATTTATCAGAAATTTATGAAGAAGCCAATATTGATATTAAGAGATTTTGTTTCATGTAACAAATCAATTTTCAGGATAGATTGATTATGATCGGTGGTTTGAATATTTGGCACAATCTCAGAAAAGGTTACCTTGAATTAATCTCTCTAGGTTACAACACATTTTTGCCAAGTCCACTTACAGATGCAGCACACCAGTATCAATACAAAAATACTTCTTAGCGTTAACAATAATTATGTCAATGTTCATAATGATTTAACTCATTATCATAGTTTAAAAGATGTTAATTAATTGATTGCTCTTGAGTAATTCAAGTCTAATAACAGCAAATTAACGATAAACTGATCTAATCTTAATATAGAGATACTCTACTTTAGATAATGTATGAGTAATGAGTGCACACTATGAAATGAATTTCTTATATTTGACAATAGGCATCAACTTAAGTTAATAAACCAACGAAAATCAGTGAGCGATAGGTATCTGCTTCATCCGACGGTACATATTCATGTTTCCTTGAGGAATTGAGCACAATATGTTGACCCACAGAAAATTCTTATGAATAATTCTCAGAATCCGTTTATTTATGTTTCTAGTGAATTGTTTGGAACTTGCTTCTCATTTTAGATGATATATATATATCTTTACCACTGAGTTTATTCATTTTACGACTGACCTCTTTAGGACTAAGGTATTTTTATTGATTGGACATTAATACTATCCAATGTCAAATGAAACTGGGTAATGTGACTTTGAGTCCCCGAGGTAGCTTCAGTTCCCTTAATAGTCCAGATATGGCTTGATGACGACTGTTAATTTTTTAAACTAAACATAGGTCAAGGAGGATACCTAACCACCTACTTCTATCCAATTACTCAGTTTCATCTAACAAAAAAAGATTACTTAACACTATCACTTGCATTAATTAGTTCCATTTTCACACTACCATTGTCAAGTGAAAACTATGATCAGATTATAAACTATTTTATAAAATTCTTGAACTTAATATTCAAAAAAATCACCATGACGGATATGGATTCTGTGCAACTTTTATTTTGTAGGTGTTAAGAGAGAGCATTACACAAAAACACATGATATGACCACTTTCATTGTGAAGAGATAATTATGAAATTTCAATTAGAATGCATTTCTAATACTCTTCTTTGTTATCACTAATATGTTGAATATGACGTCATTCAAAAGTTGAAGTACGTGAAAATCATGTGAAATTAACGGTCTATTGGATACCATGACAACAAACAATGCGCATAATACATGTATAAATGCTTTCTAATATTAATTATTGTGCATATTAATATGTATTTACTGACAAACAGTAACTTTATCCACTCCTCCCCCCTTATCTTCCCACGCTTAATTATACATGTTAAGATCGTAAACTATCTCAGCAGGTTAGTTGTTATATTTATTCATAATTATATCATACTGTTATACGGTGATAATAGTGTTGTTGGTGATGTTGATAATAAACTAGATAGTGTGAATGTAAAATTTAACTATTGACTAATTCAGCCGGAAGCTACTTGCAGCAATTTCAATTTTAACTGTATTATATCCAACACTCTAAAATTTCTCTGTTCATTCAGTAAATGACTGTGAATAATTTTCATTAAATATTTCTATTCAAGCTAGAATTTTCACTATATTTGTGTTTTATAATCTAGCATATCAAGCTGTATCATAATGGAAATGTTCTTAGTCGATAGTTGTTAATAGCGCTAAACAGTTGAAGTAAAATGTTTAATAGAAACTAATTTGTTATTAACTGCACTGATCTACTAAATGAACAGTGAAATGACTAAAACGGCAAGGAAACTATGAAATTAGTAAACAGTGGGAATGTTGTAGATAAAAACCCATATATTACACGGTAATATTGATAACTAAAAACATTGATTGGTTCAACCCTATACATAGATTAGTATGCAAGATGATATCTGGGATTGATTGAGAAGATGATGGAATGTTCTGTAATTCTCAGCATTTCCAAAGCATTACGTAGATAGCATAGTGACATTGTTCAATTGATATCATGGTTTGTTCATGTGTGATAGTTAACAGGTTGCCGTTATCTTCTTGATATAGTTATAGGTGTATTCAATACTGGAAGTTTTGTTACAGTAAGAAATATCCAGCATTAATTGCACAATACTGCTACAAACGTTTGTTTAACATGCTTACAAATTGCAACTAATTAGTAAACACACTATAAATATTTTAAGTAGTCAGAATTTACCATCCACCTTCAGTAACTAATACTTTCTGCCTGTTTATCTGCTACAGTTAGTTTTTCTAGCTTAACATGAGATACATTGAATTCTAAATTGTTTATCACTCTTTCTCAAAGGCTAAACATGCAATAAAGCATGTTACTAAGTGCGGTGTTTCTCTTTGAATTTTTCAGCCTTTAACTTTACAGTGGTTTATGAGCCTGCCATAATAACACGTGAGTGTATACACAATTAGTATTCATGTTTATTCATTTCAAAGATAACTATAGTTGGGAGATTAATTGTAATATTTGTGCGGTTGTAACATAAGTAGCAACAAGATCTCACCAAGCTGATTTAACCATGTTTTACAAATATGATCACAGAGATTTCCATATCACAAAATAGGACTGGATAAATAACACAGGAGTGATAATTTCTCATATACATAGTTCTTCAGGAACATTAAGTTTATTTAATACTTCAGTTACTTCCCAACCTACTGACTTGAAATGATATTAGGCATAACTCGAAATAAAAAAAACTTGTGAGGGTCATCTTGTTGTTTTCTGAAATGATATAAAAGCTAAATCTACAGGGTTCGTTTTCTTTCATGAGCTATCCTACGGATAGTGGTACTTTTCAGCATTAATTTCACTTCGTTTAATTAAATGACTAGGACAACGTAGATTACTAGGCAATAATCAGTAGTATAAATCAAAATTATTAAATGCCACGATGAAAATAAGGTTCTTAGGAATGGTCAATTCGTTAACAATTCCCGTTCTCACCAACTCACTTGGTCAAGTGGGAAAGTAAGATAGTTCACAGTTATCGATTAGGCGATCTCTCAATGCATATATACGGTGTTAAACTTAAAAAGTGAACCTAATTCGAGAGATTTTATTTATTTCTAATAATAATTACAATATTTTGGAAACCACTTTATTCAGCACTATATATTCGGTTACAGTTAAGAATTCGCAGCAAAAATGCATGCAATACTACTACCGATTTCAGTCATAGGTACACCTAGATTTTATAAATGTTATATAATAAGTTTCAAGAGCATTTAGACAGTGTTTATCTGTAATTTAAGTTCATCTGGAAAGGTTTACGAACAGTTCTATTATTTCGATAGCCATTTTCCTTTTCAAATTTCAGAGTAAATATCCTCCACTTATTCAAAGATTAGACAAGTAATAAAATCGCACTACATTAAATAATGTTTCTCACTGGATTGTAGAATACTTGATTTCATATCCAACACATAAGTACATTATGAGATTTATGTAAAAAGATTAATTGTTGAAATCATATCTTTAACACAGAAATAAGGAATTACAGGACAGCTGTTTCTTCATAGTGTGAAACTATTCAGTAGTACGCATCGGCAGCCTCATTAGGGAATTGAACGCATATTATGACAAACAGATAGTCAGTGTTTACTGGTTTTCAACGGTTGTTTGACACACGTTAATTCAAAAACCACTACAACTTTCATCATAATACTAAAAATATGTTACTAAATTTGACACCTTTAGGAAATATGTGATCCAGATGGTTTTCACAATCAATTCTTGGATACAACTAGTTAGATAAGCGATATTTTCTGGAAAAAGGAGTGCAATCTATGAATGTTCAATTTCCTCGGCATATATCGCAGGGTTTTTTTTTTACCTGGTTTTTGCAAAATAATGAGTGTCATTATTTGAGAATAAGTCAACTTAAAAAATTCCTTTGAGAGTTGTAAAGTGGTTACACATCTTTTAACTACAAACAATTATTGTTCTCATATGAGGACTAACTCAATACTTCTGGAATTAAAATGGTTGTCTATCTACAGACAGTTTATGGTGTTTTCCCACTCTGCTTCTTATATTTATGATTATTACTACTACATATATAATACGGTAGATTCAAGGTATTCAGCCCCAAACTCATTATTTGACATAATATATAAAATTCAGTCAAATAAACCAACAGGCCTATGTCTGAATCTACTTTACATTGTAGAAGTTCTAGCGATCTATAATTTGAAGCCTGGGTTGTGCAGTTCACAAGATCGCTTTCTTTACCATGGCCTTAGTTGAATGTTTCAAATTATTTGATTTACCTATGAATTTACACTTTCCTGTATCTTCATATCTTATTTCAATCTCTATTCACGTTTACCATTATTATAATAACAATTATCATTCTTATTATTGTAATTATTATTATCATCTCATTATTATCACAAAGATTGTCCCCAACTCAATTTTATTTATTTTCATTCACAAATCTTCACGCTAATCTAGTGATAATCACAATTACTGTATCTCCACCCTACTGATTGCATGTGCTTCAAGTTCCACAAACATCCTCCTTCAATTATTAATTGATTATTTAAAACACTAAGTAGTAGAATTAGAATAAGCATGTATCTTCCGATTGATTTGTAATGGACTAAAACTGGTCAGTCTCTATTGTCATATATGGATCCTGAGCGGATTGCCTAAATATAGAGATAATACACAAGCAATGTTTAAGTTGGATTGTGACAGACAAGCAAAATCCAGAATTCGCGTTTCCTCCTATTTGGGACACGTCGAGAAGATACAAGCTTATTCTAATTACATATGTACCCGTTGCACAAGTGTGACTGACTGGACACAATAGCCTAGTGGTAAACAAGGTGGCATTTGGCACGAAGCAGACTGAGTTTGAATCCCAGTCTGAACATCAATATTGGTATGCCGGTACATTCAGCCAATGAGTCCCAAGGGGGATGAACTGCACGTTCTGGATTATGTTTGCCAATTACAATCCAACTTAAATACTACTAGGTAGTAAAGATCTTTTACATATAATGGTTGTACAATTTGTTGATGAATCCGTCGGAAAGAAATCGTTTCACTGAATAGATTTATTTTTATTAACAGTATTATCACAAGCAATATGTAGGCTCAAACCGTACTGTCAGATGCTTGAGGCTTATAAAGAAACACTTAGGAAAATATATGTTGTCATGCGTTCACGTACTTATGAGTTGCAAAGTTAATTCTTATAAATTTTTAAATTTCTTTCACTTCTATGGAACAAGCCTGCTTAATTTGAATTTCATGTTGGTTGAGAGATCACGTTACTAAACTTATGCAAAAGCCAAGGGTGACATTAAATGAGAATCACAATATTTTGTAGGAATTTTCGTCTAAAGAAGAACGTAAAGATTCACAAAGCTTGGGCGCCGAGTGCATTTACGACTTACGGATAAGATGAATTAGTAAATAATCTCAGTGGACTGCATTAAAGGAAATTCCAACGTTTCATTCGGCAAGCTGGTCCTAGCTTCTTCAGGGAAATCACAATATTCTTCAAATTAACCAAAAATGGAATGTATTCACTAGTGACATTTGACCAACTAACTGATTAGTATTGTGTTCACTAAAATAAACAAACATTACGGATTCATTTTTATATAATATTAAATAATTCCTCATAATAAATAACATATAGAAATCCGTCACTGATCTTGACCATGGTTGTTTTAGTTGACACGAATAGATGAAGTCTTCCGGTCAAACATCATCTCCAAATCACAATACAGTACGAAGTGGAAACCAATTCCTTCTCTAGACAACTAACAGAAACGTCCCAAATCTGCTTACATTCGACATACCATTAACTA
Organism: Schistosoma japonicum; assembly: GCA_025215515.1. Taxonomy (NCBI): domain Eukaryota; kingdom Metazoa; phylum Platyhelminthes; class Trematoda; order Strigeidida; family Schistosomatidae; genus Schistosoma; species Schistosoma japonicum. The sequence goes on along the minus strand of CM046064.1, from coordinate 31,225,545 downwards.
TATCCACTTTCTAATTCACCTCTATCTTCGATATTATTATTGCTAGTCAGAGTTCAATCCTCTTCAGAAATTCTGTTTGTATGTAGGGCACTCTTCATACTTCTCAGCTGATGCCAGCTCATGACATACAGATGATTTCTACAAAATTTTGTATTTTCTATGGAAATCAACAAAATTGTACCTACTTCATTTAAACTCATTGCATCATCATCATGTCAACAACGGATGAGACAACTGTATCAAACACGAATAGATAGATAAATAGCTAGATGGATACATTAGGATGCCAAGCCATTGAATAAACAATGATATAGTGAGAAAGCATTGGATAATATTGACTATAAGTTATATGTTGATGAAAAGGAAGAGTGTGAAGTATTAAACTGGGTCAAACCACCTGTCTTATGTGTTGCAATTATTTTCAATGGCTTATCAGATATGTAACAAGTGTTGACTACGAATTGAAAGATTTTCGTCCAATATTTCTAAACTGACTTATGAATGGAGTTTGTTACATTTGACTATTTAATGTGTATTTATTTGTTGATGTATATTGGTCAAATAACATGTATATCATTGAGAACGCGTAATTAGTTCATAATATATATTTTATGATTCTGTAATTAGTAGACAGAAGCATATACGATTGCAGTTATGAAGCTTCTCACTATGAGTCAATTTGTGATCTGATGGAGAAATCCCTGATTTCCCCTTGAACTTATCAACTTATATATTGAACGTTCCTCTGTAGCCGGCTGGGGTTAAAAATATTTATCATATTGCTAAATCTAAAAATATTCCACAGTCTGTATATATAACACTTTTCTTCAGCGTAATAGATAAGTCACTAGTTTTTGTTGTTATTACTTGTATATAGTTATCATTTTCACTGTTGATTATTATTACCATGTTATAACGATCGCGTTACTAGGTATTGTTTCATCAATTACGTACTCATTAATAGAAACTCGCCATATACTTGTACTCATATCTATCGTATACACTATTAATCATTACCTTTTATCCTTAAACACAATATAATTATAAGAACCCATATTACTACGTTCACTTGTAAACCTGTTACATTCTTAGTATTACCATACTTCGCAATTACCATTCAACTTATTTCATGTACCATAACTAAATTCATCCATTGATTTTGTAGCGGTAAATAATCCCCAAAATAAATAGTTGCATAGGCTCTCGACATTGATGCTGACCATATTTGCTTTAGCGGACACAACTATTTGAAGGCGCGCGGCCACGCATGACCACCAGATCACGACTCAAACCATCGTGGGTAGTATCTCTCACTAGTTTGCCAGCCTAAACGTTGCTATCCCATTGAAGCTCTGTTTGAGATCAAATATAATTTCTCTTCCATCCTTTAGTGCCTTCTGATTTCTTCTCATTTGTAAGAGTCGGTCCAATAGATAGAAGTGGCTCTGGTTGTACGACAAGCGTAACTTGATCATATAGCCGGGCATACTTCAATTTAATTACCATTATTGTTATATCGCTATCATATTTTTGTTGTTGTGATGAACAAACATTTTGTTAAAATAGTTGTGTTATAGTGTTCTTGGGTGATGGAGGGGTGACTTGTGTGGAGGTCCTGACTACCTTCTTGAACTGAAAAATTTTACATCGTATAGTTTTCGGTTACTTGTTCGTTTAAGGTATGATTACATTTATTTCGTCCTTCTATGTTGTTTGAACTGTGGTAACTAATTGAAATATTTTGGTTTAAGGTACGCTCCTGTCTAATTCGCCATGCCAGCTTTTTAATTTAAACATACATAATCAGCTGTATATATTCGTGAATTCAGTTGACATGGAAGAAATATATATATAAATATATATATGATTTGTATCCTAACGAAACTGCAATTCAAGCACTGACAGTTTACGTAGGGTTCTTAAGTGGTTTTCTTCAGATAGCATTCACACACATATACTTCTAAAAATTGCGAAATCCATACATCGAAATTAGAAACATTCTGGCAACAGGCAACCTTGTAAACCAGGGTAGCACTCTGGAATCTTTTCATAATTGTAAACATTTCCACGCATTCCCTTCGAACATCGATTTGTGACAAATTCAATCAATATATGTATATATGCTATATTCTTATGTAACTGCACCACCTTACCTGACTATGAATCCAATTATTATCATTAACATTTGCCGTGAATATATATTTATTCATTCATCTACCATTGGATATATACTATACACATGTTACCAATCATCCTACTTATTAGATTTATTCATATCATACTACTTATAAGTAACTAAACGTCTATTGTATGAATTTTTACTAGCGTTTCATTGGGTATTTATGACCTATGTGGATGTTATTTCTTATTGATTTAATCAATTTAGTTGTTAGGTACAAGTGAAGTCTAGGGACAGTGATTTTATCCCAGTATGAAATCCTCAGCAGTGTTCATCCAAATGGTAGGATTTCCACTTTCACCAATATATGGTATAGTGCGAATACCTAACATTGTCATTGGTGATAACTATCTCACTCCCGACAAGGCTTTACCCCTCTAGTCACGAGTTCTCACTAGGACTCCAGTAACATCTTCATGTTAGCCATTAGTGAACTGTTTCTATCCAATCGATTTAAATACAAATAACTAGCAATAGTTAATCATGGAACCAATATTATTTCTTTATTTGATTAAATATATAAATATTCTGAGAATCCAAGGTAGTCATCTGATTTTATGGACTTTAGGTATGTTGTTCCGGTCAATATAACAACCTCTGACAGTTTAGTTTTTCATTCTTGATTTTTCACGGAATGCAGGTTGTTATGTATATGGAATATATCTACATGTAGCTATTTTATGACCTTTACAAAAATGTACTTCCTAAACTTTATACAATTTGTCCGCATTGAAACTGTTTGGAAACAAGTTATTTCCTTACATATTTTCGGTTATTGGGTAATAGTGCCACGGTTGATATACGTTGTGAAGGATGTGATACCTCTCAGATGCTTGAAACCATAACGTTTATAAGCGTTATGCATTAAAATTACCATTTATACTAGGTTGATAGTTTGCTGGAATTCTTTTTACAAATTCTTAAATCTCATAAGTAATTTTACTTGTAGGCCTTGATGATGTAGTCAGTTGCTCAGGACATTAAAGTCTTAAAAAAACTAATAACAACTGGATTCGGACTGTGTCAATAATAATAATATTGATCGATCGTAACAGAAAGACATATGAAACCCACTCTATCAGATGTGGATAAAGGCGTCTAGATGAAGTGGATTCACGAAATCTATCTTCAGTTCGTTGTAAGGATGATTGCAAAATAAATAATCTAACCAGACGTACTTTTTACACTTTTACTTCGTCGTGATAACATTCTATTTCGTCATTCATAATCAGAAGTTTTAGGGATGTTTGTTTGATAATAACTATCGTAATGTTGTTTCTTCTTGGTCTATGTCGTATACATGGTGATATCTTTAGATGTATCGTATTTATTAAGTTGGCTTTATATGAAGGGGAACTGACTGAAAAGAACACTGACATTGGACTTCCAGTCGCCATAATACAAGAATTATTTCTTAGATGTACAACAAATTTGTAATTTAAGTTCAATAATGAATCTTAGATATTGTTACTCTAAGATTCTAAGTCAATGAAAACAAAGGCTGTATCTCCAAATGTCAATAAGATGCGAATAGCCCTAATAGATTCAGCTGTCAAACCAAAATCAAAGGACAAACAATATCGTTATCATCACATTGGTTAGTTTCTTAAAGACAAACATCTGATTATGAGTATGAATTTCGCTCTTATGTTCGGTTGGTGGACGAACTATATGCAGTAACAAGATAATCAATCCACAGTAACTTTGATTTTCTGCGTTATTCATGAGAGAAGAATATGATCCCGTCGTTTGACGAAATATATGAAAACAAACACCCATCATTTATTGATTTCAAGAGCTGGAGTATTTATCGAAATTGACTTTGTGTATGTAGCCTTTATGAAGAGAATAATCACACAGGGTGCCTTCAATATGTATTGCTGGGAGTGAGCGAAACTCCAGAGTCCGTTTATATTTTACCACTCATTTTACTTAATAGGCAGATTCGAAACATTTGCAGCCCATATTATTGAACTTGGAGGCAAACAAATTCAAAATGATTTATTTAAAGAAAATAACTTTACTGTAGCGAAATCATAAATTACAATATCCAATTACGTAATTCATACATTCGATACAGTGAATAAATTTTACTAACTTCAGTTAACGTTTCTTCAAAGTATGAGAGTGAATGGTGGTAAACTCAGTTATTGGATAGACTTTTATGCAGAAGAAATCAGCCAAAGATGATGATCAATTTCGTGAAAATAAAAGCCGTACAAAGTTTGAAACTTTATCCTACTCTCCCCTCCATCATTCTCTTTGTAAAATCTTTGTCGATTAAAAGTTTTACATTTTCACTTATTCACTTCATCTAAACAGGTATAGACATGGATAAGAGCTAATAACGAAGTCATTATTATTATTGCCAATAAAAAATAATAACAAACTATAGAGAACAAAGTAGAGAAAAGAAACTATCGGACAAATAAAATTGAACTTTTCATGTTGGACACTACAATAAATTATTGATTAGTGTTTTACTGAATAAAAAGGAACAGAAAAATATAAAAAAAATCATACTCTAAAAAAAGGTATAAGTATTTATGGAATGCAATTCTATGCAATAGTTTATATAAAGAATTCAAGTTATCTATTAAAACTTTATAAAAAAAGAAAGTAAACAATTAAATAGTAATTATCACATAAATAATAAAAAAGAAACTTAATTGTGAAGAAAATTTATAAGAGCTGGAATGCTTATGAACTCATTTATAAGGAAGTACAGATTAGTATATACTTGGCTCCTGACTACACAATACTAGATATATAAGGGATAGTATAATATATTATTATGTAAACTATCGAAGTAGATAAAGTATTGGATTCATATCTATGGCTTAGTGGTTGAAAGTCAAACAAACACTCATAACTACTCAGTAAGCTATGAGACTGCTCAAAAAATAAAACATGGAATCATGATCAATAGTTAGTACAGGATGGTATATAAGAGTAAGAGAACGAAGAAGAGAAATTGGAATGATAGCGTTATTAAGTAATATGAATGAGATATAGTAATTGTATAATACAGAATGATTGAAATTATACAAAAGGTAGGGGAAAAAGGACACTTCTGAATATGAATGTTGGCATTTCGGCATATATAGATAAACGATGAATGTTGAACGTTATGAATTCGGCAAATCATATATATATGTATCAGTTTGTTACATGTACCCGATTCATTACTGACGAATAAGATCGATTTTGTAAAATTGTATGCGTTATTCCAATTGGTCGAAGATGATATATTAAATATTCTAAAACGTACATTCTCACTGGAATTAAACCGCCGAAACTTATAAGTAATGGACTTGCAGGCAACTTGATTCAGTGAGTGAGTGATTGGTTAAAAAGTGAAATAGATCAAAAAGATAAGTAGTGAATGTATGTATGAAAACATTTTTGTTAAAATGTAGTATTTTACGCTTAACATTAATTCAATCAAAATGAAAGTGTATACTATATACATGTGCTTTTCAATATACACATATACACACATAGCTAATCACAATATGGAGAGCGGTATACGCTACTATGTGCATTAGTCATTGAACATCAACATCGAATCTGAATAAATCTCACCTAAAAAATGGTAAATAATGTGAGCTACAAAGTACAGTTTAATGAACTGTACTATTGGTATGGAATGGAAGTTGTCATTTTCGTAAAGTTCACCTATTTTCAAAAACAAGCATAAGCATGTTACATCTATAAGATTTTGAAACGATGGATGCTTGTTGTTGATATTTTCGATAATGTTGAGTTTTTTGAGCTGGATGCTTTAATTGAAAAGAATTTGTTGTCATTACTGCAAAACGACTGAACTCAACAGTAAAACATTTTAAATGTAAATACTGATGATATCATGGGCTATTTAAACCGAAGTAGGTAGTGAAGGAGGATATAAATCTGAGAATAAAAAGCTGAAACTTGATAGACTAGACGAACCATATGTTGTCAAAACCAGACTGTTTATATGTCATCTCAGAGTCAAAATGGCAGATGATAAATTACAGTTACATACATAACCGTAATTTGGTGCACATTAGAAAATTCAGTTTAATTATTAAATCTTGCAACTTGCTTCAATTTATTGATTTGAATGTGGTCCGAGTCACCTTAAAGACAACTACAACCTCTACACAGAATTGTGTATACAGGATAGGTTGTGTTGATTGTGATGCTTTCTATATTGGAGAGTCTTCTCGAGAAATCAAAACTCGTGCCAAAGAACATGAAAGCTACACTAAACGACATCCTAATAATCCTATTAAACTTGAAAAATTACAAAGTAAATCAGCAATAGCAGTACATGCTATCTACCATAACTATAAAATCGATATTAAAAATATCCAAATTATTCAAAAAGGTTTTTCCAATTATAAGGAAAGACGAATAGCTGAAGCACTTCACATTTTGTTGAATCCAACTGCACTTAACAAAAAGGAAGGCCTTTCTATCCAACCGATCACAATTAAATTACATTCACATTTCATGCACATGAACATACATATAATTTATTTTCACATAATCTCATTTCACATCACAATAACATATGCATGCACACATGTTTCACATCAAACCACCCTGACCCAAATGACTTGATTAAAACTCGCAATTTTGATTGTACGAACTTATTTTGATTCTGATTTGTTCGATTGTATTATTTAACCTTGTACTAATTCAATTCGGTTATTCATTTCTCTGAAGAATCGACTTACACTAAGCCGCGAAACGTCAGAAAAATTTCAATTTCTACTGATTGGAATTTTACAAATATATATTTCTCATATTATAAAGAACCTATGCAATGCTCAATTTATTTGAAATTATCAAAATTAACTTTGGTAATGATGTATAAAAAGCGGTTATCCTACTTCATACAGATATTGTAATCATAACAAAAATATCAAATTTATGTAGAGAGAAGAATACTTTATGTATATTCTTTTTAATAATACTTACTTTTTTGAAATCATACACTGATTGTGTATAATCTGTTTCTGTAGGATTCCATCGTAGTATTCTGTCAGTATTATTACCATTATTAATTGCACCAAAAAGGTTTGTGATAGAAATATTACTAAATCGTGACATACCAAACATATCAATACTATCCTTAAGTTGTATACCTAATGCTTTTGCACACTTAGCTGAAATAAGAGGGAAATTCGAGGAATACAAAATGTAATGGAAACACGAAAAGCAACAAACGAAATAAAGTAAAATACTTAATTATACTTTAATGTGGAAGGATTATTTATCAACTAGTCAATCAAGTCGATGCTTAAAATATTAAAATATTGCTAGATAATTTAGAAGGTAATCCGATTGAATAGTTTATCATGTATATTGGACTAATCAGATGAAAATATCCATTTATTTGAATTAAATGCACATGGAGAATTGTATTTTAAGTGATATTTATCATAGATTTATATGGGTTAAGGTACTTATTATATCGGGCGATTCAAGAAGAGTAATCAACCTTCTGAACTGTTTTTCAGAACGCTGTTTCATTTGTCTTGTGTACATGTAAATTGAATTATAACTAACTAACTAACTAACTAATTAACTAACTATATATATATATATATATATATATATATATATATATATATATATATATATATATATATATATATCATCAGCTACTTGTAATAATTGTCTCCGTTTTGCATAAATGCTATTCTTCCTATTAGTCTGGTGAGTGGTCAGGTTTGTGTGTATGTAAATAGACGAGTGAAATATAATCTGTCTGATGGTTGGCACAGTTGTCTTGTTCTCTTATTCCGCCTTCAGGGACTAAAAGTGATAGGACAGACGTGTGTTCATGCTAATTGATCCTATCGGAGTTATTGTTTTCAACATATTGTGATTGACCGTATTTTTCAAAATATAACAATACCATTAAGTACTAGACAATTATTTCGTCCTAGTGTACGACTCTAAATTAGTTCGCACTCTCGACTACGTCATAAATCGAACTGAAGACTTTTAGATCTCGTAATAAACATTTAACCGTTTAAAACCACTAGGTTAATGTACTGAATATATTTTCGCTAAATTATAGTCCTATATAAATACATTGTGGTAATTCAGTAAGACATGAGGTATTTTAATATTAACTTAATAAATTAAAGCTAAGTGGATGAGTATTCAGTTGTAAAGGTTGGGGTCATCTGTAACATTCTCAGTGTTGTTTCCGATAATTTCGATCATCTTTAATCGTCTATCTAGAGGATGATAGATGCATACTTGTGTAATCTTCATTAAATAATTCATTTCAAACCACAATCTCTGACTATACTTGTGCTTATCATTCAATCTGTCGGTTGCGTTACACTGATATGATTATAACAGACAATTGTGGATGTCTTCAGGCTCTCGAAATTAAATCTTTGACGGATATTAGGCTGTAATAGGCTACACTAATTTACTAAATGGAAAAGTAGCCGACGGTACTGTATACAAGACGCTTAGTGAGCAATGAAAACTGTTATTTAGGACCATTAAAGAAGAGTGAAGAACTTCCAGAACTGTTTTTGAGAACTTATTCTAGTCGTGAGTAGTGTAAACATTACATTTCTATTATTGTTACGTTCCTCCTACCCTATCCTCCCTTTTAGTATATTTGTTGTTATTGTATTCTCTTTTATTATGGACTACAGTTAATTAGTTGTGTACAAGTTGTGCCTGTCCACTACCACTATTTCCTTAGTTTTGTATTAATGTTAGTTTTCTAATTGGTTCGCTGTGTGATCTGATTTTGTGTATATATAAAGGCATGATTAAAAATATAATTCGATCCGATCCGATTCTGTCTGTTTGTTTCATCAATCGTTGTTTTTGCTCTATTCCGGCTAAGGGGACTGGTAGTTGCAAGGCAGATGTGTCTGTACAGTAATTAGCAATCGTTGAGGGCATTGTGTATTTTCAAATACATAACAAAAACGATGTAGATAACTTTAGCCTTAGATTCTATAATTATAAATTAAACTTAATGATCGAAAGAGATGGAAAGAGTTGAAAGAAATTCACTCCTTAAAGCATAGAATTAGTAAAAATCGCTAGAACGACTAGTATGTAACGTATACTTAAATCGGATTTGAGAAATTGACAGTTGAAATGAGCATAGATAATAGGGTGATGAAAATAATAATGTAATTATTTATTAGATGAAATATTTGGCCAGTTTACGTAATGGATGGGATGATATGTTTTGCTTCACATAACTCGTTTACCACACAGGAATCCTTGTACTTGGCCATGAGTTACAAAATAAGTGTAAAGTCAATCGATACATACTATCCGGTTGTCCAGGCTAAGGGAAATGAGATGGGGTTAGAGCCTGAAACTTAGTATCTGAAAGTCGAATGACTTAACTACCGCTCGACTAAACAAATAATATGAGGGATAATAAAAGTGGGGATGAGTTTCAAATAAACTGTTTACGTTCAAAACAAGGAATACCATTAAATTAGCCAGAACTTAAATTATGAAAATGTGTGGGAGAAAAAGATATGTACATAGGTTTTGTATTAGCTAGCTTTCTCCACTTTATTTCATTTTAAGTCGGTTTGATACCTTGGAGTAATTTACACTACCTTTTTAAAGGATGTACAGACAGTGTGATCAGTAATGTGCTGGAGCCTATTGGTTAGTATACTTTCCTGAGTCAAATAGTTAGTTTCAATGTGACAAAAAGGTTGCTGATTTACTCATGTATCAAGTAGATCCATACATTTAGTTTTGAACTGTAAATCAAATTGAAGTGGGTGAATTTGAACCTCCGACCTACACATACTTTACACATTAGGTCACCAGTATTACCCTCGACTTGGAACGCCATATGGATGACTTGATTTCAAATTAACTAGAAAAAAACAGTAAACTTAAGATTACTCCCAATATGCAATCAATAAATTCACTTACATATTTGAACATCTTCACGTACATTTTTAATTGGTCCACATTCAGTGAGTTGGTCTAATCCTTTTAGAACAATTAGTTCAAGAGCAGCTTTTGACATTACATAACCAAAACTACCAGATAAAGTGAATTCATTTGGACTCACCTTAATAAATAGGTAGATGAAAGAAAAGAAAGACAACATGAATAAATAACATAATTGTTAGTCAATATTGGCGTAGAAATGTTGCTGTCATGGGCTTAGACCAATTACGGAAAATGACCTTGTCGAAACCAATACAACGACCGAAGACAACAAAAATCGATGTCCATAGGTGTGCCTCAATGCTAACTATTCCCAAGTTGGAATAGGAAGAACACAGGAGCGATGAGTCAGTCCAATTAGTATTAGTATTCGATCATATTTCTGGCACTTTTACATTATATATATATATATACTTGCAAATCCAAAATTTACAACAGACCAATTAGAATAACGATACCAACACAGAACAACAACATTGAAGATAGAAAAATAGGGTAATTGGTACACTTATAATTAGCTCTAGTTTATTAATGGGAAATTGCATAATAACAGCTAACTGGTCGAACGGGAGGTTAGAATGAGGGGAATATAAAAATAATAGAAACCAAATGTTCAATGCATATACAAAGAAAATATATAACATATTCTACTAATAAACAGTTCAGACAATCATTTATTACGATTCAGTCGTTATAGCAAATGTGTAAGTTAATTAATACGTTTACCCGGTACATAATAATGTACTTGGCATCGAGTCACACTCTGAGTGTGAACGCTGGATATACTGTTTGGTTGTCAAAATAAGAGTACGTGGAATAGAGTTCAATGTTAAAATTTATTGACTAGAAAGTGATATATATTAACTGCTGAGACAAGCTTTTTAATTGAATTATATGGAACTAAATGTTAATTCATTGCATGGTATACAATTAAGATGAAACTGTCAACTGAAACATTAAAGAAGGAAACTGAAAAAATCCCAGATGCTTCGAATGAACACATCCGAATCTTGAAATCTTAGTAGAAATGAATCAAATTCCATTCAAACATGTTACTGTGTGAAGTTACATACATATTTTGCTTATGTATGAATATTTCGAATAGTCTATTTGCAACTAGTATGAACTTTAGAGGCCGAATCGAAGGGGGGTCTGTTGTTGAATTGATGATTAATAATTCAAGAGTACTGGATGATATAAATGGGACCATATAGTGGATAACTGCTAGTGTAGGGGTCTGATAATGTATCCAAATGTTGTTGTTCACATTAAAACTCAAACCAAGTGTCGATCACTCAAAATGCCAAAGCCGTACCCACCAGACTGTAGAATTACAATAAACATTAACATATTCAACAGATATGATATTTATTATTAAGGTTTTAGACTCAGAAGTCAATTTAGTTAGTCTTTGTTAGGTTACGGTTTTTTATATTTTGATCAAAGTATAACGATTATGGTGCAATAGAGAATGCAAATATGCACCACACGGATTAATGTGAGGAAACAAAGAACGAATCGATGCAACCAGTAGAAAGAAACGAACAAAAATAATATTTGATAAGAGACAAAGTTCAGTTGAATGTACAACCAGGAAAACTTTCAGCTAAGAGAGTGCACTTCACATTTATGAAGAATGTAATAGGAAGAATTTCCACTAGCATCTGTTCTGAACCATACCTGACAACATCTCAAGCCATTAAGATGGGCGATTTCTAGGACTCCAACAAGGTGATAGTCATAACTGACATACATATACCTGACATATATAGTTACCTTTCATACTAGCACTGTGTCGTAAACTGAACACCTGTCCGCTTTTTCTACTCAAACAGCGTCAAATCATTTGATATATCCAACTCTGATTTACTCTAGTTCGCAGACAAGCACACCACAGATATGAATAAAAGAACTTCATACATATTTTTAAGAAGTATTTAAGTTCTCCCACCCCAGAATACATCTAAGCTAAGTGTAACACGACAACCAACAGAAGACTCATGTATTCAATAGAGTCGAACTGTTATTTTTTAATAATGATTAGTTTGATTGGTATTCGGGAGTGCTAAAACACTTTCTGGGAAAATGAAGCCTATAAGAATCACGCATGACACAGTAGTGGTCAGATTTCGTGTATATGCTCTGCTACAAATTTCTTCCCGTAGTGAGTGATATAGTACTTTCACTGACGGTAAGTGGTGTCAACGTATACGTTGAACCGGTATACGGGATTAATGTGATTGTATTGTGGATTGTGCTTTGGATAATAAAAACAATGCTAATCTCATTCCGACTTCAGTTAGTTGGTTGGACTAATAATGCTTGTATTTCACAGACATCAGTGAATTTACACTTTTTTAAAACTGAACAGTGATAAATAAAACATACACAAGATACATAGTGTATTTGGAGGTATTCTGCTTGACCCATATTTCATGTTACTTGAAATTCATTAGTAACCCGTTCTTAGATGCGGTCTTCAACAGATTCATGTTCTCGGTATAATTTATATTATCACTACACGGTTTAACGGTCTATGAAGTAACTGGTGAGATAGTTGCACTGGTTGATCACTGATTAGTGGTGACCGATCACCAACTTCAATCTTATATGTCGACAAAATGCTTACAGATACACCAAAAGACAGAGTACTCGGTTTAATCAACTCTTAAGTGCTACTGCGTAACTGTGGTTTACGGATACTCAGTTCAGTCAGTCAGTTACAACGTAGAACTTGGTACATGCGTACATCAGTTCAAGTTGCAATCCCCCCAATAAACAGATAGAGATTAAATTGTCAGACCGAATCCTAGAATAGGGAAGTTAGTAACAAAGTTAGTATTAATGGGAAGGAATAGAAGTTGGAAATAAGATTTAAAAAAATATGATTTAGTAAAAAAAAGGTTATGATAAGTTCACAAACTTAAAATTTGCAAGAAGACAACGAGTGGATGCACTTGCCCCATTGCGACCGATTTTGAACCATGTCACCCAAAGTCTGTAACCACTGGTTACGATCAGCCAGATAGTGAAAATTGCCCTTATACCTCTAACAGCACACGAGATCATCTTGGATACTCAGTTAGTATTTATGAATAGGTAGTTTAGAGGTTAATGTATCGATCTTTTAGTCACCCCCGTTTCATCTAATGTAGTTTGGGCATATAAGTAGTATGATTAAGCCTGACATTTGTAGTATGGTTTGAAGCTAAATACACGAAACTGTACTAGGTGAATGAGTCAATACTAACGATAGTGCTAGTAACATTCAGTTCCAGAGGATTACTACAAAAAGAATATCATTATCAATGACAGTTAAAATTACAAGTTATTATACATAAAAATTATAAGCCGTTTGATCAGATAGGCAAATTATTTTATATGAGAGCTTGTGCTTGGAATACTGCAAAACAACAGTATGGGTTGAAAGTGGAAAGCTAGCAGATTAAAAAAAATAACATACTATCAAAGCATAGATTTTCAGTAAATATGTCACTTTTGTGATAAAATTAACAACTTACGATAGAGAGCATACAATCCTAGATCATACATAACTAATTTACTACTTTTTGTATCGAATTTTAGAATGTGGAAACTATTGATAATACCCGGTTACCTAAACTCAAATAGTTGAAATAGCGGGGATTGAAATTGCGATTTGATGATTATATAAGATGAAAAAAGATACATAGATGGGTAAACAAATTAAAAACACTAAGTTGGATTGGCATTTTTTATCATCAGTATCTAACAATAATTACACTCAAAGTGGTTAAAGTATAGTTCATATATAGTGAGAACGAGTGATGTTTAGCTCTTACTGTAAATTGGATTGAGGAGTATATATATATATATATATATATATATATATATATATATATATATATATATATATATATATATATATATATATGTTAATGAAACAACCAACAGGATGGACTTCGTTCATTTAGATTTGTAAAATTTAAGAGACTGTCACGGTCTATTAAACAAATAATAATAATAATAATAATAATAATAATAATAATAATAATAATAATAATAATAATAGTAATCAGAACATTATACAAGTGATATTTTCAAGTGTGATAATAATCTTAAGTGGACGGCTATCAGTGACACATATTTCAGCATAGGTATGTTTTGATGAAGCTGAGTTTTATAAAGTAACTGCTCTTATTGTCTTTCTACATATCACAAACACAAACTCTAGAAAAAGGTAAGCTTCTAGAATTCCTCTGGTAATAGGAATCAGAAATCAGTAAAAGCATTACAATTCATTTAGAAAAAATCATAAACTACAGTGAGTTCGGAACCAATGAATTGTGACTAATAGTGAAACTGAGAATATGAGTTTCGCCACATTTGAAACTCGTCAGCCGAATGCATTTACAACTCAGTATCTCTCGTCTTAAACGCATTATCCACTGTTCTACTGAGTCCAGGTGGTCAAAATTCAGTCTTGTATATCAACAACAGAATAATAATACAAATAATAATATAAATAAAACTACTGCAATATTCATACATTTCTGTGCAGGAAACGTTGACCTAACTAAGTAATCATATTTGACTGGTCCGGGTGTATGTAACCTTCGTAACCGACCGCACCCATGTGTTTTTTTATTAACCTGCATCTCAGCTAAATAATTTTATTTTTATGAATACATCAAACGGATTTTTAACCACGATCAGCCCATCGTTATATGATGACAAGCATTCAGCTAAGTGAATACCGATATGCGCTATACGGATATTTGCTACGACTAGCCTTTTCTAACTCGGCTGTAGCTCCACTAACTAGGGGAGATTTTACGTTATTCCACTTGGAAGTCAGCATCGTTTTTCGGGAATACTTACCACACATTCAAATTTGATTCTAAGTTGTAACTATATCGGACTTCTCAGTGCATTTAATTCGGCATTCTACACAAGATTTTATATTGCATTTGGGATGTATTGACTTGTGCCATTCTACTGAAAAGACAATTCAGGCCTAAGAAAGAGGGAATTCATGGTATAACTGGAGATTTGCAGTAAGCCTTGTCGATAATGGTAAACGCCATAGTATTATTTTACTCACCTTGTAGTATGCCTTTTCAGGAGGTCCTGAGAGAGACTACCACAATGCAACTATAAAAACTATCAGTTAACGTATACACCTCTGAACAACCAAGTAGGCGTTGAGACATTCAGGCTTAAAATGGTCATAACTGCTTACACTATCAAATGTTTCAAGTAGTAGTCTTTTTAGACTTACAATAACACAATCTAGACGTCTAACATTAACGATAAATAAAGTAAAAATCCCATATTATTCAAAACTAGATGATAATTTTTAATGACTAACCTCGTAAACATGACCCATAATAAATGGTATACGCGGGTTTGTGTATTCTAGAGCATTTCTTAAATTTTCCATGATTACGTAAGTTGCATCATCAGCCTTTAAGAAATATGGTGCTTTATAGGTTTGGTTATGTAACGCCCGAAGTGTTTCACGCATTGAAATCCACGAATTTTTAATATACTTTTGTGACCTCTTAACAGCTATAAAAGTAGATAGACATATGTTAATGCTTAAAATAGTGGAAATTAAAACTGCTTGACATATTATGAATCAATCACTTACAACGGAGAAACCGCCACAAATATGTATCAGTCCAAGTTGCAATACTTCACAAGTGCAGCGAGTTGAATAACCAAGTAGTAGAAGTCATAGTGAAATTAATATTAGTAAAAAAAAGACTGAAGATAGAGAACACGATTCGGGAATAAAGGATTAATTCACTGAAAGGTATATAAAAATTAAAAGTCTAAGGATTTAAGGGAATTAAAAATGTGAGTGTACTTGTGTTGTATTTCTCGCTAATTACAACCCAGCTTCTCTTATCGCTTAGTATTCTTAGATACTGATCACTCGACAAGACCCCAAATCAAAACACGTTTGAACAGGAACGAAATTGTACTCCAAAATAATAAGGATAGATAGAAGTAGGAATTCAGTTAGAGAAACGTTAATATACTTATAGTATTTACATAAGAAGCTTCTAGAGTTTTCTCCAATAATCCGCTAGAGCTGATTGGTTTAAAAACACCCAATCAGCGTGCGCCATCACGATCATGCACGGAATATGCTTTAATTTAGTCTATATCCCGATAACAACTTGCCTTACTGAGACTGATTTTTAGCCATGTCATTCAGTCTCCGATTGTGCAGAACTCAATTCAAGTAGTTTGCATCCACCAACATGAATGAGGACAGTCAATAACTTCATGGACTGATACCACTTTATGATTTGGTCGCCCCTAGTTTCATGCTATTCTACCTCTACGCTAGTCATCATTGCTCATAGAGAAAAGAGGTGATTGAAGATATCTAATATATGTGCCAACCACCTCAACTGATGAATACCGACAATCTAGTCGAATAATTTGTATTTAACCTCAGTGTTCCCTACTCAAAGAGATATATAAGTAACTAATTCCGAAAATGACATGGAAACATTTAACAATTTAAATAACAGATTAGGGCGGGGGGAATTATAAAAATAATAAAGACTATGTAAGTAAACAGTCAAAATATACGGAATCTTGTAAAAATGCAGTTCTATAAGTTCTACTATTCTTCTTTACTCTGTGAAGAGCTACAACCTGACCAACCACTTTGCCATATTTTCCAAGTACCCTGTGTTTAAACGCAGCATTGCTTACTTGATGGCCTGAGCCGATATTCAAAGATACCTATTACAAAATACTAGTAAAATACGAAAAGTAACTCCTAAAAGTTCCGTTCCATATCTATTTGGTAAAATGGAAGGGATTACAGCGTAGTATACTCGTTTTGGATTGACAAACGAGTACCTCGGCGAGGAATAGCAATAAATCTTGACGGATACTACTGGAGGATGATAACTCTGATAACAATTTCCATAGACACTGGCTCGAACGATTACGTTAAAGAGCCTATACAAAGTTTTTCAATTAACAATAGTACGAAACAATAAAACTACATTATACAATCGGTACAATGACATTCGATTGAATATTCTAAAGTGAGAGGAGTATGGAACAAGCATAGTATGAGGATAGTGAAGACATAGTATTAATGTGTTAAGCCGTTGATTATTTACAACTATTGTTAATAGGATTATATTATTTCTAAATTGAGTCCCCTAAAACAATTTAAGTGGGTTGATCACACATAACAGCAGTAAATTGACGATTCATGCATTTGACTTTTAGTCACTAACACAAAATCACTTGCTTTGGTTAGCTACTTTCGCATCACTTTATTAATTTATTACGTCGTTAATGAAAATCATGATAGCCCAATGTGTCGAGCCGAATTTCTAGTCATTTAGATTCATCATTTAAAAGTGATATCAAGATAAACCCTATAACAGGTGGTTAGGATAAATATTACATATAATAGACCAATCTATATCTCGAGGTTCATTAGGCTCTCTATGTTCACTACCCCTACTTTGTTGCCAGATGTTCGCTTTGCCCTTTCAATTTTGTATGCAATACCCCATCAGCCGCGCGTAAGTCGAGGAGGACTTGTTTGATAGAAGCTATAAATGTGTAGCCATATGAGGGCATATAAAGGGAGAAAGTGGACTGTCAATAGTCAGTCAGTTACAACGTAGAACTTGGTACATGCGTACATCAGTTCAAGTTGCCATGCCTCAATTAGCAGATAAAGATTAAATAGGACTGTCAATACCTCCTCCCTGGTCGCACCAGGAAGCTTAGGAGTGGTAATTACATCTTGTGTTAGCGTTGCTAAGCAATTTGAAGTAGCGTACACTTATGACTAGTTCTATATTGATTGTGGCTGAGTGGTTAAGTAATATCAACTCATTCAAAACACACTAGCTGAGGTTGGTAAACTTTTATGAATTAATATATGAAAAGACCTGTGAATTAATTACTCCGCATGTGCAGTTCAGGTATTGTATTATGGTTGAAAACGGAAAAGTTGCTGAGAATTTATTCTTGTCCCATCCATACATGGGTTATCAAAAGTTCCTCAGTTGCTTTGTAAGGTTGATAAACAACCTGTAGGTGAAAATGAATTACAAATCTGAGTAATTGCTTACGTCTCAATAAAAATTTTGTCAGCCGTAAATAACTGTACAGAACGAAATGCTCACACATAAACCAAAGCACTGATAATGTCTATCTTATGGATGAAATGTACAGAGATTTTACGTCAAGACAAAACAAAAAAATATAGTCACTTCCGAGACTTACCAAGCATTTTTATTAATTTCTCCTCTTTGGAACTAACAAAACTGTAACGAGTACATCTCCTAGCCCAAGTTGTTTGAACATGATAAGCCCTAGAAAAATGTTCCTGTGGTTCCGTCAAGATGTAGCAATAAATATTTATCTTTTTAGCAAGATACTCAGAATAACCAACATCAGCTATGAAAGATAAGTTATACAACATTAAACAAATACATACTTAAAGAAAATAGAGAACATTTCTCCGTGTGCACCAAGGTACCATCTGATAAACATTTGACTTCTGGTGTTCCTGAGAAATTAGCAAACCATTTCAATAAAAGTGTGACTCCTAGTCCCACTGAGAATAATTTCACATCATTTAATCGCAACATGGACTAAGGATGGTGATATTTTATTAAATATATCTTACCAGTGTATACACCAACCAGTTTAAAGCACCGAGATTTTTAATTATCATTGGATTTGGACTGTAAAACTCTGAGCAAAAAAGCAATGACAGTACAGTTTTAAGATAAGTAGAATGATAAAAACATCAGCTAAGAGACTGTAATTATAGAGTGATTAAAGAGTACCGATTGTATTGTGCTTTACAATTTAAATGATGAATATAAGCACGTACTTTAAGCTAAAGTATCAGCTGATGTTGACTGCCATACTGCACATGAATAGAAACGTGTTTAAATTGATTAAATATAGATTCGAGACAAAATATCGCAATTTAGAGCGTATTGCATAAACTACATTCAAAGTTAGGTCCTGAAAGTAGATGCTGACAATACAAAGACTAAGCGAAAAGGGTTCGAGAACTTGTATGATCATGCAAGTTCCTCACGAAGAACATTTGCACAAGAAAATTTTCTTTGCATTTTAAGATGCAAAGTTTCTGACAGGTGTCAAGTCTTCTAAACTTTGAAACACCAAAAACACAAGAAAATTAGGAATTACGTGCATTATAAACAGAAATGGGTAGAACTAAGTGATAGTTGCATTAATGAGATTTGAGGAATATTTTTAAGATCGTGGGGCATTATCGGGACAATAATTCTTGGAGCTTATGTCGCGTAATTTATATATAGAGATTTATCAATCATATACACTAATATCCACTATAACCTCTCCCTATTCCCGCTTACTATTAGCAACACAAACTTGTCTGTTTCTACGTAATTGAACTTGTATTAAGGTCACACAAATACAATATCCAATATCGTCATGACGAGTTAGTACAAGAGACTACATTTCTTTGCTCTCATCATTCGGTGTTTTGATGTCAACCCTCGATTGTTTTGGTGGGCAGGGGAAGTTAACTTTGTCTGTCGTCGATTGCTTTAGTCCCAGATCTTATTATTATCATTTTTATTTCATTTTTCTTAGCTTTTCTTTGGACAGTGAAAGTTGTTATGGCGATAGCAGTCTAACAGTGAGTTGCTCAATTTTTAAAAGATAGTGTGTACATATATTTAACAGAAGGGAAAATGGAAGAGACAAAGACTAAATGCTGGGAGGGGGGAGTAATTACGTGTGGGGTAGATTTATGTACAGGTATTAGTGTAGATGAGTTAGTGCGCTCTTCCCCTATTCCAAGTGACAGATGGTGATCCATGTTGTGCAACATGAGCGTATAGCCTCTACTTTGAGCTCACCACCGACGTGGCTACCATTATGAAGTCTGGTAACGCGATCTGAATGGGACGCTCATTGTAAAAAAATTAGTCCTCATTTGTAAGGTCACCGTGAGGTGAGCAATTTTTAAAAAACACTACTGTGATTCATCGTGACTTATTCTGAGAAAGAAATCTGCCTGCTGGGGTACTCTGGACCTTGGGATATTTAAATGGTTTAAATTAGGTCTTCCAATACACCGACAGAGGTGTTGAGTGTGACTGGTCTGTTGACGCAGAAGGTTCGACCATGACACTGTAGAATGTACTGGACCGAACAGACTGTTACACGCTTTTCACCTCCCTGCTTAATCTACACTGGTAATGCGTAAATGTTTTGTACTAGGACTATTGCTTGTGTTGAAGAGATGAGATTTCAAGAGGCATATAAAAAAGTAATTCGAAATATCTAATTGGTTTAGTTTTGCCAGGTTAGGTGGCTGAATGTTCTGTTATTCCAGGGAATGGAGGGACTTCTTTTTGAAAGCGCCGGGAGACGGAGCTGAGGCAAATATCTCTCGTTGATTATTGGATGGGAATGTCAGTAATCAGCTGGCGAACAACTGATTTTAGGGGTGTGAACTTTTCGAGTGTCCCTATAGGTTGTTTTGGGAGGCAAGAAAAATGAGAGCATGTCAGACGTCGAAGTATTTTATACAATTTGCAGTGGTTAGTTCCCCTCTTGTGTTTTTCTGTAATAAAATGGAAATGGATTAAGTTCAAATTGTTGCTCATCATAAGGAAGCTCTAAGAATCTATGGATCAACCTACTTGATGTTTTTTGAACTACTTCAAACAGCTCATTGTCTTTTCTGAACAGGGTTTGCCTACCTGTGTGCAATATTAAATGCTTAGTCGAATGGAGATTGTACAGGAAGTAAGGAAGGTCCTGATACTTACGTGGCTAAAGGTTTTACATACCAACTGTAGGGTTCTGAGACCTTTAGCAGCTAATGTACGGCAATAAAGCGTTCTTCAAGTCCTCACTAATGATGACTTCTAGGTCACGATGTCGAAACAACGCGAAGCCCGACATTATTTATTCTCTACGGATTTTTAGTTTGGTATTCAATATGCATCAACATGCAACTGACAGCATTTATCGGCTGCTTTCAAATACTAGACTATTCTACTAATGCCAAACAATATTTAAGCGCAGAAAAGTGGCAGGAAAACAGTCCTGGCCCACTTTGAGTTTTTCAACTTTCTGGGCCTACGTTTTAAAATACTGGATGCTGAAATTTCAACTGTTAGGAATTTTTAGGCAATATAATTCACGAAAGAAAACAGCTCGTGCACAGCGAATTTAGTAGAAAACACTGTATATACAGTATATATACAGCTAAGACTTAGGGACACGAAGCCCAAACACTTTATTTCCTAGTTAATAGTGAACACCTCCAATTTTGAAAAAGCGTGTTTATGCAATTTTTAAGAAAACTTTAAAGAATTAAAAAAAGATTTCTGCGCAGACAGGCATAGATGGCGATTGTCCTCTAAAGCTACATGAATGGGGACCGTCCGTGTTTGTGTATGCACTGACAAATAGGGAGATCATACGACAAACTTAATTTAGCGAGATCAATTTGTTTACCTGATGACTTAGAGGATCCTGACAACCCGCCTTTCCCACGAACACAGTGCTGACTGCATAGGCAGGGTGTAACCTTATTTTTGATTTTGACACGGGTTTAGTATCCAATATCACTATGACGAAATAGCACAAGCAGCTTGAACTTTGCCTTCACCTCTTAGTGTTCCAAGGTCTGTATGGCGAGCTAGTTTTAGACTGATTGGTTTTTCTGTGCCTGCGTCTTGAGTGTTATGGTTTCAATTCCTGGTCTTTGGCTTCTTCCCGTAGTTGGCTGGCTACACGGTCGCTCTAGGTCTGGCAGTTTCAGATGGTTGTTTTTATTATTTCTTGTAATTTTTCCTTTACCTGCTTCTTACCTTTTTACCATTTTTACCCTTTTTATTTTCCTTATTCTGCCTTTTTCTTTTTTTAGAACCCTTGTAGTGCACAGTCTATGCCCCTTCGTTCAATCCTTGGTAGTCCGGTTCGTAAGGCTTAAGAGAATACCATAGAATAAGCAAAAGTTGAGAGTGCTAAGACTCAAGGTTTGGAACAAATATCAAATCCTTTAGCTCCTGTTACTGGAGGCTCTACGAACACCATAGTAATATACATAGACATCAACTTCTTTTTGAAACAAGTCAATGTGTAGGCGGTGGTTACTTTCTCTGGTAGCAAGTTCCAAGTGGAGAAAACTCTTGATGACAAGAAATTTGCTCTCACCTATGTTCGTGCTCTCTGATATGCAGCAATGTGACGATTTTGGGGCTTTTTAAAATCGGTCTTGTGTATATCTTAAATATTGTAAGGATCAGGTCCGTTGAGAGCATGCCCATCTGCCTATGAACTCGGTGCAATGTGACATAGGTTTTTCGCGACGTCTATGTGACTAGCTTACCTAGTTTCAAACCTGTCAGTCAAGGCTAAGCCTAGTTACTAGTTATTTGTTGCCTTCCTAGATAACAGGTCAGTTCAATACTCGCAGTGGTGGTGGAGTTAGTCATCGTGACTTATTCTGAGAAAGAAATCTGCCTGCTGGGGTACTCTGGACATTGGGATATTTAAATGGTTTAAATCAGGTCTTCCAATACACTTCTGTAACTATGGCGAAAAGAGCCCAGCTGCGGAGACCATCTTTGTATATTGTGTCTCCGGTCCACTTCCCACTTCGTAGCAGCCAATCAAGAGCGCTCAGTGGTGATGGGAGTAATCGGATTCGCCACCCTCAAGTCATTGTGTGTGACTCTGTTCGTTCGCTGATCATTTCAATATTGTTGCAGTTTCCACTGATTTATTGTCTTATAATCTTGGTTTCTATGTGACGTTATATGTGCTACTATTGCTGAGTCATCAAATGAACTGTTTCTCCACTGCATGTTTCCATTCAGCTCAGCGTTCTAGTAACTTTTTTCTCTCTTAAATTGATAATACATTTTCTCCACGCTACCTTACAGAAAGCTAATAACTGTGCGATATTTTATAATGTCTGACTTATTCTAAAAGTGCTTTCTGTACGTTTATGGCCAAAGATGGTGTTGGCCTTTTACAACAGTAGCTCTACGTCTTATCTAGCCAACATTTTGTATTCCAAAAGTCTCTCGACAGGTTTGTGAAGCGCGCCTTCATTTACTTTTGACATTTGTGGAGAGGAGCGTTGGAGGGTCGCCATTGTTGTTAGAAGCTATTATTTATGAATGTGAAAAGTTAACGAAGAAATTGGATGGTTTGTTGCATTTAATAGATGTATGGGCCATCGACCTCCAACCTTCAAGTCATTATAAAATGCGAGGAATATTGGAGACTCATTTGCTAATATTATGAGGCCAAATGGAGGCAAGTTTTTTTTTAAATGGATGTTTTATACTTATTCTGCACACTGTGTGATGAATGACTGCAAATCAAGCGAATACACCCCACAGATGTTGTGTTCTATGCTGCGTGTACTTTGGATACAAGCTGAAGTTCGTTGAGACACATCAAACAGTTAAAAGGTAACTTTAAATTATCATTACTGATTTTTAAAACGCAATGTACTCGTTAGCATTGCGAATGTAAGGTAGAAGATTTACTGCTTCGATTTGCAAACCAGTGCACGAAAGTCCTTGGAATAGTGAATATATGACAAACGGTCTATAACGGTAAACCGAACGTTCAGACGCCGGGTGCTGAAAACACAATTAAATAGGTTCTCAAATAAAGTCCAATTAAGCCAAAACCAAACAAATCAAAGCTTAACTAATGTATCTGTTAACCTGGCAAGCAAAGATTGTTCTGTGCAATAAATTATAAATGCAACATCACAATCCCTCAATATTACAGGCACCCAATCCAAAACATATTTTAAAACAGCTTGAAACAATGGCGAGAGCAAATATGGTGGAAGCCAATATAAATAAGCCAAACACAAAATTGAATACAACATATAAGTCTATTAAGTTGGATGAGTTTGATAAGAAAAATTCACAAATTTATGTGATCTCTAAGTTGACCAGAACACGGTCCTTGGCTTTGAGGTTTTAGAAATAATTATGTGTAGACTTTACAGAATTGTTTGAAGCATTTAAATCAAGTTTTTTCATGACCCGAGGACTACCTAAGTCACCTTTGTTCAGCATGCCGATTCAGCATTCTTTTCAATGCCCTCTAATATTAAGAAATCCCTAGTTCGCGGTGGAATACGTGACGACTTGGAATCCATCAATTTCTCTGTACCTTAACAACAGTAATTTTATCAAACAACTCTTACATCGTGAACTTGCTGTATGGAGTAGACAATAAGACTAGCATCCTTGACCGAAGTGCCACACTCGATTATTTGAAAGCTTTCCACCAAGGAGTACCTGAAAGCCCAGATACAGACGACGTACTGTACAACATTCGAGTGTTAGTTTCTGGAACGACCATTAAAACTGACGGCTTCTTAATTCTGAAGATTGTTCGGCTGCCCAAAAAGTTGGGAATACGAAACTCCGGTTACTGAAGACTACATTTCTGTCGTCACAATTGATGACAGCTACTCTGGAGGCATTTTGATCTTATAGACGCCAACCCTCAACCGGGATAAAACTTCATCCAGATTGACGTCGTGATGATAGAATACAACACCAGAAGGACTCATCAGAACCGGTTGTCACATTAGTGGATTGTGAGGGAGCTAACAACGAAGAAGGGATGGGGACCATTCAACTAGAAAGTCTCGTATAAGCAGGTCTCCTGCCTTATATGTATTGTGTCTTCCATCAACTACGCACTTCATTGGTTGATGTTAAAATTTTTCTTTGAGGTTGAAGCCAGTCCTTCTAATTGGTAGGGTGGCGGTACAATTCTCTTATTTTTTAGATGAAGCTGTGTGCAGATTTCGAACAATATCAGGAATAGTTCTGGAACCATTGCTCCAAGTGTCTTCCCATAAAGAGCAGGGTGACGCCTGCAATGTCCGCATTACTCTTGTGGGTCGTCTCTGTATCCAAGTTGTTTGTGAATACTAAACCTACGTCACACTCTGTCAATGTGTTAGGGAGAGGATGGTAGTATAGAGTGCACGTTTTCTGAAGAATGTTTATCATACTACACTTTATCAATTTAAATTTGGTACCATCATTCTCAGCCCACATTTTGAGCATTGTTATGCTACGTTGAAGAAAGTGGGAATCCTTTTCACTTCTTATGGCTTTTTGTATTTTGAAATCGTCTGTTTACATAGGAACCGAGGAATTTTAATTAGTCGGAGACCATTAATAAAAATAAGAAACGGTAATGATCCATATATTGTACTTTGTGTAACCCCCCGAACGTAGAATTTGTCCAGTTAGTTAGGACCCTATTAGCCTTAATACAGAACATCCGGTCTTCTAAGCGATTTCTTTTCAAAGAAAATATTAGGGCTCTGAAACCCTTATCTGTTACTTTCCTAATGAGTATCGTTCGTGGCACGGTGTCAAATACCTTCGAGAGGTCTAGAAATATGGTGTGCACTGGAATCTTTTTTTCCAAACAAGTTAACCAGCTATTCCAACCTATATGAAGCTTGGATATGCATAATCAGCCTCTACAAATACTGTGATGTTGATCAGTATGTTTTCTCAATAAGTGATTGATAAAGCCCTCCATGATCATGGATGATATAGGAACCAACTCTGCAAGTCTGTAGCAACTTGGGATTTTTCTGCTACTTCTACTGTGCTATGTGTTGGAGGTTTTCTAATAAATGGTTGAGTAGACATAAGTTAGTTTGAGGATACCTAATCTACATCGCTTTAGGGCTGTCAGACGAGTGCTGTTGTATCTTGGTGACTACCTTTTTTCCGGGCACGTTAGTCTCTGGAACACTATATCCAGAGTCAATGCTACCACGCTCATACCTACTGGTGGTGATCTCGTATAAGCCCCATCTTCCCCTCAGTAAATTTACTTGGGCTTTTGGACGTAGTGGGAATTAAGGGTGTCGAATTTCAGCTCGATGATGAGAATCTCGCACATTCGGTTTTTTAATAGCACAGGGCCCCCTTTGTTCAGCATTTGTTTTACCTTAAATTTATACACGTATTTCGGGTCACATCTTATTCCGTTTGTTTGAATTACTCAGAATGATCTATGTACCCTAAACTTTACAATATATTTATATTTTAGCCTCATACAGAAGTGACGATCTATCTATTTTTGGGACACTTACTGCCTATACCAAGCTCGCCGTTCGGTTTGGAGTAGTCACTCGGTACCTTGTTTTAGCCAGGATATTCTTTGACCCAGCTGTTTCGTAGATAAATGAACTCATTTAGATATGCCTTTGTGCATCGCACATTTCGTAACCTCCCAGCGTTTGTTAACCGTCATTTCAACCCCCTCCCCCCCGATTTCCCTGGCGAGGGAGTTCTTTTGTAAGTACTTAGTCATATTAACCTGACTTGTCGTGGTAATCACAAGGAAAATATTTATATCATGATAATATTTTTTCATTGGCTACCTAGAATGCAACCTTAGTATGATAACCACCGCTTAATGGAATCGGCACCTGTACTTCCTGTACAAGAGGCGAGTCACAAGATAGCAGATAGTCCAGTTTGGATGACTCTCAGTCGTTACTTCAGCATGTGTCCTTTGCGTGTTCACAGAGACCTGCAGCTTTGATGGCATTTACTGGGGTTCTAACAAACTGTCCTCATGTGAGAGGGGGGGATGGATTTTCAAAATTAAGAGATGATGTATTAAAATCTTCAGCAACAAGCATCTAGTCAAACATCATTTTCTGTGATCAAGGGAATACTCGGAGTTGTTCATTTTGATGGTGGTTACTCACTGTCCTGTGTTCTCTACCTCTCCTAAACAATGTCAGACTTGGAGTAGCTGCTTCATTTGGTGAGACCTAGGGGGGGGGAGAGTGAGTTAAATTATGGTCATTAGATCACTTTGAGTAGGCAAGTATTTAAACCAGAATATCGAAAGTTCGAAAGTTCCTAGCATTGCTCTGTAGGCATTTAATTGTCGTGCCTATCAAATTAGGTTCCCATGACCGGGCATAATTCTATGAATAGTGAGTGGTACTTAATACTTAGGTGCCCAATTCCTTAAAAACGGGCTCGTGTGAGTTTTTTCGTTGACAGCTGAGTATGATACTATTTCCCGTGGAAAATACCTAATAAATCTGCTAAATAAACGCAAGATACGATACTCACCCGCTTCAGATAACCCCAGGCTAAATCTGCACTGAGACTTAGGCACAGAGAAAAGGCGCGAAACACGAGATAGATGCTTAATTCCGAGGCAATCCTTCTGTACAGAAAAATGAGGGTATACAGAATTACAAATAACCTTTAGTTTCTGGAGAGTTTGACAACGCTACTAAATATAATAGCTGTATGACCAAACATCTAATCAAAATCATGGCACTTGATTCCGTATTTTCCAGACGTTTCTACGAAGGTTCGATTCCATGCTAATTGGACGAAGCGTTTCTAAACCATTGTTTTCATCATTCCTTTTTAGTTAAAGACACCTCTGATGCGATAAGACAGTGAATGGGTCTTCCCTGACAGAGGCTAGAGGCCTGACAACAGATCACATCAATAGCCCATTAATTTACAATCTGCCGGAACCCAGTCCACCTTTGGGTCTTCATTCTTGCCAGTGTCAGAGTGAGTGACATTTTTTATAATTCTTTACGCATATATTTGGCTTCAACATCCAGTTTTTACTCAGTGCACATGCAGAAAATTCCATCGTTTTCATATGGTTTGTCACAGTGCTTTATCATGTTTACACACAACCCTTTCTCAAATTATATGGCTTCACAATACATTGACTGAAGCAACACTTAAATAATTTCATCTCTTGGTACATAGTGTTACCATATACTTGCCAGTCAATAATATGTGGTAAGGAAACTATAACGCATCATTTATTTGAAAGGTTGGAGATAAATCTTCCATCATTGCAAGTGC
Source organism: Schistosoma japonicum (assembly GCA_025215515.1). Lineage (NCBI taxonomy): Eukaryota > Metazoa > Platyhelminthes > Trematoda > Strigeidida > Schistosomatidae > Schistosoma > Schistosoma japonicum. The sequence continues at coordinate 31,197,480 of CM046064.1, read as the reverse complement.
ATGAACCTATAATATATATTTGCTACCGATATCCACAAGAACTGGAGGTTGACCACTGAGAACTCAGTATTACTACCTTAGATAAAGTAATACAATTCGTAAAATGATCTAGAGGGTCCTCAAAAAGCTTGAACCTCACTAGTCCTTCTGTCTTAGTATGAGATATGAGCCTCAGTCAGTGGACAGAATTCCTGCCATTAGTTATGTCGGGAATACGAACAACTGTCAAAACCGACTCATAATGTTCAGCAGTAGAACTAGTCTATGGGACAACTCTGAGACTTCCAGGTGAGTTCATTAACCATCACAGTAACAGCAAAAAGGTCGATTTAGGAACTTACGTAGGCCAACAATGGGATCAAATATCTAAACTTAAGCTAATTAATACTCGTAAACAGTCATGAGCGACATTTTTACCTAAGGATCTAAGCAATCGCTCATACATCTGGATAAGATGTGACAAGATAAAAGCACCACTTAGCCCTTCTTTTTAAGGTCTGTTTGAAGTTATTTCAGGAAAACTTAAATATTTTGTGATACAGAAACAAGGAAACATCGACTCAATAAGTATTGACAAGCTAAAACCGGCTTATCTAGATAATCAACCACCATATGTGTTGTTAGATTGCTTACCAAACAGCCACAAAATCAAGAAGTGAAAACGTAAAGGCTGCAAAAGTGGGCACAACCGACTATTCAGGCAGGGATGCCCACAGTTTTAGTTTCAGCCTAAGATGTAATCACTTAACTCATGTAATCTCAAGTTTGTAAATATTAAGTAAAAAAAAGCAGAACAAAATTGATGTTTTGTAATGCATTTGCGTGCAAAAAGTACCTACCTATATACTTCCAGGTTACTAAACCATTCTGGAGATAGAACACTAACGTAGAAACGAACACATCACTTATAATTTTACATTTCCTTTTTGTACTTTAACCTTTTATACAAATGGTGAACCAATTCTGTAGGTGTTATGGAGTTTCAACAATATTTTTTGAAGTAGATTCTTCTTTCATTTTGACTTGAGGGTAACTTAAGAGGCAGGTGAGTAAACACTTGATAGCCGACCACAGCATGGGAAAGTCGTACCTCACCAACATGGTATTGGGTAGCCTACTCACGGTACTTCCTCAGATATTCTTGCTTCATTTTCTTACCCACTGTTATGTTTCAAGTTCTGGTCACCATTAGGGGGTCAAGTTCACCAAGTATTTGACCATTATTTGTGGGAGAATGTAAACGATACAAGATTAGATAACAAGTTCTAAAAGTAAGTGTCGTCCATGTAGTATCGTCGAATACTAGTAGACTGTTTACGATTTATCTAAAGTCAGGTGCTGGACGAACTAGTGATTCTCCATTGAGCTACAGGGGAAGAACTGAGATAACTTTGTTTGATATATTGATCGAACCGACGTTCCTACGGAAGTCGATTCTAGGATGAAGCCAAGGTAGCAACTTAGGTCGACCAGTTAAGAGTTGACTTCAAACCTTAAGCATACGCTAAAACAATAAAGCCTAACTATTCATTTTTTCCTTATTCTTCATAGGGATTATATTTCCTATTATCTTGTTTTGAATGTTGAGAAGCATTGTGTGTTTGAATGAATATGATCGCTCTCCACTGTCTCCTGGTCACGATAATAAAATAAAGACCTACCCCCTAATAATCTGGTTTCTTCTGTTAAATATAACGGGACGTACCATTGCGTTAGAAATCCATTGTTAGAGAACTGTGCTGATGGCTGAGTTGGATGTATCTGTAGTGATGCTGACAAGTGCCTTAGAATTGTAGTGTGCTAAAAAAGTCGCAAGGTCGTTCCAAAGTCTAGTTCGTGATGAAAGCAACATAAACAACCAATTTAAAGCAACGTTTATTATTCCATTATCTCTATGTATCACAGTATAAACAGTCTGTGCAACTAGTTAAACACAATTATTGTCATAGTTTTGTTGATCTTGCCTGTAAAAATGGCTTGCTCATGATTTCAGAAAAGACACTATTATTATTGCTTCCTTCGTTGCACTGAAGGCTTTCTTTGTCTTCGCATTCATTGTGACTGTCCTCTTACTTCCACGAAGTTGATCTTTTGGCAGTTTCATAAGAGACGCATGGCTACAAATAAAATGTCTTTAAATGCTTAGCAATCAGTTGAAAGTTTACAGATGCTTAATAGTGGTTGGTTCCAGATACTCCAGTATAACCACTATCTTGCAAGTATGACATTAACACTAGTGTGTCCAGGGAAGTCAGAGCAGGTAGCTCCGATTCGGTATTTCTCTACATTTATTGTTATACTGTTGAATTTTTCATAAGAGTTTTCTCATCCAGGCTTTTTATCAAGTGGTCGTCAAGATAAGGATAGGCATAGTTACTTCTTCAGGACATCTGACCTAGTGTAACACTCAATTGTTTGTCTGCACTTCTCAGCTCAAAGGGCATTTAACGGAATTCATTGGGGCCAAATTTTTCATAAGAGCAATTTTAGGAACGTCACTTTCGCCCACAGATATTTGATAATAACCCTTTAGTAGATGGATTTTAGAAAATATGACCATACTCTTTAAGGTAACTGTTAGACAGTGGCTGTGTGCCGAAGAGTGACGATACGAAGTAGCTTGGACACTGTGCTACCGCTAATCACCAGTGAAACGTCACTTATTAAAGCTACAGGGCTCCCTACAATTTTCCGAAGTCTTACTATAAGTATTGTGGTGACAACACCAACTTAGATTTCGGAGATTAAAATCCTTTGTGTAAAGGACTTCGTCGTAAATTTCTTGATCTGCGTTGTTCCATTAAATCGAGAGAACGCAAGCGTGTTGTACAGCTTTGCCATTTTGTTCTTTTTTGAATCAGGCTTTGCAATGCTGGATTACCTCATTTTGGCGGGTTATGATGATTTTCAGAATACGGTAGATAAAGGAAGTCGGTTTGTCAACATGGTTGGTATGAGATGTTGCCAGAACTGTATGTACTTGTTGTGACCAATTGAACAAAATAAACTGATGGATAAAATCAACGTCAAAAATACACTACAGAATAGCTGCTTACATTTGTGGCAACATTTACGTTGCCTAACCGCCACGGAGCTCAATGTTGTTGATAAATTCTTCCAATATCCGCCTCGAACCTTCCTGTCTGAGGATAGACCTTTAAAGCTGATCATAAGACTCTAGACAATCTGGGTTGAAGGAGTGAGTTATAGTGAACCTATTCAACTCACGAGGAGGTTGCTTTACGACGGTAAGGAATTGAACTAGCGAGTCTGTTACATCGTGACCCTTAAACTGAACTTCTGCATTATCTAACCAAAAAGAGGTTATTTAGAATTTCGGAGACGTGTGGGTTATGATTCTAACAAGTTTCAGCACTTGGTTGGTCATCATAAAATGCGAATACAAAACTAAGGTACAAAAATGTGGGTAAAACTCTTAAAAAACCATAAACAGAAATAAGTGGAATATCCAATATTACCACACCTATCGTCCCAAATCTTAAATAGTCAGGGAAGTCATGCTGTTTGGAGACGGCGTGAGAAGGTCAATTGTGAATAATGGTCTGTGTCATGAGACTCATTGCAACCCAACCTGTATTGAATTTAGTTTTAATTGTCATATTGCTCATGAGTAGTTGAATGTTTATTGTGTAATTTGTTGGTAGGATTTCATTGATTAGTTATGAGTGAACTTTACACACGATGTTTTCTATTGGCTGAAACATTGTTTGTATGGTTAGCTGTTTTGTTTTGTCATTTTCACGCTCGCATCCACGAGGTGCAGATTGTTATGACTGTTTTGTTGCTTAATCACTTTAAATGTAAGCGACTAGTGAATCAGTAATTATTCGTTGTGTAATCACACAAGGTATATGTGTATTTGTTTCAATATATAAATATTCCGAAAAAATCAAGGCTGGTCTTTTGAGTTTGTCGACTTTGAGTGCACTATTGCTGTGAATCTAACGCAATATCAAGTAAAACCAACGGTATGTATTGATGTTTCTGCTATACTTCCTTTCAAATACAGCTTACTTCACAGTTGGCTTTAGATTGACCAAGAATCTTGGGTAGCAAGGTAAGGGTGGGCCAAGATAACGAAATCATAAGGCTGTGTGACTTATACGTAATTTTATTTAGGTCGAACAGTTACAAATTGCTACTTATTATGCTATAGGAATTAAATTAGTAATTAACATATTGTACAAACCGATGAGCCTATTCCAATGAACTCTCAAATTTGGTTGTGTCTAGAACAAATCTTGCTTACCAGTGAAGTGGACTTTGTATACTACCAAGTTACCCTGGTGGTACTACGGTAGTAGCCTCTAACAATTAAATACATACGTACGAATAGAAACAAATCAAAGTGCAGTGATGAGTGGAATGGAAAACGTATTTGATCGTAATCAGAGGATAAACAGCATCTATGTTAATTGACTAAAGGAGTTGTCCCCCATGGCGCATAGTATTGTGATCTGGGGATGCTCGACCAAGCACCTTCAGCTAGGAGTGTGTAATAAAACAAAATGGCCAGCATCAGTGATGATAACTCATACAACTGTTTATTTGAGGAATTATCTACCGCCATATTTTCTTTTCGATAATCTATATTAAAGTTGGCTGGAAATATATCACAGGTTGGTGATCTTGGTGCTGTGTAAACATCAGTCGCTGCATCCATTAATTTGTGTTCATTCAAGGGTTATATGCGAAATAATTGTTAAGTAATCCTCAATAAAGTTTTCACTATAGTCCTTGAAAATTATATCTTTGATCTTATGTCACATGTTGGACTACGTTACGTAACTTGTGTGGTTATAAGCACTGTAGTGTTATATATCAGTCGTTCGCTATGAGGTTTGGTTACATATAAACGGAGAGTTTGTCTGTTAGCCGTGTCTAATATGGATCGCAAGTCGTATTCACTAATGAATAAATGCATTTTATGTGGCTTTAGACTAGCACTCTAGTACCTAACCAGAGATCCTCCATAATTGCTTAAGGAAACAAAATTAATCGAAATTATTTATAAAAAGCATAATAGACGATTTTAGATGGTTAGGTTCGTTACGTGTCTACTGTAGTTACTTCTGCAACAATAAAAAACAATATAATTTTCACATTCTGTACAAGCGATATATTATCTCTGTTGTATGGTGAATCCGATGCCAAATGCTGAAAGTGTGATACAATCACTTATATCCATCATGTAATTACTAACTAAGAAATAGATTTTAAGTAGCTTATTGGTCTGCTTTACCTATATTACGGGTCATAATGATAAAAATACAGACTCAGAACTATACTTGAAATCACTTATAAAAACAACCCTTTACAGTGTTAGACAATTACGCTTAACATAAACTTACTAGGATTTATGATACGTCTCTACTTGGGTCAATTCATACTGAATATTAGGTAATTAATTCTTAATCTACTAGGCGAGACAGACTGAAAAAGGTAACAGCTCAAACATTGTGCGTGAAAGTCAACATACAGAAACCTAGGTCAAACGCTTAATTTGGAATAAGCCATATAGATATCTATTATGTCCTATACATTCTAAGTGACATTGAATTTAAAAGGAAATTAATGTTGGATTTCATTCTTGTAGTAACGAGCAGCGCGTTTCATCCTTATTTTCAATGTATTCTTCATAGTTTACAAATTGTAATGTCTGAACTTAAAAATTGCTAACTAAAGAAATGTAATTTTGGCTTTAAACTGTCGCAACTGAAGGCTACATAGTGCAAATAAAGCTAAAGGGAAGCCAGCAGTATCAGTCAATCACATTCAAAATATTTAGACACCAACAAAACTAGCACCCTAACTCATAGAGGTCAGGATTTCACGAAAAAAACAATCGGAAACAAATTTAAATAAGTGAATTAAGTTATGCAGAAACTAAAACTTAAATTACCGATTATTCTTCAACCAGCCTCGATATTTAGTATCAGTCTGATTTAGACAGACGACTGGGTTGAACTTGTTGGTCACGCGGCTGTTACTCATGGTTGATTTGTTAACTTTTCTACCTTGTAGACTATTAACCTCCGGTCCCAAGATTGCTTAAGTAAGGAATTCCTTCATATGATGACTGACCTCAGTAAACAAAAACATTGGGGTTCTCGTTTGTAAACACTGGGTCACGAAAATTGACATTGGGCCTAACGACTGGAACACTGGGCCAGCTGTCTCAACTGAAAATTTGAGTTCGGGTCAAATGACGTTGAGAACAGTTGGGCCATTAGTTTGTGGCAAATGTGTGACTACTTACAGTTTGCGAGTAGTATATTACTTTCGGTGTAAAGGTGAAATATAATTGACAAATTTACCATTCATGCAAAATACAAATAGTCAAATTATCGTTTGGTGACCGCAGTTTAACGAGAAATGCAACGCCGGGTGGCATTAATACTTCTTCGTTTACTAAGTGTTATATTGATATTTTGCGGCGTTTGCTTTCATTTCTCATACTATGTAATCAGTTTAATAAACACCGATCTATTCGTAGTTAGTGTCTATTGCTTACCACAGTCGAATGAACAGTTATAGCTCATTTAGCAAAACATGCGAATCAATTGTATTTTACAACGACTCCTTATCAATATTACTGTTACACAACATTCTCGTGATTATTTTGATAGGTATTAATACCTACGAACGACACCCAACCTACCATCTTACAATACATAAAACGTGTACCATTGCAACTAATTATAGGTAATTTATATCTTCTCTATGCTTCCAGTCGCAACAAAGCCATATACACTGGGTTTGGAGTCCAGATATTAGTATAATCAAGTCATTATTGGCACGCCCTGTAGTGCCATAGTTTGATCTTCTACGTCAACAGACCAGTCACACTCAACACCTGTGTCGGTTGATATCAGAGATGCAATTGAAAGGATCATGAAACCTCGAAATTTCACATTTTGGAATGAAGTGGAAGAAGCTTTGGACCTTCTTCAAAAAGTGAGATTCTGATTATTTCTTAATATTAATAGATTACTTTTACACATTATGTTATCAAAGAATGCAAGTTGAATAAAGAAGAACCTAGATTACGTTATCGCTGTGTCGTCTATGTATGCACATTCGGTAACAAAAATAAGCCGGAAGGTACTGGGAAAAGAAAGAAAGGGTAATTTGCAGTTTTCGTTATTAGGGTCTTATAGAACAAAGTACGTTGGATGTGAATCAACTATTCGAATCAGGTACGACTTCAACAAGTTCATAATATCGACTTATAACTCAGTACACAATCATCCATGTAACAGTGAATATTTGTCAAATGATTCTTGGTTTCGAAGGCTGAGTAGAAATGAGTCAGAGGAAATAGCACAAATGATTACGATTGGATGGAAACCAAGTGAAGTAATCAAATATGTTGACGAAAACTTTAACAAAACTATTACAATAAGCGATTACAAGAATCTCAGAAATAAAATCATCAAAGGTTAGCATCTTAGCCTGTATAATTCGTTAGATTTTGGGAAGTTAAACGAACTAGATTTGGGGATTTGTACTGAACCTGAAGAACGTGCAGAAATCTACAAAATGAATAATATTTTACTAGAACGATTACTCAGACTACAGGCAAAGCAAGGAACTAATTGGACCAAAAATTTTATCAATGAATTGATTAATATGGCAGACAATAAATTGGTATAATATACCTAGCTACCAGAAATGACATGTAGTGGGTCTTACTTGTTACACAAGTCCATTATTAATTTGTTAGTATCCAATAATAGGCAAGATGATTAAGTCGTCGCTAGCGTTCTGTTACGGCAGTTAGTGATCAATCTGTTTAGAGAAATTTATACATGTTAAGCGTTTATAAGTAAGTATCATCATGTGGTAATACTATGTTTCTCGTTAAAGGCAGTCTAAGATTGTTTACGTATCAAATTGCAGGCAGTAAGAAAAAAATCTTATAGTAATGACGTAACTTATATATGACAGCTAAGAATAACTAAGTGTCGTCTATTCATATTTTAAGAAACTTAGTGAAAGTAACATTGAATTGACCCCGTTGTTTTGTGACAATTGTAATTACTGATGAACTGTTATTGCACTTGCTTTATCGTATTAGTGATTCACCCAAAATGTATGCGACATAAATTGATGCGTTTTATAAATTCATAGTGAACCTACTGAGTGGTTCTACTAGCTACACTTTATATAAGTGACAACACATATTTTAGTGAATATCCCATAGACTAAATAGAAGTTTACGTTCAAAAGACAGTTTGTGATGCATATGTATTTTTATCAATTTTTAATAATTAGTTCTTGTCAACACAAAATACCCATCTCCATTGCCCTGTCAATGTAGATCACTACTGTTCTTCTATAGCAATTTAGAACTAAAGACATCACCTGAACTGTTAGCCCTTCTATATCACATCACATTCACTGAATTTCCTTATCTCGTGTGAGAAAAAATTTAGATTGGATACTGCTTTTGTGTCAAATGCACTGAAATGGATTGTCGCTCATACATTATCTAGGTTTTACTCTCAATATGATCGTTAGTATTTCTTAAAGTCAGTATATTATTGAATGCAGCTAACATAGGGTATTTTCAGTTGAGCATGAAAAGTCTACGAAATAACTTTGGCACTTTGATGTGTTGTATTTACTGCGGGTTTCATAGACCTAGCAAAGCACGTGACAATCATTTGTCGTATCGGTAGGGTTAAAGAATACGTACGGGACAATCAAGAAGCGAATAATATTTTCAGGTTCACTGCTCACAATTTATTATGCTAACCAATTTAACTAAAAAATGATAATTAAATGTATTCACTGGTAAAGGTTGCTTATCAAAACCTCTTAATTCAACTGAAGTAGACAATTGCAAATAGACACAAAAGCGAGATAATGTTGTTACCTAGTGTCATGTACCCATCTAGTGTGTCGATAGGACTGTAATCTGATACGATTAATTGACTGAGATGGTTAGGACATATGTTACGTATACCTGACCACCATCTGCCTCATCGCGCTGTGCTGGCTGAGGTAGGAGTAGAATAGGGTAGGAGCGGACAAGCCAAAACATGGCATCAGTTTACAAAGACTCTGGCTGCTGGTATAAGCCATGTTGGTAGATACAAGCTACTTGGTTAGGGTTTGCGTGATAGCTGTGATCAGTGGTTAGGAACACCAGGTTGATATAGCTCAAAATCAGTCACAGGTGGCGCAAGTGTATCCATTCTTTACCTTCATCTAGATCCTAGACTGTATTATTACTTCATACACTTTATCCTTCCCTTTTGTATTGTATTGTCATAAATTTGATCTTATCGTGCTAATGTGGTATGTCAACTTGGACCCATGTGCTTTCATGTCGGGTTTTACGTTGTACATGAATGAGTGAAATTTGATATGAAGTAAAATTGAGGCTGAAACATCTACACATACGTTCCTAGACAACCGATTGTGTACTATGGATAATTTTTTAAATAGGCAACTGAGTAATAAAATTAACGTATACGTATTTCATTTTTTGCCACGAATTTTGTACAATACTATTGGGAACACGTAGATCGTGGTTCAAACCCGTTACTAGTTTCGTTAAATTATGACTCTTAACAGATATGATAGATTTAGCACAATATGTTTAATATACACTGGTCAGCACTGTGTACGTCTGTCGGCGATGATGAAATACTGGACCGTGTTGTTTCCCTGAAGCACACTGGACTATTCATTTCATAACACTACACAACTTTCCATCATTATGTCACCGATTGAAATCTTCTGTATAGTCCAGGGAGCTTGGCAATCCAATTAACCTTCATAAAAACAGTGTGGCTCAAAACTCTTTTATACATATTTTATTTGTTTTATTTCATTAAATGAATAATTAATTTTTATTGCAGTTGTTTTATACCTAGCAATGAAATCCTGCTTTGTCTTGTTTGGAACTCGTCAACCTTGTTGACGTATATGTATTATATTGACCACAATTAGTAGATATTCATCTTAACGCTTTTTAATCCTCTTAATATAAACGGCTTCTTATCTATGTTAAGTGCAGAAAATGCAAAAGGAAAATCGTTATTATTACGTAGTCTTATGTTTTTGTATTTGTTTCTTTTGAGTGTATCATTCTACTACCTATCATTTTAAGTAGTACGATTACATAAAGAACCAGCTTAGTTGCTAATTCCTTACATCTATTGTATTGAAGTTGTTTTTTGTTAAATTCGATACATTTAAATTGAAGTTTATATGTTCATGTTTAAAATTAACTATTCGAAGTTTGATCCTTTTATCTGTTAGGAATTTATCACTTGAATCTCTATATAGCCGCAGTCGGCATGATGCGCTGCTTTGACTTAGTTTGCATAATAGTTGGTACTTGTCTGAATTATATACCTGATACTACGTACATTTTTTCTTTGGATCTTGAACATTTTTTAAACTTTCCTAAATTGTTCCATTCGTTCTCTTTTCGATCTGAATTTTCAATATCCGATTGCCAAATTCTTTTCCCTGTCTTGGCATATTTTTCTTGATACTGGTCATTGAATAAAATGTTCTCATTTGGTTCTGAATTACAAATATTTTTCAGATTAGATGGATGCTGAAAGTTATTATACGAATTATTTTACATTTCGAACTACTATCTCCATTTCGTAAAAGTATGTCAAGCATTTAGAACCTAATTATATATGCTACATGATCGAACATAGGACCTGGCACATGTGTGCACCGGTTCAAGTTGCCAAACCTCCGTGACACTGCATTAGAAAAATTGCTTCAATAATAATAATAATAATAGTAACAAGTAATGGGAACTTATAGAATATGGTTCAGGGAGCGTGGAAAGCTATGGAATAATTTAAAACTCACGATTTAAGGGAGGACAATGAGTGAATACATCTGTGCCATTGTGACCGATTCTAAATCATGTCACTCAGTGTTTCTAGCCACTGGTTACGGTATTCGCGAGGACCCCATCCAGGCAGTCTGCAGATACCGATACGACTCAAACCAGTAGTCAGTGACTTCATGGACTGATGCCATGTTTTGGTCGCCTGTAACTCTCTTCCATCCTGCTCCTATATCAGCCAACATCGCGCGTCGAAGCAGATGGTGGTTGAGCATACACAACACATGTCCTAACCGCCTTAGTCGATGAAGATCCACAACCTCATCAATTGACTTATCACCTTTGCCTAACACCTGTCGTCTAACATCGTTATTACTTGCTCAGTGGTTGCAGCTGATGCGAGCTATATTTCAAAGACATCGATAGTCGAAAACTAACAACCTTTGATTATCGTCTACTCTTAATGCTCATATCTCACACCCATACAGTAAGACAGAGCGGACTGTTGCACTTCACGATCTTCCGTTCGTTGAGAGACGAATATTTCGTCTAGGCCATAGGTGACGTAAGTTGGTAAAGCCAAACGAACTTTTTGGATCCGTACTGAGAGACCAAGCCATTAGGGCCATTAGTCAGACTGATTCCCCTATAATTATCGTAAGACGACTTTGATCCTTTCTTATATACTGGGACGATTAACGATCGACACCTGTCAGACAAAATTATGTCAAGCTCCCAAAGCTTAGTCAAAATATCAGTCAGCCTAATAATCGAAGTAGGATCACCATCCTTAAAGACCTCAGGAGGTAATTCATCCAGACCCACTGCTCTGCCTCGCCTTAGATTAACTATAACTTTTTCAACTTCGACAGGAGCCGGGGGGTGGGACTTAAGTCTACTTCCCATTGAGGCTGTCTAAAAATAGTGGGAAGTTCTAGAGCGGCTGCAGGCCAACTGAACTGCTCCTTGAAGTGTTCAGCTCATCGTTCTAAACGTTTAGACTGGAAGCGGATAAGCGTTGCATTTCTTTCGGAGATTGTTTCACTAACGCTTGGTTTTTTAACTCTACTTTCTTTTAATAACTTGAAAAGTTGTCTAGTGTTACCTAACGCTGCTGCCTTTTCCATCTCCCTTGCTTTCGTTACTAACCTCTGCTTACAGTCATTTCGCAGACTTTTTACTCCTCATCGTGTTCGGAGCCTGATAAGAAAAGATTTCGGGAGTCCATCAATTCAACAAAAACCATCGAGATCCATTGACTTGTCTTGACATATTGATAGATGTCACTGTAGATGCCACAGGTGTTTGGACATGTTGCCAAGCAGTATCTAATTGGGTCGCATTTTTATAATTGCCTAAGTGGCTCTTCAGTTGTCCCTGGAATTTAATCTTGGCTGTTTCCTTGCTGAACTGAATTCTAATTGGTTTTCCTGAAGTAGTTTTTCTTCGCCCAGTAAGATGCAAGCAAATGCGTGCTCGTACTAGATCATGGTCAGAATCTAAACATGTGCTCCAGAAGGATTAGCAATCTTCTATTGAGGCCTCTCCAACGGTGACTAACGGCGATATGGTTTATTTGAGTCAACTGCTGAGTAGGTCCAGGAGGTTGCCATGTTAGACGATGTCGCTGCTTATGCTTAAAGTTTGAGTTTGTTAAAAACAAACGATTGTTCAGGCATAGTTGTAGCAGACGGCCGCCATTATCCGTTCTGTGATCTGGAACACCGAAGCATACACCCAAATGTCTTTCAGAACTGATTCCAGTTACCTATTTAGGCTTTAAAATCACCATTCACGATTATCAAATCTCAGTGTTTGGCCCTATTAAGAAGTTTAGAAAGTTTTCTGTAAAATTCATCTTTCACTTCATCCTGGTTGCAATCAGTGGGAGCGTAGTCAGAAACTACGAAAAGACAACAGCGTGTGTCCCTTTCCTTCTGGCTTTTAACTGAACCATTTAGTCGAACGGCACATAGGCGACTGTCAACAGGAATCCTATTTGAGAAGTGTCTGTTTTGCCTTCATACTTAACGCAATACCTAAACCAGATAGTCCACGAGAAGTTGCTGCTGAATCGCCAGGTTCTCCATTCTGACTAGGTGAGGTCAAGTGAATGACCATGCTAGGATCCTGCACGCATGTTTCGGAGACACAACAAACATCAATGGCACGGGACTCTAATGTCTTAGCTAGAGGCTTGCTGCCCTATTTGACACAGGGTCCGTACATTGAATGCACCAATGTGAAGTTTTGGGCATGGTTTTAGTAGACTCGGGACATTATTTCGTGGGCTAGAATCGTTGGTACTGATGACAGGAGGAAGTTGAAGATAGGAAGTCAGGCTTGATGATAAGAACAGGATAAATATAGGGAATAGAAGAAGGAATTTGATTAAAATGACGGTGATCTTGTGGGTTGATAGAGGTATGAGGGCGGTTATCTTTCCCCGGTTACCCACACTATGGAAGGGTTCTTCTTGATGTACCTGAAAAGCAAATTGGGTTAGGGTTGGTCTGAAAGACCTAGGAGTATGACTACAGTGTCCAAAGAACAACTGCTTGAGGCCGGTCATACACGGCCTTGCTGCTGGAGACGGAAATCCGTGGGGTGAGGTGTGCATTTTTGGCGCCGACCTTTACTAACCACGCCCTACCTTTATGAAAGGGCTGCATCGCCGTCATGTTGGTTGTCTGAGGTAAACGCCTAACTGTCGTCACACCTCTGTAGAGTCAGCAGTACGACTTCGTCCTCGGACCTTATATTTGCTGCTTTTGGTCTCGCCGCTCTTCAAGGGACCTGCTTGGCATGGTAGGACCTTGAGGGACGATTGTTCCAGTCAGCATAGCCTGATTGAATCATCACGATAGGCAAGCAGCACGGCAGGGCCAAATGTATTGAATTATGCAGGTTAAGATGTCAATCTTTAACACATTTATTTCCAAGATTCTCTTAATCCCTCATTGTATTAGTTTCGTTATCTTTGTATTCAATTATTCCACTCATTGCACACCTAACGGTAATCATTGGTGTCACTTCTTGCAATTTGTTTCTGTTCAGCTATATACTTACTATATAGTCGATTACATAATAATATATCCTTGTATTGTTTAACTGTTGTACTTGTACCACATCCTCATCCCGGCTGCATGTTACTCTACAGTTCGGTTACTTCTCTACCGTTATTGTCTACAGTCCACATGTATGCAATTCAGTAAAGTAACACAGGTCTCACTATTCAACGTTTTCGTGACGAAATAATTGGCAACGTTCCCCTCCTTACAATATTGTTGATTTTTCATTTCAGATACAAATAGATGAAGTGATATCGATTTTGCTTGGTGATATTGATCTGCTTTGTTTTTTCCATTACTCTGTTATTTCATTATAATATGCTATCAAAAGCCATCCATTGTTTTATTCCTTCTACTTCCAGATAGCTTCTGCCACATTCTTCTAGTCATCATATAACGTATGCAGGCAAACTGTGAACTTAATGTTAGCTGTGTAGATGACGATCATTGCAGTCGATACGGATTCTAGGCATGCATAGCTCAGTGTAAGCTTAAGAACAAGCGTTGTCAGTATACCGGCCCGTCATAATCGGCGTATAACCTAACGCGAAAATACGTTAACTAAGGTTGCCGTGCCGCCTTAGCCTTAGTCAAACTAACAGGATTATTACCACAATATAGTTCGACAGTAGGGAATGAAAATATGTGGGAAAATAGCGAAACCTCGGGTTCAGAAGACAGAGCAAAGCGCCTACTATGTTTCACCAAATGTCTTTAACTTCTAATGGCGATTAACGCACGGGCCTGGATCAGGTAGACTAGACTTACCAATGCAGTTCAGACCATCAACCTATAACTTCACATTTTGATCTGACTGGCCTTGGTTTTATGCCCTGTCCCTACACCAGCTAACATCAAGGGAAACGGTAGCCAAATATACACAATACATGTTTTGAAACCTCGTTGCTCACCTGGCGGATTCGCGACACGCAGGCGATTCCTTGAAGACATCTACTATCAAGGACTCGCAACCTACCTGTCCTCTGCTTTTATGCCCATGTTTCACGGCCATATAGTACTACTGAAAGGGCTTGCCCTTTGTTTGGCAGACGAACACCACCCACGCCACAAGTTAGCAAAAGCTATACTAGCCTTCTGAATTCGTCTAGATATTGTCATACACCAACTCATTGGGATTTATGGAACTTTCAGGTTAAGTGAAGTGGTCTGTGTACTTGACTACACTCTGTCACCAGTCTGGTCGACAATACAGGCCAATAATGTAGTGCATTGTTACTCAAAACTACATATTACCACCGTCTTCACTAAACAGAACTATATCGATAAACAAACTTCGTAGTGGGTTATCAGTCCCTGCAGTTACACGAAAGTGCGGGTTTTAGGAGGGCAATTGCAAAAAAATTGGACAGGAAAGTGCAACCCTATGGAACATCACTCGAGGTTGACAGTTCCGATGATAGGTCGTCATGAGCTTTGATTCGACTAGTGTTTGAGTAGAGCCGTCGAAAGGTTTAAGTACTTTGGTACGTTTGAATGACAAACACTGGCACGTGATATCAATCAACTGAGTTGGGCCAACGAACACGAGTGATCGGTCGCCGGTAGGCATGCTTACGTCCTAGAACTTGACGTAGTGCGAACATCTAGAAAACGCTCCTACATCCAGCTTTGGTCTTCCCCTGTTTCCTGTCCCCTTACTTACTTATGCCTGTTACCCCTCTCGGAGGAGCATAGGCCGCTCACCAGTCTTCTCCATTCAACTCTGTCCTGAGCAATCCTTTCCAGCTGTCTCCAGTTACTGTTCATCCTTTTTATGTCTGCTTCCAGTTCTCGACGCAGGGTGTTCTTTGGCCTTCCTCTTTTCCGAATCTGAAAGCCGAGATTCTTCCTGTCCCCTAGCTCCGTATAAATGTTAGATGACTGGGAGACTGATGTTTCAGGCACCCTATTAATCAAACTGACCCGTGTATGGTTACAAAAATAGGAATCTCCTGCTTTCAGACTGACATCAGTGATCAAGACCACTCAGACTACTTGCATCCACTGTCCGGACATGGACTAATGTATCAGTCAACCTACCTGCCAAGACTAGACATTAGAAGTATCTAGAATTAGCCAACTGGATGCCAGTGCTGTTCCTCACCTGAGTCAATTTTTCACTTAGGTTATTTGGAGATGGTCGGCAATAAGGGTTATTTGGTGCCAGTTTACCTACTCCTCAAAGTGCCCTCCCATCGGTATAACTTTCTGAACTGAGTGGGTCATAGTCCCGTCTCCTTTCTTAATAATCTCGCCAGGCGCTGACTCCTTGGTTCCCGATTAATTAATTAATCTAGTATTATCTGTGGCCAACCTCTGGGATTCCTCTTATTGTGATATGGCGGCATAGGGGGTCCGTTAGTTTTGTGATAACATCGATAAATGAAATAAAATATCTGTATAGCCAATACGTAATGTATGGGCAATTCAAGCTAGAATTTAGAAATACAAGCTGTAGTAGTACTTGAAAAGCCACCGTAGTCGTCACTTAAACATATGACTACTCTGACATGAAATAAGGAAAGGTTAATTAACAGTGGGTACCGAGTCATTTCGGTGTCTGCTTCGCGTGTGAAATGCGAAGTCACAGGAAATTTATTTATATGACGTGGATGTCGTCATCAAACGGTGAAGACCAGGTCAAAATCATTGCCAAGGAAAGAGTAACGAGTTTATTTATCCTTACCCAAGGAATGAAAATGAGAAAAACCAGGTGACAATGCAACTTTTTGTCACTTCACTTTTTCCAACACAAAATTCTCTTCCCCTTCAATTTCGTTAACGTTTCTTAAATGTGCTTTATCGATGGGACTATTTGTTTCCCAAAGTAACAAGTTTAAGTGAAAACGTTTTGCTGATATGTGAGAGGTAATTATTTATCTAAAAAGGTTATATGGTACAAAAGATTATTTACAAATGGTACAACACTGAAAGCCATGCCTGACAGTAGTCACCGGGGGTCGCTGGTAACCTCCATCGAATTCTGTAATGCGATATCAAAAAACTTATTTTACTCCTTACTAACAATAGTATTCATTAAATTATAAACATACAAAGCACGCCATTTGGAAATATTGGGGTATATTAAATAGGAAACTCAGAATACAATCAACCTTCCAATTGTAAACAAAGTAGGATTAATAACTTCCAAACGCATTCAATTGCTTCGTCAATTTTCAATCTAGCCATGATAATATCATTTCTTGCAATATATATATATATATATATATATATATATATATATATATATATATATATATAATGTACTGTTTTACATGACGGTATTGTGAACCTGTTGAGCTAGTATCTGATTATAATTCTTGAATGACGACCGGCTTGTTTCGCTTCATCAGGATCTCTTATGCATTTACTCAATTCAATACTTTAAAGCTTATTTTTATAACCGACTGTTCATAACGACGCAGTCCAAATCCTTTATTTAATTTACATAGTGTAATAGCTGGTCACTACCGTTAGTGACAACAATGAATATAAAGTAATCAACACAATGTCACATTACTTTTAAATTGAGTTTGCCGAAACATGAATGGTTGATCACAGAAGTCTGAAGTAATGCCCGTATCTTATGGAACGACCGAGTAAAAAACACTGGTGTTAGATATGAAGTAATCGGGAAAAAATATAAAATCAATCAACTGAAGTATTCAGGATGTATGCTATGTGTCATCAACCAATCCGTCTCGTCGCGGGATAGGAAGCTCAGGTTGGCATAGTGACGGTCTATGGAGTCTTTGATTATTGATCTAAGCCATGTTGACAGGTGCAGACTACCTAATTAAGGTCGTTGTAGTAATCGCAATCAGTGGCTGGAAACACTAGATGATATGCGACGGAATCAAAGTGGTGCAAGTGTACCCACTCTCTATCTTCGAGATCTTAGTTCATTATTCTTCCGCACACACATTTGCTTCAATCCTTCTTGCCGAACTGTATTGTGGTTTTAATCTTGTATATTTTGGTCCAGTTGAGTTAACGTGATATACCAACTTGGACCTATGTGTATATGTGCGTGGTTCTATGTTGTTCATGACCGGAAAAATGACTTTTTAGTTACCTTTAGCTGCTCTATCTAAGTCATATCATTACTATATGATTTTTCTTTCTGTCCACATGTAAACAAGCTCGCGGACAGCCTTTAGGAAGAAAAATAGTGTTACCACATGATGATACTTACTTATAAACGCTTAACATGTATAAATTTCTGCAAACAGATTGATCACTAATTGTCGTAACAGATCGCTAGCGACGACTTAACATAATCATTTTGCTTAGTATTGGATACTAACAAATTAAAAATTTGCACCGGGCTTAGCACATATATTGAGGTGATTCTTTAATAACAAGTACGACTCACTGCTTGTCATTACTGATAGCTAGGCATATTATACCAATTTATTGTCTGCCATATTAATCAATTCATTGATAAAATTTTTGGTCCAATTAGTTCCTTGCTTTGCCTGTAGTCTGAGTAATCGTTCTAGTAAAATATTATTCATTTTGTAGATTTCTGCACGTTCTTCAAGTTCAGTACAAATCCCCAAATCTAGTTCGTTTAACTTCCCAAAATCTAACGAATTATACAGGCTAAGATGCTAACCTTTGATGATTTTATTTCTGAGATTCTTGTAATCGCTTATTGTAATAGTTTTGTTAAAGTTTTCGTCAACATATTTGATTACTTCACTTGGTTTCCATCCAATCGTAATCATTTGTGCTATTTCCTCTGACTCATTTCTACTCAGCCTTCGAAACCAAGAATCATTTGACAAATATTCACTGTTACATGGATGATTGTGTACTGAGTTATAAGTGGATATTATGAACTTGTTGAAGTCGTACCTGATTCGAATAGTTGATTCACATCCAACGTACTTTGTTCTATAAGACCCTAATAACGAAAACTGCAAATTACCCTTTCTTTCTTTTCCCAGTACCTTCCGGCTTATTTTTGTTACCGAATGTGCATACATAGACGACACAGCGATAACGTAATCTAGGTTCTTCTTTATTCAACTTGCATTCTTTGATAACATAATGTGTAAAAGTAATCTATTAATATTAAGAAACAATCAGAATCTCACTTTTTGAAGAAGGTCCAAAGCTTCTTCCACTTCATTCCAAAATGTGAAATTTCGAGGTTTCATGATCCTTTCAATTGCATCTCTGATATCAACCGACACAGGTGTTGAGTGTAACTGGTCCGTTGACGCCGAAGGTTCGACCATGACACTATAGAATGTACTGGACCGAATAGACTGTTACACGCTTTTTACCTCCCTGCTTAATCTACACTGGTAATGCGTAAATGTTTTGTACTAGGAGTATTGTTTGTGTTGAAGAGATGAGATTTCAAGAGGCATATAAAAAAGTAATTCGAAATATCTAATTGGTTTAGTTTTGCCAGGTTAGGTGGCTGAATGCTCTGTTATTCCAGGGAATGGAGGGACTTCTTTTTGAAAGCGCCGGTAGACAGAGCTGAGGCAAATATCTCTCGTTGATTATTGGATGGGAATGTCAGTAATCAGCTGGCGAACAACTGATTTTAGGGGTGTGAACTTTTCGAGTGTCCCTATAGGTTGTTTTGGGAGGCAAGAAAAATGAGAGCATGTCAGACGTCGAAGTATTTTATACAATTTGCAGTGGTTAGTTCCCCTCTTGTGTTTTTCTGTAATAAAATGGAAATGGATTAAGTTCAAATTGTTGCTCGTCATAAGGAAGCTCTAAGAATCTATGGATCAACCTACTTGATGTTTTTTGACCTACTTCAAACAGCTCATTGTCTTTTCTGAACAGGGTTTGCCTACCTGTGTGCAATATTAAATGCTTAGTCGAATGGAGATTGTACAGGAAGTAAGGAAGGTCCTGATACTTACGTGGCTAAAGGTTTTACATACCAACTGTAGGGTTCTGAGACCTTTAGCAGCTAATGTACGGCAATAAAGCGTTCTTCAAGTCCTCACTAATGATGACTTCTAGGTCATGATGTCGAAACAACGCGAAGCCCGACATTATTTATTCTCTACGGATTTTTGGTTTGGTATTCAATATGCATCAACATGCAACTGACAGCATTCATCGGCCGCTTTCAAATACTAGACTATTCTACTAATGCCAAACAATATTTAAGTGCAGAAAAGTGGCAGGAAAACAGTCCTGGCCCACTTCGAGTTTTTCAACTTTCTGGGCCTACGTTTTAAAATGCTGGATGCTGAAATTTCAACTGTAAGGAATTTTTAGGCAATATAATTCACGAAAGAAAACAGCTCGTGCACAGCGAATTTAGTAGAAAACACTGTATATACAGTATATATACAGCTAGGACTTAGGGACACGAAGCCCAAACACTTTATTTCCTAGTTAATAGTGAACACCTCCAATTTTGAGAAAGCGTGATTATGCAATTTTTAAGAAAACTTTAAAGAAATAAAAAAAAGATTTCTGCGCAGACTGGCATAGATGGCGATTGTCCTCTAAAGCTACATGAATGGGGACCGTCCGTGTTTGTGTATGCACTGACAAATAGGGCGATCGTACGACAAACTTAATTTAGCGAGATCAATTTGTTTACCTGATGACTTAGAGGATCCTGACAACCCGCCTTTCCCACGAACACAGTGCTGACTGCATAGGCAGGGTGTAACCTTATTTTTGATTTTGACACGGGTTTAGTATCCAATATCACTATGACGAAATATCACAAGCAGCTTGAACTTTGCCTTCACCTCTTAGTGTTTCCAAGGTCTGTATGGCGAGCTAGTTTTAGACTGATTGGTTTTTCTGTGCCTGCGTCTTGAGTGTTATGGTTTCAATTCCTGGTCTTTGGCTTCTTCCCGTAGTTGGCTGGCTACACGATGGCTCTAGGTCTGGCAGTTTCAGATGGTTGTTTTTATTATTTCTTGTAATTTTTCCTTTACCTGCCTCTTACCTTTTTTCCATTTTTACCCTTTTTATTTTCCTTCTTCTGCCTTTTTCTTATTTTAGAACCCTTGTAGTGCACAGTCTATGTCCCTTCGTTCAATCCTTGGTAGTCCGGTTCGTAAGGCTTAAGAGAATACCATAGAATAAGCAAAAGTTGAGAGTGCTAAGACTCAAGGTTTGGAACAAATATCAAATCCTTTAGCTCCTGTTACTGGAGGCTCTACGAACACCATAGTAATATACATAGACATCAACTTCTTTTTGAAACAAGTCAATGTGTAGACGGTTGTTACTTTCTCTGGCAGCAAGTTCCAAGTGGAGAAAACTCTTGATGACAAGAAACTTGCTCTCACCTATGTTCGTGCTCTCTGATATGCAGCAATGTGACGATTTTGGGGCTTTTTAAAATCGGTCTTGTGTATATCTTAAATATTGTAAGGATCAGGTCCGTTGAGAGCATGCCCATCTGCCTATGAACTCGGTGCAATGTGACATAGGTTTTTCGCGACGTCTATGTGACTAGCTTTCCTAGTTTCAAACCTGTCAGTCAAGGCTAAGCCTAGTTACTAGTTATTTGTTGCCTTCCTAGATAACAGGTCAGTTCAATACTCGCAGTGGTGGTGGAGTTAGTCATCGTGACTTATTCTGAGAAAGAAATCTGCCTGCTGGGGTACTCTGGACATTGGGATATTTAAATGGTTTAAATCAGGTCTTCCAATACACTTCTGTAACTATGGCGAAAAGAGCCCAGCTGCGGAGACCATCTTTGTATATTGTGTCTCCGGTCCACTTCCCACTTCGTAGCAGCCAATCAGGAGCGCTCAGTGGTGATGGGAGTAATCGGATTCGCCACCCTCAAGTCATTGTGTGTGACTCTGTTCGTTCGCTGATCATTTCAATATTGTTGCAGTTTCCATTGATTTATTGTCTTATAATCTTGGTTTCTATGTGACGTTATATGTGCTACTATTGCTGAGTCATCAAATGAACTGTTTCTCCACTACATGTTTCCATTCAGCTCAGCGTTCTAGTAACTTTTTTCTCTCTTAAATTGATAATACATTTTCTCCACGCTACCTTACAGAAAGCTAATAACTGTGCGATATTTTATAATGTCTGACTTATTCTAAAAGTGCTTTCTGTACGTTTATGGCCAAAGATGGTGTTGGCCTTTTACAACAGTAGCTCTACGTCTTATCTAGCCAACATTTTGTATTCCAAAAGTCTCTCGACAGGTTTGTGAAGCGCGCCTTCATTTACTTTTGACATTTGTGGAGAGGAGCGTTGGAGGGTCGCCATTGTTGTTAGAAGCTATTATTTATGAATGTGAAAAGTTAACGAAGAAATTGGATGGTTTATTGCATTTAATAGATGTATGGGCCATCGACCTCCAACCTTCAAGTTATTATAAAATGCGAGGAATATTGGAGACTCATTTGCTAGTATTATGAGGCCAAATGGAGGCAAGTTTTTTTTTAAATGGATGTTTTATACTTATTCTGCACACTGTGTGATGAATGACTGCAAATCAAGCTAATACACCCCACAGATGTTGTGTTCTATGCTGCGTGTACTTTGGATACAAGCTGAAGTTCGTTGAGACACATCAAACAGTTAAAAGGTAACTTTAAATTATCATTACTGATTTTTAAAACGCAATGTACTCGTTAGCATTGCGAATGTAAGGTAGAAGATTTTCAGCTAATTATCACTACTAAGAATGACACTGTTCTGCAACGACAGCAGTGTAGGTATAGCTGCATTACACATAAGTTCCTCCTTCATGGCACACCCAGTTAGCATCCTTGGATTCTCCAATCTCGAATAATCTGTTAGACGTTCTGTGAAAATTTCGGGCTTTACAAAATGTCTAGTTGTAGCTACCTATTACAAGTCATCCGCTGGTATCCAGCACGATATCCGGATATTAGAAGTTATGAATTGATCTCTCAAACTACGGCATAATTGTATTTAAATCCTAAAGGACTTTAGTCTCCTAAAAATTAACTTTACTGTCTACACAAATTGTTAAAGGGGGATGTTTCTCCAACCATGTATCCTTGGGCCCTCAAGACTACAGACAACCTTCCAGCTGGTAGTGGACTGTCATATACTCCCATATAATCGTTCTACACCTGCATCTTGCATACTGTGAATGATATTTTTATCCATGTACTTATTTTTTCATGTTTCTGTTCTTTAGTAATAGCTTCGACAGCCTCAGAGGTCAGCTTGAATTCCTTCGGTTTCCCTTTATGCGAATTTGTCAATGGTTGCATTAGTTGTGCACAACCGGGTATGAATCTGCCATAAAAGTTTATTAAACCAAGAAAATTTCGAAGTTGTTACAGAGCTTGGTATAGGTTATAGTTTAATAGTGTATACCTCTTATTTGATTGGTGTAATTTCTTCAGGGCTTATGGTATGCCCAAGGAATTCTAGTGTTTCTACACCGAAAACACACTTACTTTGATGAATGTTCATACCATTCTGATTTAGTTGTTCCAACACTGCCCTCACATGTTGCTCATGTGATTTTAAGTCCGGGCTGGCAATCAGTAAGTTATCTATGTACTCCTGTGCAAACGACATATCTCGAAATAGATTATCCATAAACCTTTGGAATGTTCGTGCCACGTTCCGTAGGCCGAATGGCATGCGTACAAACTCGAATAGTCTAAAATATGTTGTGATAGCTGTCTTCGGAATACCTTCCCCAGCTACTAAAATATGGTGATATGCCCTGACTAAGTCGATTTTAGTAAATACCTTCATATCCTGTAAACCACTCATAAAGTCTTGGTTATGTGGTATCGGGTACCTATCAGGTACCGTTTGACGATTGATGGCTCTGTTATCCCCTCACGGTCTCCGATCGCCTTTATTTTTCTTTGGAACCTTATGCAAAGGAGATGCCCACTGGCTATCAGATGCCCAGCTGTAGCATATAATCGGATTCTGCTCTAGCTATTTTAAGATTATCAGTTGCTAGTCTCCTGGATTTGGCGAAACCAGGTGCTCCTTCCATTTTGATTATATGACATACTTTTAACTTATTTTCGGAAGGTTGAGGGTTGGGTTTTGTTAGGTTTGGAAATTCCGCAAGTATATCTTGGAATCTTACCGTTGTTACTGGCGGAGTTTGTATTGAGTTTAGAGATGTTATATGTCTTTCTGTGCCTTTTGTGTATTTCGAGGTTTCTTTTAATGTCAAACGTCGTTTTTTAGTGTCCACTAGAAATTCATATCTCACTAAGAAATCCATTCCTAATATTGCCAGATCCAGATCGGCAACAGTGAAAACCCAAGAAAATTGTCATCGAAACCCCGAATCTAGAGTCAACGTTTTCTGCCCGAATGTCGTGATATATAAGCCTCATTGGCAGCTTGAAGTGTAACTGAAAAAGTTTCTCGACCCAGCTCAGTTTTATTCTTAGGAATAATACTAAGTGCAGCACCAGAATCCACCAAAAAGTTCGAGCCTGAATTTTTGTCTCTAACGTAAAATAAGTGACTGTTTAGGCACCCCTCCTCAGTTGTCGCAACCTGGGAAGGGGTTATTCGTTTCCCTGGTTCTTTGAGGTCTGTTTGGGCCAGACTGAATGAGATATAGAGGTGTCAGGAGCTTGTGCATTCAAACAGTGTTGAACGTGGCATCAGGAAACTTGTATCCATCCTTGTTTTAGGACTGCTTCACCCACTGTGTTGTCACCCACTAAAGCTTGAAGATGATGCAAAAACTGTGGTGGTGACCTACCACCTGATGTTCCTCCCCTGAAAAAGCCCCTGAATTCTTTGTCCATCTGATAATGATAGACGATTCATTATCTCTAGTCTTAGGATGGTGTATAGTTATGACGTTGGTGGACATAAAATCAAGTCATTGACTTCTTTAGCTACTGAAGTGGGTAGGACTGAATATATGTCTCGATAGCGAACTCCTTAAGATATGATATTGTGTCTCGTGAAATAATGCTCTAACTGAGCAAACCACAACTCAGGATCATTATGATCGAATTCTGGGAGTCGGACTTTTGTAGTCATAACGGTGTCAATGTCTGCCGATGACATATCCTCTAGGCTTTTGGTCGGGATTGAGTTTGACATGTTATGAACAATATTATAATGTAATAAAAATGAAAAAAAGAGTCTAATAGTAGTACCTAGCTGTAAAAATGAAATACTATGTATAAAAAAATATATATACATAATCTTAATTACTGCAAAACAGAAGGCTTATTTTAAGTATAATGGAAATTAAATACAGTGTTCAATACAGGGCTCACTAATTTAGCCCCTAGGTACCCTCCGTTCTACTTAAGAGAAGAAACAACAATATTTGGTAATAGATCTTTATTTCAGTATCGTGGGCAGGAGACAGTGGAGTTGGATGCTAGTCATTCAAACATACAATGCTTCTCAACATTCGATATAAGACAATAGGAAATATATTCCCTATAAAGAATAAGGAAGTAAGTGAATACTTAAGCTTTATTGTTTTAGTGTATACACTGGTTATGAAGTCAACTCTTGACTAGTCAACCTAAGTTGCCGCAAACTAACCTTTCTGTATCACTATGACAATATCTGTGATCTGGCGCGAATTCTGTGGGGGGTCTCATTGTATAAGAATCATAATTCTATCAGAGCTTGGTTCTTTCAACTTAACGAAGGTCCAGGTTTATTTAAACACATGAAGCCAGAAACTCATTGGAGGGACTGTAAGATACCATCATGCCTGGATTGTGTCTTTATCAATGAAGAGTTTTTAGTGAATAACCTTTAAATTTCAGCTACTTTGGGGAAAAGTGACTACACTGTCCTGCGTTTCAACTTTATCTATAAGACGGAATTGGAACTCTCTGTCATTAACGAGCACCTGGACTACCTTCGATTGGATAATAGTTTTAATTTAACTGCTACGGAAGTCCTGGAACTCAATCTATCAGAAAGGCTTTTTTAAAACTAAAACAGCTGAAGAGTCCTGAATAGGACGAAACAAGCTTCTTGGATTGCTCCTGCCAGTTACAATCCAGTTTAAACAAGAAGTGAAACAGTTGAACAGACACGCTTTCTTTGAACCAGACAAAATCTCCTTCCATCTGTCCCAAAAGGAGGAGCTCAGGATTTGGAGACCAGTTAAGTGTTTTTTGCAGAAACGTAAATGGTTGGCTTCAAGTGCTAATGGACATCAATTTTATTAAACTTTAAAAATCTCGGACAAACCAGATGATTTAAATTGCATTTTGAAAGATAATTGTCTTTTAGAAGCCTTATATTTCCCACACTTTTAAATATTTTATTCTTGCAAAACATACACTTTGTTTAATAAAATTAAAATCTCACTCTCTACATCAATGTTGTCGTTCGGTAACACAGATGCATACTTTTTAAATGAATCATTCTTATATTATGGATCTGATTCCAGAAATTCGAAGGCATGTCCTAACCCTATATTCATTGAGACTAATGTTTTAGAGTTCCTGGGAGGGGGGTGCTGAAACTATCAGAATGTTCAGGACCCGGTGATCTTCCAAGCCTTTTTTTAAAGAAATGTTCTAAAGCTGTGTACTAGCCACTAACTGGTATCTTAAATAAGTCTTCACCTACAAATGTGATTCCAAAAACATAAAAGATAATTAAAAGAATACTTACGCCAAAGTCTGCCACTGGGGAGAATGTCAGGTTCCGACGCATAACTATAACTTTTTCCCTCTCTCAAAATTGCGGAAGCTACGTAAGCCACAGCTTGCATGAAGAGGGTATATAAACCGGTACCAATTTGCGTACAGGTAAAATAAAAGTATATCTAAAGTAGCAGCCATCCCACATCATAACATAGTTTTCAGCTTAGAAGAGGATGAAAAAGTATATTCGAAGTTCGTTTCAAGATGATATCTGTGACTGTGAACAAACTTGAGAACACTGACATAAAAAGCTGAACAATCAACTGGTTGTACTCCCATTTGTCTCGAAGAACACAATATATTGTGTATAAATGGAAGTGTTCCACTTATCTATTAACAGAGGGTAGCAAACCATGGGGTGCTGTTCTTTCCTCTTTACCTTTTCTCATTTTTCTTGTATGACTTGTCCTCTTCTATTAAAAATAACTTTTTTAATTGTGTAGGTGAGCATATTGTAAGCATGTCAGTTTCTTTATTATTCACTTGTTTTGAAATGAATGGTTTCTTAACAAATGATGAAAGATGGTCTACTCTGAATGGTCTTCAACTTAATCCTTCCAAATTTTAAACGGTCAATTTTAAACCTTGATATGGAAATAATTTAAATATCTTTATAAATAAGCATGATGTTTTTGTTATTGCGGATTGTGTAATAAGGACCACGTTGGATGTCACATATCTTGGTGTAACTTAGTCAGTGTTGGTCGCCTATTTGTACCGTTGATCACTTGTTCCGTTTGGCTCGATTCAGTTCCGTTTGTTGCATTAATCATATTTAACGCTATTGGCCATTTCATGTGACAGATCCAAGAGAAGTACCTCTAGAAGTGTCTCGTAATTCATTGATAACTAAACGTTTTTGCTCACCAACAAGCTCCTGCCATTTGTAATTGTTGTACAAATGTTAGCGTATTAGAAGAATCGGGTTATTCCACTGGCACAATGGCTGTGTGGACAATCAAGTTGCAGCTGTTCTCCCCAATTTAATCGCGGGTAATCATTTGTAGGCTGGTGATAACATGGTATTATAACTTGAGAGAACTAGTCAAGGAACATAGGTTTAATCAACTGCTATAACTTTTACTTCGGATTTATTTTGGTTTTCGCATGTTTTTTAAATATATAAATGCGATTGTAGACCAACATTTTATCAGGTGTAAATCACCCACTTTGTTCACATCCTACGCCCTGTAAACATTCTGGCAGAATGAGATGGTCCTACGTTAGAATTCATAAACAGGGGTGTGGCGGCCGCGGAACACTACTGAGTCAATAACGCCTTACAAACAGTCAGATGAGAATAAATACTATATTAACAGTTAATGCGAGTACATATAATAAGTTCAGTGTCTATCAGAATTAGTTTACTCGGATCAACTGCACTGTTTGAGGCGATCGATAGGTTCTCCAAATGACCACCACACGATATATATAAACCCGAGCGTCCAGTGTAGCTTTGTTCCAGTCATTTCAGCGGCGAGAAGCGGCAGAGACGTTAAGTGTCTAGTTCTGATGCTGTAAAGGGGATCAATTATTAATCCAAGCAATCAGTGAATAAGATTCAATTCAGAACGAGGAATGTTGCCGCGATAGTGTATTTGCAACTCGTACAGCAGAAAATACTGGGCACCAAGGCGAAGTGTGTAGCAGTGTACAATTATGATAATGATACATTTAAAAAATATTAGTACAGTATATATTATTAACGTTTAATGCAAAAGCTTATTACATACATAACACTGATGAACTTTAACAAAATATAAAGTCTTTATGTTAGTCAGCACAGGGGAAAGCATAAAAGCCTTACTATCTTAATATCTTCCACAAGTTCTGTCGGATGAAAAAGTTGTACAAGTCTATCAAATTATAGATCTGTACTTTTAAAATACAGGTTATCATG
Organism: Schistosoma japonicum; assembly: GCA_025215515.1. Taxonomy (NCBI): domain Eukaryota; kingdom Metazoa; phylum Platyhelminthes; class Trematoda; order Strigeidida; family Schistosomatidae; genus Schistosoma; species Schistosoma japonicum. The sequence continues at coordinate 31,169,034 of CM046064.1, read as the reverse complement.
GAATGTACAGACTCCTGTTTCTCATGCAGCCGTTATCTGAACTTTAAATATAAACACATATTTCCCTTCTTTTATTTTTGCTGAAATTATAATTTATATATATAAAAGTATTTTTATCAGATGTGCATGAAAAATAAATGGCACATTAAAAGACTATATGCTTAAAATTCTTATTTTACTGAACATAAAATTGGATAAAGCTCTTATTATTGTCGTTATCACTATTATATTGTTAAAAGTCAACTTGGTCAAGGCACATCGTTTATTGGACGGAAGAAGAGAACGTCATTAATTATGTATACATCACTTTTAATTATCAACTTGCAAGTCCTTAGCGTTCCTCGATCAATGTTGGTTGTAGGCCTGCTTCCCTTGGTTGCCTTCATTTTTCCTACTTATTGGGATCAGTATTTAATTCTAATCACGTCTCAACTCACCTTGTATACTGTTTACCGCTTCCACCTTCACACGACTTTCCACTACCTACTACTTATAGACGACCTTATGAGTAGTATCCATCACAATATGGGTGGACTGACAGATAAGCGTCGTTATGTGTTTGGTCGTCAAGGCGTGTACGCGAACGTTATCGGGTAACATTAAAGGAAACTTAGCAGTTTGTGAGAATGTTATGAGAATTATTGTATGATGATAAGGGAACAATCCGTGAGATAAACCGACCGTGTTCGTGTTTTCAATCCATTTTATTGAGTCTTAAGTCTGTAAGCAGGACGTTAGTTAAAACACACTCAGTCTAGGTGCTACGAATATTGTCAGTGACAGCATCCATATACATATACTTCTGAATGACTATATATCCCTAGTAAAGATAAATAGATAAATCATCTAATAGCTTTTACTCTCAAGTGTCATTTTGTACATGGGAGCATGGCAATTGACAGCCATGATCAGAATGATATAGGCTTACATAGATACAAATATTTCGATAAAGGGTCACTGTCAGGACATTCATAACATATAAATATGTGAATTGAGAACCAAACCAACTGCAACAAAGTTTACAGTACTAGGACACCAAATTTATGTATTTTATCATAGTGCATATATGACTGAGACCCGCGCGCTTCTTGACTAGGGCATTACAATTCCGAAAAACAACTGAGAGTGAACAGATTGGATCATTGAGCATGTCCAGATGCATGATAAAACGAAGAGTACTTGGAACTTGGGCGTTGAAGAGAAGTCAATAGTATTGTGCCAGTAGTTAACATACTTGCTTTATACAATATCATCTACAACTAGAGAGAAAACGGAAGCAGAGATAACACAAAACAACACAGATATCTTGAAACGAATGGGCAATAGTTAGTGTTTATACAAGTGTAGAAAGACATGACTGGTCGATTCTGCTTATAAATGGATTAAAAGGGAGGAACAATGACATATGACTAAGACAGGTGTTTGGTGCTGACATTCAGAGTCGCTATTATTTCGCTAGTGTAGTATAAAATAATAGTTGGGGTGGACATTTTTAAATGATATATCAGAAGAGACGAAATTACCAATATGTCGTACAAATAAAGTGGATCTGTTCCCCGAATAGCTTGGGGCAAATTGTTCCAGATTTTCGGGAATTCGCAAAATAATTCATATAGATATTAGATTTGGAGTGTGACATCTTTATTTTCAAAGCTGAATTGCGTAGGTAATAGCAGGAAGTTTCCTCAAACGTATTTGTATTGGAAGACGAAAACGGTAATTTGTTCAGTATCTTGTAAAAGAAGATAAGGTTAAACTTGAGTCGGTGTCTCCATAAAGTATCTAGTCCTAACTTAATGCATCTAGTTTTATAGTCTAAAGTACGATAAGCCTCAGGAATACGAAGAGTAAAGAGACGTTGCACAAACTTCAACTGAATTTTTCCTCAATGGAAACATTACGGATAATAAAGGTTGTCAAGGAAGTTGAACATTGGTTCCACTAAATGTTGTTTGGTTGCATCGAGTTCCATTGTTAGCGGCCATTGGTTCCGGAACGATCGGGCGAACGTTCTGTTACTGTCGGAGTCAATATTATTCAGAAGTACACTTCTAATTACTTTCTATATTTATTGTATTGTTTTAGACTATTGTTATTGTCATCGTTATTGTTGTTGTTGTCGCTGCTGTTATTGTACTCGGTGTGATTGGAGTAATTAATCGTTTTTGGACGACTTGTTGTTTTTCCTTAGGGTTTTGGGATAATAATCAAGGTCGATACTCGATTAATTAGGAGCATTCGGTCGGTGGAAGAAACACAATAGTATTCTGAAATCCGGTAATTCGCTTAGTCGTAGTTTTCAGTCGGCTGATTTGACAAAGGTGCAGTTTTCCAGTTAAGGTCGGAGACAAACTTTATGTAGCAGAATACGAGAATGATTGCTATAAAAGTTACGTAGTGTGCGACCCAGTAGTCGATATAACTTAGATGTCTGCATATTGACCTGTTCTGTAAAAGACAGATTATAAGAGTATCTTAGTCCTAAGTCAACTACTGACTGAAGCCTAGACAACTTACTACCATTTATGTAGTGATCGAAATTAAGGCACTTATCTCCGAAACATATCCAACCACACTTAGAAGCATTCAGATCTAACTTTCATTTCAAGCAATATACTGCGACCTTCTTGATTTCAGCATTGACGCCACTCGATGTGTGTGCAGTCTCGTGAGGACGGAATGAGTACACAATTTAAGATCATCTGTGTATAGAAAAGATCTACCTGTGCTGAAGCATCTGCGTATATCATTTATGTAAGCCATAAAGAGCGGTGGGCCTAAGACACATCCTTGTATAACGCCACTTGTAATCAGTTCGGTCTTCGAAAAAGTGGAGTTAATTTTAACAATTTGATGTTAATAGCTGAGAAAAGAGTTTGATCATGCAACTGATGGATTCCTAATCCCATAAGAAGAGTTTGCCTATAAGGAACTTGTGGTTGACCATATCAAAAGCTTTAGATATATCTAAGTACAATACTAAAATCAAGTGCCCAATGTTTCGTTAAATAAAGACTAAATTAAAAAATTCAAAGTGACAAGTCAACAAGACCCAGTCTTGAGAAAACTATAGTGGGAATTAATGATAAGTTTTCGGAGAGCAGATGATCAGGCATTTCGTCACATACTATATTTTCCATTATTCTAGAGATAACTTGGGTGATATTTATGGGCCTATAGTTATGCAAATTTGTTCTATCACCTGTTTTGAATCGAGAGCATATGTATGACGTTTTCTATTAGGGTAAGTGCCTTTTGTTAAGGAAAGGTCAAACAGTTTTAGTAGGATTAATGGGATATTAGGTCCATCAAGTTTGAAGTAATTGGATGCCATGCCATCTGTACCATGACTATATGGGGTCCTAAGTGGGTTTATGGATAAACAAATGTTGTCGTAAGTGAAGGAAACAGACTTCACATGGTTAGTAACCGAGTTGACCATGTCTACCTCAGTGTCATCCAGGGGTCTACCCCTGTTAGCGAAGAAATCGCTAGACAGGTTGGCTATAATATTATGGTCGTTAATCATTGATCCGTCTAGTAAAATGCAGGGAATATCGCTATTCCGGGAAGGTTTGAGTCGTTTGTTGAACAGCCGTACCAAGTTTTGTATCTTGGGGCTGCTGTGTATTACTGATAACTCTTCATTAATCGCTTTTAACCTGTGGAGTTCTTTTAGTTGGTTAAAAGTCATGATGATTTCCACGAACACCGGGAAGTTATTTGACTAAAAATATCACTTCTGTAGGCGTCTTAGCTTCTTACAGCAATAAAATGGTATGCACAAACTATTTGACTTAAGTATATTTGCTTAGTTTTATAGGTGCAATTGAATCTAAACATAAAGCAATTATTTGATAAAAAACGTTTAGTGCATCTGTAAGACTATTAGATAAGAAAAAATTGTCCTAGTCAGAGCAGCTCAGAAGGCTGTGTAGAAGTTTTCCAGTCCTCATTTTTATAATCTTGATATTGTCTAGTTTTTTGTAATATATGATTATTGGAATGTCTAAAATTAAAAAGGGGAGCACATAAAACAGTTTTATGATCACCGCTTTCAAACTCTTCGCTAACTTGAAGTGATAGAGGAATGACATTATGACAAAAAACTAGGTCAAGAATGTTATGATGTCTCGTGGGAGTGTGTATATGCTGTGCCCAACAGTGCATGTCTAATGTTGTACGAAGGTTTTATCCATCATATGACTGTTCTGTGTTAACATTCCAGTCTGTCCTAGGAAGGTTAAAGTCCCCTACCATGACTTTCGCATTATGATTCAGGGCAGAGGTATGTATAAAAGCATAAATACTCATATTGTCTACAGTGATCGAGGTGTTAGGGGTTCTATATATGCATCCGAAAAGTAAACTGGTTAGAAGTATTGACTAAGATCTAGACCAACTCGAGTACCTTACTCATAAGACAACCATTTAACGAATAAGCGTGCAAACGTCAAGATAAGTGAGTAACAAGTAGGCATTGGAACCTGAAATAGCCTTGAAAACTTTACTAGGAACAAGTAGATGACAGAATAAAGAATGGTAATCGAAATGGCTTAAACGCACAGGAAAAGTGACGCACATCCAACCAAAAGCGCATGTCTCTGATTGGTTTGATGTGCACCTGGTATATGACCAAGCAATGTTTGTCGTACAACCAGGGCAGTTTCTAACGACTGAACCTATTCGAACGATTAAGAGTAAATCAGAAGGCAATGAAGGATGAAGAAGAAGTTATATTTAATCGTAAATAGAGCGTTAATGGGACAGCAACATCTAGGCTGGCTAACCAGGGAGAGATGCTTTCCACGGTGCATCGCGTTGTGATCTGGTGGTGATGCGTGACTGTGTCTTCATCTAGTCGTGTCCGCTAGAACAAACATGGTCGGCATTAATGTCGAGGGCCTATGCAACCATTTTTTCGGGAAATTACTTACCACTACAGCTCACTCCCCGCCTCCTTAATGAGTTCGTGAGGACCCTACGACATACCATCCATAGGATAAAACCTAGTGCGTTAGACACTGGTAAACATTCCCTCGATAGCCTTCGGTTGTTTGCAACTTCTGGACGTCTGTGCTTACGCTTCGGTGTCGCTGCATAAAATATTCTGCACAAAATATATTCCTTTTCCTCAGCGTTCTTCTATTTGTTTACAGACGGCCTGGAAATCCCAAAAAAGAAAGTTTTTGAACATGTGCATTTCGTACGTACAAAAAAACAATTTGTCACCTCAATGTGACTAAAAAAGCGTGCAAAATACCGACAACACCCATTAAAATAAAACTTTTTTCAATATATATATATTTGAATATGCCAAAGTATGTAAAATGCATAGCGTAAAGGGAAAAAAATTTCGTTCAATTTTTTTAATTTTATAAAAACTACAATATATAGGGAGTGGGAAATTATGAGAAAATCGATAGATAAAGTATTTGTTCAAGTGTTCTGAAAACCGTATATTTCTACCAGAACGTCTAGCTTGCAACGTTATGGAGCTCTTGAAGTTTTCTGTTACGTGCTGGCCGTTGGTTGAGGCGTGGTGACTTCATTCATGTCAAGTTTCGAGGGTATTTTAGCAAATTCGACATTAAAAGGTTTGCCTTCTAGGTAATTTGCTTTGAGGCGGTTAGTGCTGACGTTCTGCTCGTGGCCATTCTTGTCGGTGATATAGTATTTTGATTCCCATTTCAAGACCTTGTATAACCCTTCGTAAGTTGCGTCAAGAAATCGGGGTAGAGCATCACAACGTACGTAAACATATGTACTATATTTTAAGGTGGGCTGTATACAAGCGTCTTTCGATTGTTATCAAGTTTGAACTAGGTTAACTGAACGCATAGCATTTGTAAGCCGGTTCACGTAAGAATTGAGATCCAGGTTTGTCGAGGTGGAAGTGGTTTCCACAAATTCACCTAGGAGTCGAAGTGTTGTTCGGTAGGCTAATTCGACAACACTGCACCCAACATATTTTACAGCGCTGCGAATTCCCAATGAAACTAAGAGTAGGGCGTCGGCCCACTGAGAGATGCTTGTGACCGACAATAATACTTTCAGCTGTCAAGAATATCTTTCTACCGAACCGTTAGGTTGTAGGTGGTAGGCCGTTGTTCTGACGCACGAAGTTCCAAGGAGTTCGGTCAGAGAGTAGAACAATCCAGATTTAAACTGACATTCAAGGTCTGTTCTTATTGTAGATAGATAACCGAAGTATGCTTTTATCGTTCGACGAAAGTGCGAACAATTGCTCTACTAGTGATGTCTTTGAGTGGAATCGCTTCTGGCCAGCGTGTGAATCAGTTTGCACATGTCAGAAGAGAATCCGTTTGATTCTGGTAAAGGTCCTACCAGATAATAATAATAATGTTGTTTCCTGATAACAATAGCGAGCCAATTTTACAGGTAAGATCAATAAAAACATGTGACAATAGTAATGCTTAATTGTCGCAGAGACTGTTTATACTGCAATGCATTGAGATAATGGAATAATTAAACGTCGTTTTGAATTAGTTACTTATGTAGCGTCCATTAGAAACTAGACATTAAAACGACCTTGTGATACAGGGAACTTGCAGGATAGGTTCAAGTCGCCTTATCAAAGGATTGCATTGTGACAGGAGATGTAGATATTCGACGTTTCGCGTAGTATGAAGCGAACTTTAAGTGCTGAAAAGAAAGTAAGGAAAAAAACAGTAGAACGGAACAGCAGTATCATGACTGCTATACTTTCCTGATTCTTTTAGCAATTGGAAGAGTATAACTGTTTAAATTGGTGAAGATTTTGGTATTAAAGTTCATTTGGAAAGAATTAATACGTTATCTTTGATTGGCTAGCTATCACGGAAGGTTGCAATAATAGTGTTCAAACTGGGTTTTTAAGTAAGGTGAGATTTAATAGGGAGTTGATTTTGGGAGATTGCAGAAGTTATGAGGGGAACTTGATGGTTATTAATTTAGTCCACAGTGTGGCACTAGATGCAACAATTGGTTATGTATGTGGGTAATGTTTTTATCAATCTTAACTTACTAGGTATCAGCATCATAGTCTGTAGCATAGGGGTCGGGTTAAACTTGCAGTAAAATTGCCTGACAGATATGTAATGCCAATTAGACTTTATGTGTGAAGTCGAGTAGCATATATTGGAGCATTTGAAACATCGTCACCTAGTGTTTACTCTTGTTAGAATCATAGTACGTAGCCGTAAACGTAAATCACATTCACGTTTGGCCAGCGTCTGAATCGGTCCGCGCATATCAGAAGATAAGGAATTCGTTTGATTCTGGTAAATGTCCTACCACATGAAGGTGAACGTGTTCGAATCGGGCGTTACTGTTTAATAAAGTAGCAAAGGGACATTTATTATGCTGAATTACCTTGTGCTTTTGGCAGACCACACAGAAACATTCCAATTGTTTGATGTCCTTATTCATCTCGGCCAGCAGAATCTCTGAGTAATCAGCTTAGTCGTAGCACGAACTCAAGGATTAGAGATGTGCAATGTGTCGACGATGATTCTTCAATAACTCTTGGGGACGATAGGACGGCTGTGTCTGTAGAAAAATCACAAATTAACATATTATTACCTTCATTTTAAAGTTGAGCTAGTTCAACGAAGTCGATTCCATGGATACGATTCAAGGAATATATTCGTGATAAGTCGTCGACAACTATACTGTTAACTCCAGATATATGTCGTATATCAGTAGAGAATTGGGAAATGTAGTCTAAATGATGCGACTCTATTGGATAGCATTTATCTAAAGATGACTTCATGGAAAATGTCAGTGGTTTATGGTCGGTGAATATTGTAAATTCCCGGCCTATGATGTAATGTTGGAAATGTCGTGCATCACATGGTTAGTAGTTCACGGCCAAAGGTGCTGTATCTCAATTCAATGTCGTTTAATCGTCTTGAGAAGAATGCTAAATGTTGCCAACCTTGACCAATTAATTGTTGCAGAACTGTGCCAATGGCTGGATCAGGTGCGTCAACCCTGATGCTGACGGGGTCTTCAGTATCGTGATGTGCCAGCATAGTTGTATTGGCTATTGCTCCTTTTGTTGCAGTGAAGGATTCTTTTGACTAAACATCCATCGTAACCACCTTTTATTTTCGCGAAGCTGATCCGTTAGCGGTTTCATGATAGATGCACGGTTGGGTATAAATCGTCTTCAAAAACATACCAGTTCATTTAAAGCTCGCGATTGCCTAATGGTGGTTGTTTCTGGATACTCCAGAATAGCCGCTACCTTGTGTTTTTGGGATTGAATAACATTGGCCTCAATAATATGCTCTAGAATGTCCAACGAAGTTGTTCCAATCTGGCATTTCCGTATATTTGCTGTCCTTCTATATTGTTGCAGTCTTCCTAAAGCAGTGTCCAGATGTTTTATATGTGTTGCCTTATCTGGGATTGGTATCAAGTAGTCGTCAACGCATGCATTAACATAGCCAAGCCCGCAGAACACGTTATTGATAAAACTCTGAATCATTTGCACTGCATTTCCCAAACCTAAAGGGATTCGGAGAAATTCGTAAAGGACAAATTGAGTTACGATAGCGGTTTTGAGTATGTCATATTTGAACATCGGTATTTATTTATACGCTTTTACTAAATTGATTTTCGAAAACACAGTCATTCCCTTCAAGGTGGCCATTTAGTCGTGGGTGTGTGGTAAAGAGTAGCGATCAGGCGTAATTCGGGTGTTGAGTCGTCGCTAATCACCAGTGGGACTCCAATCATTACTATCTTTCTTCGGGACCATATGTGATGGAGATGACCATGGGCTGCTGAATAGGTGGCTTAATCCCAAGCCGATCAAATGATCTAATTCGTTTTCCGCAATTCTCAATTTTTTTGGTACAAGTCGGCGTGCTTTCGAGAATACAGCTTAACTTGTAGTTGTGATGTGCAACATTTTGAGTTACACATGTTAATTTCGACGTTGACTTAATCAAATCTGGATATTTGTCAAGTACTGGTTTAAAATAAGGGTTAATTAAATGTCTGAAGTGAAGAGGACATAAACTACAACCTGCAGCAGTGGTTTTACGAACGTATAGCTTGTGTTGATATTCACTAACCTCTTTTTACTAGAGTCCACAAGCAAGTTGTGGTGGCTCAATAAGTCTGCACCTATGATAGGTATTTCCACATTCGCAATCATGAAAATCCGAGGCTGCTTATTCGTCAGCCTAGGTGATTACGTTACATCGTAACCAGTTATCGTGTCATTAATAAAATCATCTGTAATCAGTTATTGTTAAAATCCACGATATCTATAATAGATATTTTAACTGCGAATGCATATTAAACTATTCTACATGATTGTTGATTGCACTAAACTGCGTAGCTAACACAGAATCATAGGGTGTATTTTTTTGGAAATACAATTTGTATATGGTTTTCTTTTTGTGAAATATGTCACTTTAAGTCTTATAAAAAAATAATGATTACATTTTACTATCGTTAAAAAAACGAACTGCAGTGTATTTACGTCGTCTAAGACCATTCAGGTAATCTAAGTTAGGTTTACATAATTACTAATTTTCCTGGATGATTTATATTGTTTTTAGTTTGTAGTGAACAAACTATAAACCACTGATGTAGTATGTTCCTATTTTGCATGCAATAGTTGTATAACTCCAATTCACGTTTTTCATTTACATTCGCAGGTGGTGCTGTGGTGGCCTGATTTTATTTCAATTGACTTGTTGAAACTTACGAAGTTCATGCCAAGCACAGAGCTTATAAGGATAGAGTGATTGAAATTGCAGTAAGGATGCTGATGGATGGTCAATTTATCACTTAAAATATCGAACATTCTTGGAACGATTTACATGGTGCCTGAGGAGTTACCAAAGAGTAATGAAAATGTGCAGAGGAAGTTCTACAATGCAAAACTAAAGTTTTGCATAACCTACGCTGTATTAACAACTGAAATACGGAAACATTTCACTTATATAAATCGACATTCGGGCAACATATTGAAAGTTTATCGGAGTTCAGTTAGAACTAAACTTCGGTGGCATATCCTTATCAATCAGCGAGTGTAATCACATAAAGTTCAGAAGTTAGGAACAGATAACTGTACTGATTAGCAGTGAAAGCAGTCATGTTACTTTGTATCACTTAAAGCTTATCAAAACTGTATAAATCATTCCACATACTGATGAATATTTATTTGCATCATATGAAGTTGACTGTTGGAGAACTGGATTTATATTATCCTTTTCCTCTTTTGATAAGCGTCCTAACCAAGGATCGCACCTCATAAAAGAATTCGTGCAGGAATGATTGTGCGTCATGATGTATGGACGAACGATATACTCATTAACATTCAGCACTAAACGAAACATAGATTTCCAATCCATGCATTCAGACCTAAAAATACGACAATTACAGTTCAACTTACGGTTTGTTTTTCTGACCGGTCCCGTGAGATTTTCTTTTATTACCAAACGCACATTTAATTTAAAAACAACGAAAATGTATTTAAAAGACGAAAACGAGACACATCGACTTTGCGAATGAATATAGTGAGTGAAGGTAATCTACAATTGCATAAAATTTATTAACTTACAGACCAAAACTCTCCAACTGCTTGCGCTACATCCTTCCAAGTGAAAAATTGTCGGTTAAGCACTATATTTTCAAAGGCTGCTCTTAGATCAACACTTATTTCTTTTGAGAAACAGGCCAAACAACTATTATTCAATAAGTAGGATACATACAAACTATAGACTCACTTATTATTAGTCATATTTCTCCGTAAATATAATTTTGTTGAGTTTTGTGAGAGTTAATAAAGGATGACTAGTCTATCACGCTGTAAATAGGAAACTGTCGCCATGCACCTAACCGCTCAAGGTCAAAAAAATGACATATTGCGGCAAATCAAACTCGGCTGATGCTTATCCAGTGCCGAAAATTCAGTGTATGGGTTTTCTTAGATCCACGTTCAAGTAGATATATCATCTTCCATACCTGGCTAGTGTTTTTTCGTCAACTGCCTGCAGATCATATGCAGCTTAGTACTGGCGATCAGATGAAGTTGTAAGGAGGACGCTGACTGCCAAACCAGCCAAATGAATTGCTATGGCCGAGCGATTACTGGGGTTCAGAATACTATTGCGATTCTTCTACCGACCAAATGCTTCTAATTAAATTAAGTATCGACCTTGATTACTATCTCCACAACCCAACGGAATAACAACAAGTCGTCAGAAAACGATTGACTACTCAAACTTCTTATCGTAAGAAAGCACAATTATACCGTATATAATAACAGTAATAACAATAGCAATAATCTAGAATAATACAATAAATTTACAAGGTAATTAGAAATATACTTCTGAATAATATTAACTCCAGCAGTGCCACGAACGTTCACTCAATCGTTCCGGAACCAATGGCTGCTAATAATGTGACTTGATTCAGCCAAACAACATTCAATGGTACCAATCTTCAACATTTTTAGCACTCCTCAGGAAAAGAGACTCAGACTTTTTTCCTTCTGATTACACGATCTTGGCATCTGGAGGGGGGTCTACAGACGGAAATTTAAAACACGAGCATATCCAAACAAACACGCGTTCGTAGTCACTAACCATGCACATTTTTTTTATCTTACACGTCGTGGTACTTCCATATGATGCTTAGCTGACATATAAATATTTAAGCATGCAATATAACTACTATGGTACGCTTGTTCTTTCAGTTTACGTCACAGTTAGCATGACCTTGCAACACTCGTCATTTATTTCTCTCCAGTATATAGCATCTCCTTGCGTATGCTTCACTGAGATGTATTAGCATACATAGCTTGCCTATATAAATTTCAATCCCCCCGGTGTATAAGCTGTTAGTCTTCATATATCTAAAACTCACTGATAAGACAAAATAGTTCCAAATATGCAGCTACAGGAACAAAGAATAGCGGGTTACTCATAAGATGAGTATAATAACATAAATAACACGTAATAGACCAAACATTAAATATGTATAGAGAGTAAAATATCAAAATCGATCAATCCAACTTTGAGTTGTGTCACATAAGGTAGCTTCCCTAAGTAACATGAAGTAAATTATGTTTAGAACACTGGTTAGATAATAGAGGGATGCGTATATACGAATAAACTTACGCATTTACCACCTACTACTCTAAGTAAGTTGTGCAGACAGTTATGTGCCAGGACTTACACCAGTATGCGTGAAGGATACTTATTGTGCACTTTAACTGCACCTTCGATAAAACACCCAAATCTTCTGCATTATAACTGTGTGCTTCATCAACACCAACAATAAATCTCATCAAGTAGGGAAATCATCCACCTCATGGTTCTTTAGGTGCTTTTCACCATAGCGTTCTAGTAAACGGCTTTCTAACATCTCTTGTTAACAATCCACTTCTGGTTTTCATCTCCACGGTTCATACAAGACTGTCTTCACCTGTACGAACGTTAACCACTATACCGAGCGGCCACCGATCTGACGCTGATTTATCAGCAACAAGTACAATATCACCGACCTGTAGGTTTCTTCTTAGCTTCTTCCATTTATCTCTTGTCTGTAGTATCATAATGAACTCCCTTGACCGTCTCTGTCATAACATATCCGCCAAGTACTTCGCTTACCTCCGTCTTCTGATAGTCCTCTACCCAGAAATCTTCGCTGTATCTGAGTAAAAGTAACTTCTTTGGTGTCAAAACATCAAAGTCTCTGACGTTATCGTCAACTGATTGCAAAGATCTATTATTCAAAATTTTCTTTGATTCAATTAGGAAGGTTTCCAACGTTACGTTATTTAAGATCCGACCTTTAATCAGCTCACTAAGAGCTCGCTTTATAATTATTATAAGCCCTTTCCAAAGAACACCTCTATAGCAAGCATGGGAAGGATTGAATTTACGCTCAATGTCTCTCTTCATCAATACATGATTTTTTTCTTTAGAGTCCTTTAGACACTTCTGTACCTCCATTTGGCCGCCTGCCATATTGGTGCCTCTATCGCTCAATATTACCTTTGGCTACTCTCTGCGGTCTATAAGCCTCAGAAGTGCTAACAGGAAGGCATCGGCTGACGGGGTATGAACCGTTTCTATGTGTACAGCTCTCATTTCGGAGCACGTGAACAAACAACCGTATCTTTTGCACGTTTCCTTTCCTCCCTTTACCACAAATAGTTCAAACAACTCTATTCTGAGTAACTTAAAGAGGTGGTTACCAACCTCAATTTTCCAACTTGGAAGTGGACCAATCGGTTGTTGTTCTAGGTTAGCATTTCTCTTTCTGCGCTCCGTACACCTACTTGTTACTCTTCTTGTCGTTACCCCACCCTTGAGAATCCAGTACTTAAACCGAACACGTGCTAGTACTTGAGTGGTTTCTAAGTGACCCTGGAGACTGTGGTAATGACAAATTAATAAGTGTAAAGTTGGATTATCACTCGGTAAAATAATCAGGTGCGTAAATCTAGGAGACATACTGTGGTTTGAGCGTCCACTTACATAGAATACCCCATCTACAACTATTGAATTTAGTCGTTCTAGACGTACCTTAAGGTCTGAATAACTGGAGATAGCATTCGTTCTTACATCTCCCCAGGCCTACCATTGTGTAGCATTTACAATTACCGTTTCCGCTGTTTGCTATTTCACGATCCTTAACCGCCCCACTTTCAAGCTATTATTATGCCCTACACCATACATTATCGTTAAATAATCGACGTATCTCAGGAGCCAAGCTATAAATTTCATCAGTCTATGCCAGGTAGAATAATACTCAAATAATAGTCGTAGATATGAAGGTCTCACAACAATTTAAATCAAAACCACGTTCAATTTTAACTCTAACGAGGTTTCACACACAATCGATTCTTTTTCTCTATTGGGACATTTATCTTCAGGTTCCTTTAAAAAGGGTGGGCCATCTAACCCTTTCTCATCAAGTAAATTCACATTCGTCGTGTCCTTAAGGCTAAATCAACAGGATTCAGTCTTGAGGGTACATGTCACCATTGATCCTCATGAGTAACTTCTCTGATTAAAGCTACTCTGTCTGCCACAAAGCAGGAGTACCCGTTTGGCTTGTTTCTTAGATAATAAATTACGGTCATAAAGTTAGTCAAAAATCTTGTTTTATCGAGAGTTATATCAAGTTCTTCTCGAACCACACTATTCATTCTAACAGCCATCAATACAGTACTTAACTCTATACAGGGAATAATGACAGTCTTCATAAGTGCTACTACGGCCTTTCCAGACGAAAGCCTCAATTCTATTATATCCATCGCTTTGAACGAATATACATAACTACTCCATATCCGCTTTCGGATGCATTGCAGAATATATGTAAATCAATTATCTGACAATCCCTTGCCGGTTCTAAAGAATGCGGAACCGATTTGCCAGTTATCCAACTAAGGTTACCGTATCCACTCCAACCAGCGGTTGGCAGTGATATCGTTAACAGGATCATTCGAGCTCAGTTTGTTTTTACATATCGCTTGGAACATCTGCTTATCACGGAGCACGAAGAGTGTGATCAACCCCAAGGGATCAAACAATCACGACAGATGTGGCAGCATTTTCGTCCAAGTGATCGGTTTGTTCACATCGTTTACTACGAATCCCAATTTATCAGTAACTACATTCTATTGTAATCCTAAGGTTCTCTCAACTGGTGGTGCATCCACCGAAAGATCTCTTATAGTAGGTGCTCCATCACACTCTTTCCAACACCTTCTCGCTGTTGGATACAAACTCCGTTAGCTTAAATCCCGAGCTACAAGAATCTTGGTAACAAAACGTTGCGCGGAGGTTACTTCATTGAATGATGCTAGTCAGTCGTTCAGGTAAAAACATTTATCTACCACATATCTCATATCAGGTGTATCCCCGGTGAATACAGATATCACTTGTCGCAAGGCATAGTTTGTGTAAAATGGTAAAGAAATGGCACCATAGGGACGAACCGTCATTCTATACTCTGATATATTATTTCTTATATCAGTTTCCCACAGGACAAACCTTAGCTACGATCTGCTTCAACTAATCTAAACTTGTAAGAAGGTTTCTTTCATATCTACAGCAAGCTGCGATCAATGATTAACGAAATCTAAGCAGTACCCCTAATAACGAAGATATACGATTTGGTCCACTAAGAAGCATATCGTTCAGTGACACTCCATTAAATTTCGCTGAACAATCGAACAGAACCCAAACTTTACTCTGCTTACGCGGATTAACGACCAACTGATGTAGTAAATACCATTTTTTTAATGGCTCCATACTAACTCTCTCTACATACCCCTTTGCGACGTAAGCTTGTATTACTTCCTTATACCTTACCCATAATTCAGGATATGTCTTAAACCATGCCTCCAATTTTTGTAATCGTTTAAACGCTAGGTCTCTATTATATGTCAATAATTTCCTTTGAAACCTCCAAGAGAGACCTATCGAGAAGTGACGAACGTTATACTTACATGATTGCACTACTTATCTGACAGCTGTGACATCATTGACTGGCCATTCCCTTTCTAACCGAGCTTTATGCTTGAACTCTTCGTTATACATATCTTTTGTCATGGTCATGATTTTGTGGTCAGCCTTCAATCTCGTGTATGTGAGTTGCTTTGGATAAAGCGATCCTCGCATTGAACAACCTAAAGGCGTTCTGGTTGCGTAGAGTTCTGTCCCACTCCAGAATTTTTGTTCAACAACCTTGTGAGTTTTGGGTACATTGTGACTAATCAACACCTTCTGTCTGATAACCTAGAGATATACAGATCAAACTGGTGGGGCATATACTGGAGCACATCACTGTCGGGAGACATCACATTCCCCAGCTTCAAATGAGATGTAGTATATCCATCGGTGACATTTACCATCAAATAGTCGCTTACCGACTCCCAAGTACACCTTGGTTCGATTATCAAGTGGTTAACACTACCCTGGTTTTGATCGAGCTTATCGATATGAAGTGGATGGCTAAACTTCTGCCTACCTTCACCCATAAGCTCCTAATTCTGACAATTCCTGCTGACGTGACCTTCACCTAAACACTGGAAACGTAGATGAAATTTACTTACCGAATCCATCCTCTGTGGTAGGCCTAGGGCAATAAACTTATCGCATTTGTCCAACCCATGTCTGCCCTTGCAAAGAACACACTCATCTTACTTCCACACATAACTGTTGCCTGTGGTTGCAAGTGACCGACAACAAACTGGTTTATCAGACTCGGATGAAAAATATGCTAACCTTGTAAATCTGCTCAAAGCATGACTCACGCTATTTTCCACTGATCATAGGACATCCGAAAATTTGAGTTCAGTTCCTTGTTCTCCCATGGGTACACTTATTTGCACACAGTTCTCTTGGAATCTAGTGGAAAAACGTTTAACTATCGTCTCAATTACAGAAATCGAGTCCAACTTATGAGCCTCAACAAGAGAAATTAAGGTGATTTTTTATGATACCAACAAGTTGTCTAGGAAAGACTCCATCTACTGTGAATTATCCTTTTTTGTCTACCATCACTCTTCACTCTTTCAAACACCTTACTCGCTATAAGTTACGGTTAACCAAATCTCTGCATAAGTATACGTCGAGGCCTTCTCATAGCCTCCCGACGGTAAAAGCTGTCAACATTGAATAGCACTAACAGCTGCTCTAGTGCACTGCCCAGTCAGAAATATCAACTTCATCTCTTCCGAAATCCTCGAGTCACATAAGATAACAGCAAGTTCCTCTACAAAGCCAGGGTGATCAACAAGGTTACCGTCGAAAACTCTAGGTGGAAATTTGGGCAGCTTAAACGGTAATATTCCCTTAACAGCTACAGAGTTATGTTAAATATGAGCATCCGTCTTATCAGTCAAATCAATACATGCATAAACATCAACATAATTGTTGTCACCATTACTCACTGTCTTGGCAACCATTCGCCCACGGCCCTTAGAAGACCCAGGTATATCCGTTGTGGTCGGCGCGAGAGCCAAGTTTTATTGTCCAAAGTTGTTTCTAGCAATCGCCGACCGGTTCAAAGAAGAACGATTACGAGCCAATATTCAGAAATTGTCAAATCAGCCGGCTGAATTCCTACGACCGGGAGTTCAGAATACTATTGTATTTTTTCTACCGACCAAGTACTTCATATTAATCGAGTATCGACCTTGATAATTTGATTAGATTGCTATTCTGAAATCAATTACAGAATTCATGTCAGTCTACAGGCATGGTCATTAAGATACAAGAAGGTTAACTCTTACATAATATAACATAAAGTTTTACAGAAATAAGTGCCTGAATACCGATAACATTTACAGAACACTAGATTCATGTGCGCGGAGATTAAATGTAAGCTAGAAATCCATCAACTATCAGCTGGAAGGTACTTTGTAATCATAAGTTTTCAAGTGGTACATGAATAGAGAACACATATTGATATACGCAATAAGTTAAAGTAAAACAGTGTTGTAACCGTAACACTAGGAAGATTTAGATAATAGATGGTTGTTTGAAATAGTCAGTTGTGGAGTCATGTACGAACATGACCTTGTATGAACAGGATCTCGTAGGAGAACGATGGAGATCAGAAGTATCACATCAAGGTATCATGAATAGACCACAAAGACGCACTTCCTTTTTCAGCGTAGATTCAAGGTGATAATATAAACATGGCACGGTAGTCGGGAACTAAAAAGATAAGGAAAAAACAAGCAGCTTGGCGAGTGAACACAAATAACTAATTAAGGACACCTATTTGCACTGGAACCTAAGGTGTACCCGTTTCATTATATGAAGCATAATTGTTATTTGCTCTTTTTTCTAAAAAACACCGACTAACACTATGATAGATTTTAGATCTACTCCAGGATAAAGAGCTCAGGGAAGTATGGTATAAAAAAACTAAAGACATACTAAATCACCTCTAAGAAATATATGCGTATTACGAGATTCCAGAGCACTGTCTACCAGGAAGTAAAACGTTCTGTTGCCTGTAAGTGGATAGCCAAAAAGTTTTTAAGATCTGCAGATAATTATTTTTAAGAACAGTTAATAAAAAAACTAAATGCCCGAAGGTCCGTTGATTAATGTAGCCCATTCTACATAAGTTAAATTAAGTTGCAGATACCGGCATTGCTTAAATAAAGGTTTATTGCTAATTTAAACTGTGACAGGAAGCTATATTGTCGTATGCTTTCGGGTAACCGGTTACAGAGGTTGGCATAGGATGTAACAAAGAAGGTGGATTTTAATTTACTAGTGGCATTCTGCACTCTTACCAGAAAATTTTTATTCCGCAAGTCATACTTTTTCAAGCGTATGTCAAAGCAGTACAATCTGATAGAATTTCTTTATGAAGAATTTTATAGAGTATCGTAAAATTAAGTTTAATCCTTCTGACACACAAAGGGTCTAATCTTAAAGCGCAGCATCTATCGTTGTAGGGTCGGTCAAGGGTTAGTAGCCTAGTAAAATGCAGTTGAGCCTTCTCTGTTTTCTACCGATCTGGTGGACAGACGCAACTATATGTAATTGGGCAGTACTCAAGCAAAGGTCTAACACAGGTTATATAAAAAAATACTTCAGATTCGTTAGGATGATAGTTACGATGAATAAAACCAATAAGTCTGCGAGTTTTGGAGACCTGTGATAAAGCATGCTCGGTAAAGGATAAACTTTTGAACACCTGACTCCTGAATCACAGATACTACCTAGTTGACGAAATTCATAATCGTTAAGGTGTAGGTTGGTCTCAGGGTTAGAATCTCTGAATAAAGGTGACCCCAAATTTTGTATGTTGAGGAGAAGAGACCATTTATTACACCATTCACTTAGTTTATTGAAGCCGCTCTGTATTATGTCGTTAAAATTTCGACCTTCATCTGGGTAGAATGTATAGACAACTTAGAGGTCGTCCGCAAGTACAAAGGTTTTACCCTCTTGAAAACAGTGGCATATGTCATTAACACACATAATAAATAATAATGGTCCCTTGACTGAACCCTGGAAGACACCATGAGTGATATTTTGAGGACGTGAGAGATGTCTTCCTAGTTTTACTAAATGAATGCTATCTTTCAAAAATGAAATCAATCCAGTCATGTAATTTGCCCGTTATTCCGAAAGCTTTCAACTTATATAAGAGACAATTGATGTATTTTGTCAAATGCCCTAGTGAAGTCGAAGTATAGGGTAAAAATTAGTTTTCCGTCATCTGTATTGTTTACTGTATAGTCAAAGTATTTTAATTGGTAAGTTATGCATGATTTCTTAGACATGAAGCCGTGCTTAGAAGAAATGATTTGTTTGTGCTTAACTGAGTGTAAATCTCCTCTTTTATAACTTTCTCTAAGGCTTTAGATAAAACAGAAGATTGATTAATTGGACTGTAGCTTTCGATAGTGAGCCTAGAGCCTTTCTTAAAATGAGGAAGTTAAATATGTGGTTTTCCCCAATCTAAGTAAGGTTCCATCTTCTAAGGAGATTTTAAATATTTTGGTGAGCATTATTGGGGAGGCTGAGCTACCATATTTAATCAAATTAACCGGTACTCCATCCTCTTTACTACTAAATGAGGGTTTTAGAAATCTTATAGCATCTTTACAATTACTGGTTGTAAACTCAAAGGCAGTTCATCTATACTAGTTAAAATTGCTGATTGTTCATATACATGGCCTGTTTCTGGTAAAATAATGTGCAAAGGATTCACTAAACGCTTCACAGATCTCCATAGGGTTACTAGTTACTTTATTCCTGAAATTCGGAATAAAGGGAAGACTAGACTGATCACAAAGTTTCTTTATGAGGGCGGCTGCTAAATAGATTATCTCGTCAGGTAATTTCATATGCATCTTTTAGGCTTCCGATTCTCTTGTTTTCCTGTAGCTTGCTGTATTTATGAATACTGAATGAATACTAAAAAATTACAGAAAAGTCACACTAAATAAATAATCTCTTTTGTAACTTTCCTAGTTTGTTATAAAATTTAACGAGGATGTATTCGTTATTTGGGATATGTGGTTTAATCGCTTTAAAAGGTACAACAGAGTCAAGATATGAATTCATATCATGGTAAAAAGCATCTAATGAGTTATCAACCTCACAAGAGTAAAAAATATGTCCCAATTAAGATCATGTGATAATTTTTCAACATGAGACCAGTTAGTCTGAGTATAGTTTCTCCGAAAGTCAAGGGGATTTTTTGTTTCACTCTTATTACATGAACATTTGCTGACATTTAACTGGCAAGTGACAGCTTTGCGATTGCTGCCAGGACATTCAAGGCCGGTATTCTCTTTATAGTTGGGGGCATTATGTAAAAAGATTAAGTCTAGTAAATTCGACTTGTGTGTAGCTTTACGTACTACTTAAGTCCACGCATTACTTTCAAGCATTTCAAAGAACTTATCAAGATATGGAGGTTCATGTAGAGGATTCCAAGCAACAGTAGGCATATTGAAGTCTCCTTCTATTAACTTGATCACAGGCAGCAATCATAATGTTGCGAATAAATGACTTAATTGTTGGGTAAAGGTGTGAGTAACATTAGTTGGCCTATAAATACAGCCTATCAAAAACTGATGATGGGGACAGTTGTCAATGCTGGCAAATATAACGTCATCTGGAAGTTCACTACCTTTTGGGATGATAAACGATGATGAAAAATCGGGTCGAAAGTATATTATGCATCCTCTACCTTTTCCTGAATTCCGATCTTTGCGGTACATGATATAATTAATAACTTCAAATGTGAGGTCTGAAATATCGGGAGTACACCAAGTTTCAGTTATTTGGACACAGCATGCGTTAAAAAAATTCATTAGGGATATAAGACGAGTGATTTTATTGCAAGGAAAACGGGAGTTAAATAGAATAATGGAGAACTGTGTGGGAATAAGTGAAATTAAATAGGTCACGAGTTAGCTGAACTATCGAAGAATCTTTATGAACGTTGTTTGGACTGGAAAGATATGGGGTATAGGGGAGTGGTAGCAATGAGAAATTAGTCGTAGGGTGTTTGGGAGGGGATAATTTGCCGCTTGATAGGGTACTATATATACGATGGCGTGGAATAAGTGAGGGTTGAATAGGGGCGGGTATGACGGGATAATGAGGGGACAGATGTAAGAGGTTTATTGTTTGTACGGAATGCTAAGTTAGGAATTGGGGTTCCATCTGAGTCCATTAGGGTAAGAAATAGCGTGGGTAGCGCTTCATATGATAGAAATCTAATGGATTGTGGGTAGGTAGCCATTAATTATTCAGTGGAACGTTGTTATTGTTTGCCAGAGAAGCATCACCAAGAAACCCGCGGTTATGATGCAGTGAAGTTTGGGGAGGAGGGGTTATTAATGGTGTATGTGAACTCGATGTGAGCATGTGGCTGCCAAAGGGAAGTGCAGTGCTATTGGTATAGGTGCAATGAACCTGCTGATCAGAGTTCAAAGGTATCTTGTAGGCGTGTCCCACCCGGTCTTCATGCTGATTATTGTTGTTTAGTGGTATGAAGTCCGAGTACATTTGGTTGGGATTCTAAGAAAATGTGGACTGCCCATTTTTAGGCACATGAAGTCTGTCCTTTTGAGTTGTCGAGGGATCGTGAGTGCGCCCTGTCCTACTGAAGATATGGTACTTAGATTTACAACGATTATCTGTGGCAGGTATTCCACTGAAGAGGGGGTTGGTTTGCAACGAAATACGTTTAGCCAGTACATAATGTGAAGTGCAAAAGTCTACTTCCCTGGAATACCTCTGCTGCTTTGTTACCCTGCCTAATCTTGTAAATATTTTCAAATAGCTGTGGTTGGCCCAAGTGAAATATTATTGGTAGTGAATGATACAGTATCCTGAAACCTAGGAAAAGTCTTGTTTTTCCTTCGCTTTGATGTTATGGGCCAAGTTTGCATATTTTTATGGGCTTAGGTTTTAGAGTGCCTTGATACCTTAGGGTGGCATTGAGATATGCAGCTCTAGCTCTCCTAGCTCACTATGCATAGTCTTATGTTGGCTTGATTAATATTCAGCTAGCTTCTGATGGTTGTTTACTATCTAGTAGATCTAGAGTAAGGTTATAAGAATAAAAGCGAACTTGGAGGGTACTCTATATTTGCTAGTATCAGTGGGAGTATGCGGATAATTTGTTGACGCCTGGGTGGTTAATATGTCCAAATCAACACATTTACCACTTCTAGGTTCGGTTATCTTTTTGTAGGGTGGAGAGTAGTTTATCTGATTGAATATAGCTGACACTAGGACACGGTGAAGGGCGTGGTATGGTTGGATAGGATCGGAAGCGTGAGTCGTGTATTAGTTCGAGCTTAATTACGTCGTTATGCAGCGGGAATGTGTTTAACCGTTCTTCGTTGCAAAGTCGTTTTATCTGCAACTATCTTTGTATGCTTGGGGCCAGTAACAGATCTAATGTCGCCTATGGAGTTCATAAAATACAGCTTCAAAAGTTGACGTAAAGTAGAACAATCTCAGGAGACATGCAACATATTACAGGCTTTCAAAATGATCAACTTTGCTTTAAGTGGAGGGAATTTATCAGGTATGTTATAAACAATGGCTTTATGGCGGGATTTTATCCTGTTTACAACTACGTCGGCTATACACTTAATAATGGTCTCCAACTGCTCAAGTTTTTCAACATCTGTGTCATCTTTTCTGCGTAGTAGGGTAGGATATAGGTTCCAAGTTTGACGATATTCTGTTGATTAGGCTGAGCGTAGACTACACTTCTTGTAGTTCTGTCATATAATTTATGTCGTTATTTAAGTTTTGGATGATGTCCCACAGCTCTAACAAGTGGTGATAGCAGCTGTGTCACCGCAGAATCAAAAAGAGAGCCACCAACCGAGGACAAATCACTTGGTTTTGGTGAACTCCTATTAGGTTTAGAGCGCTTAGCCCTATTGTGTACCATTTGAGTATTAGAACACACGATGTAGTTATAAGTAAAGGGCGATGATAGTGTTACAAGTTCAGACATGAGGGAAACACAACTAATATAAAGGTGATAGACCACGTAAAAAAGTTACAACCTTTAAGGTCCGAGAGAGGAAGTCCCCACAACTCAACGGAATAACAACAAGTCGTCAGAAAACGATTGACTACTCAAACTTCTTATCGTAAGAAAGCACAATTATACCGTATATAATAACAGTAATAACAATAGCAATAATCTAGAATAATACAATAAATTTACAAAGTACTTAGAAATATACTTCTGAATAATATTAACTCCAACAGTGCCACGAACGTTCACTCAATCGTTCCGGAACCAATGGCTGCTAACAATGGGACTCGATTCAGCCAAACAACATTCAATGGTACCAATCTTTAATTTCTCTAACACTAACTTTTCTGCCATTATCAACGTGGTAGCGAGCCTTTGTTATCACATCAATGATGAATAACAGGCAGCTATTTCCACCACTTACGGTCGCTACTATCACTTACCGGCGGTATAGTTTCCAGATGCGTCATCGGTAAGTCTCTGGCTAGGGAAACAGCAGGGATCACTACACTTCTTTGAGGATTCGTCAAAGTGTTGTTGTACCGACACCAATGTGAGTAATCCCTTCGTCGAGATCGAGATCAAGATCTCTGTGAAAATTCTCGCTATCGAGGATCGCTTAATCGGTGTAGTCCCTGTATATCGAAGAATCGAGAAAAAGTGTTGCACGATTTCGCTACTTTGTTTTTCATCTAGTGAGGTTTTTCTGTAATGGAATAAACCTAATTGTGGCGAGTTCTGGAGATATCCGGAATTCGATCAGCAGTTGAAGCTCGTTCATCTACTGGGTTGTTATTAATTGTTGCCAGGATCGTATACACTTGTCGTGGCAGATTTTATGGGGAGAGTTAACAGAAAAGGCCGTCGAAGTGCGTAGACCAATCAATTTTCATATGCACGACAACATTTCTGTCTGTGAAGCGCTACCGAGCTCGATGGTGTAAAACAGTTCGTCATGACGTCATCTGTTGGACAAGTCTCTGTGTTTGAAAATTAATCTGTTAAGCTGGTCATAAGATTCTAGGCAGTCCAGGCTAGAAAAAGGGAGAGGTGACGTACCTGTTCAAATCACGCAGATGTAACCTTACGATGGCAAGGAATTGGACGCGTGGATTTATCACGCCGTGGTCTCGAAACTTGGCTTCTTTGTAGCGGAACCAAGCTTCTATGTTTTCTGTTTGGAGGAGTGGGAATTTTAGTCTTAATAAGCTTCGGAAGTCTGAGCAGTCATCATTAAAGTAACAACATGGATCAATACAACAGTAGTGAAAAATATGCGAAATAAGTACTCTATTAAAAATTATAAATAGGAACGGACTAACAGTTATGATCGTGTTCAAATCACGTTGTGTTCACCAATGAAGTGCACCTGGTATATGACCCAGTAAGATTTGTCGTTTAACCAGAGCGATTTCTAACGATTTAACCCACTCGTAAGAGTGATAATCAATCAGAAATCAATGAAGGATGAAGGAAAAGTTGGCGGACATGATTTTTACTGCCGAACCAATGAGGAACGAAAGAAGCCTTTTGAGGTCACGGCGGACACCTAACAGAAGCATGTCAACAGTAGAGCATGTTCTTGGTCTTATTAGTGATAAAAATCTCATTATCCGTTCACAAACTATGAGGTTGTTAAGAAAAGCAATAAATTGTTAATGTTGCAAGAAAATGAAAGTTTTCGAAACCTATGGAACACGAGATGGCTATTGCTTTCGTTGTACTGGGTGCCAGTGTAAAAAATCTATTCGAATGGATTCTTTTTTTACTCGTTCCAGGTTAGAATTGAAACAAATACTCGCTTTAGTTATCGAATAGGTGATTGGTATTAAAGTAACGACAGCCGCTTCACTCACGGATGTTTCTGAAAAGACGCTAATTCAGTGATATGAATATTGTCGTAAAATACGTTCGGGCTTATTGGTCCATTTAAAAATCCAACATGGAGGACGAGGGAAAGTCATCGAAGTGTTGATTTGTAAATGAAAGTAAAATAGGGGACGACAGGTTAAAGAAGACTGGGTAAGCGGCTCCTTTTTCTTTGGTATATGGGGCAGAGCATCAAACAAAGGACATTGTGGGAGGATTTGTGACAGATCGGCCACTACACTCCTTGGGCTGGTAGAAAAATATACCATACCTAGGACAATAATATATAGTGACATTTAGAAACCTTATGAATCACTTTCAATTACTGGGGCATGTATACAGAGTTGTAGTGCATAGGAAACACTTCGTTGATCCGTAAACAGGAGTTCATACCAACAATATCGACTCAGTGTGGAGCCGAGTTAGCTGTCACTTGTAACCGTACTTTGGATCGCAAGGAAGGATGGAATGGACACAACTTTTAGAAGACTGGTACAGGTGTTTTTTTAATATAAAAATAATGTATTTTGTACAACTTTAAAATTTCAATTATGAGGAATTCATTAGAGATTGAGGATTCCTCATTACATTTCGGATTAGGATTAGGCCTTAATATTATCTGTATATAGGTTGAAAGGATGAATTTTCCTCCTTTCCCTCGAGATTTATTAGGGGGAGGCATATTAAAATCAATCTTAGTTAATAATTCTCTAAGAAATCACTAGAATTCAGGGGAAGTCTTTGATTCTGATTTAGAGGGATGTGATTGGTTCATTACGATTTGAGCTTCCAAGGTCATTTTATAGTCGCTCAAGTTCGGCCGTAAAAGTCATGTCTACCGAGAAGTTATATTTGATAGTAAGTAGAGCGTCAGTGGGATAGCAACGTCTAAGCTGGTTGACTAGAGGGGAAAATGTTTCTCACGTTGCGTCGTGTTGTGATCCGGTGGTGATGCACGACCAAGCGCCTTCAACTAGCCATGTCCTCTAAAACAAACACGATCAGCATCGATATTGAGAGCCTTTGCAAATATTTATTTAGGGGATTATCTACCGCTGTAAGTCGTTACAAATGATGGCTAGAACCTAGGATATATTTCCAGCCGTTACATAAGCTACTGCAGATCGACCAATAGGAAGCCAGACAGTGGCTTGGCGCGATTTTCGGCGGTACTGTCGTTTTATGTATTTCATGCCTCTTTTAATTACCACCGCTAGATTCTCTTGTTTCACGCTTGTGTCATTCCCTATTCTAATATATCCTTTTCATTACTAAGTGTAAGTGCATCTAGTGTCCTTATTGAGTCATCGGCTCACCCTTGTATTTTATTCTTACATGATTTCTTACGCCCATGAGCCTACACTACACAGAATACAAAGTACTTTTGATTAGACTCAAACTGTAGCAATTTTGACCTGGTATTGACTTTCAGAAGTGTACTGGTGTAATTAAGAGAGTTTATGCCTTGTAATTTTGTTCATTTTACGATACAAAAGTTATTTACCTCGGTCATTTAAATGGTTCAGGATCACTCACTTAAAATTCCCTACTTGGTATAATAAATCATGTTTGCCGTCTTCGTATTGTTTTTATGTGAAGCTATCATTCGGCCCATACAAGCTCACCAGTCCAGGACAGTTTACTGCTTGCTTGACACGAACTGTGTTTCTCCGGTATATTGGAAATTAGAAACATTGTTTTCCAGGCCAGTCTAAGAAGATAAAGAGATCGAGGGTGGATACAAAGCAACGATGTACATTTATTTCAAAATCATCATTCGACTCATCTGTATAGATGTCAAGAGCCATATGTTGATAAACGTAACAAGACACCGGAATTGTGTACCGACTAGTAAAGCGTCTTAGGCTCCTCGCGACTCACTGGTGGAGATTGAGCTGTAATGGTGGATCATCTCAGAGTAAGTAGCGTTTTAAACACTCGGAATCCATTGTCTGCTTGTTAGCTTCAACGAACTGTAGAACTTGCTCAAGGTTCTTTGTAAAACATCATGACTATACCATGCCACAATTCACACAGGACGTTTCTCCTCGTCTGACTAATCTGTTCAGAATTTTTATGCTTCTCTACTTCTCCCTACTACTTCGGACCATCATCGCCTTCGGGGTAACATTAGTAAAGTATCTGTAAGCCACTATCGTCCTATTGTGTTGTGTTTTCATAGTACATCCAACTGGCATGATATATGTATGGTTAAGTCATTTGCAAGGCTCAGGCAAGACGTGTTCCTGTGTTTTTGCAAGTGGTTCTTACGAGAAGCATGTTGTTGTTGGAATATATATCGGCTAATAATTCCAACAACGTATGTCTACTTTTTTCGGAAAACCTAACCTCGGAATATCAATATCATGTTTATTAGACAGTCAGTCATTTACAACGTAGAACTTGGTACATACGTACATCAGTTGAAGTTACCATGCCCCAATTAGCAGATAGAGATTAAATTGTTGGACCAAATCCTAGAGTAGGGGAGGTGGTAACAGAGTAAGTACTAATGGAAAGGAATAGATATCGGGGATAAGATTTATTTAAGAAAATATGATTCAGTAAAAAGAAAATTATGATAAGCTCAGAAACTTAGAATTTGGAGAAAGACAAGGAGTGGACTGCATCTGCGCCATTGCGAACAGTTTGGAACCATATCACCTGAAGTCTCTAACCATTTGTTACGATCATGTGGGCCCCAACTATGTAGTTTGCATCTATTAATATGGCTCAGCCCAATTGTCAATGACTTCATGGATTGGTGCCATGTTTTCGTTTGGCCGCGTACGTAACACATATCCTAATTAATTAATTCAACCACTTCAATCACAGTGTTTTTCACAATCAAATAGGATAATCTATTAACTTCAATTATTCTAAGATGAGTCATTCACTGAATCCAGTTTCTTTGACATCTCCATTCCTATTAGATATATTCTATTCAATATTCTGCGTCAATCACATTCTAAAATAGAATATTGTTAACAAGTGAATAAACATAATAACTACAAAGTGGAATGAACAACAATATTAAAAGTACTAGAATAGCCGCCTCCTTAAGAAATTCATTATCATCTCTAATGCAGAGTTCATTTATTGTATCATTGTAACAATTCTTAATAATCGCACTCAGATGATAGTTCAAATACTCAACATCATTAAGATAATTAAGATTCCTGGTATCATTATGACTGCCACCACTAACACTGTTACCATTATTATTATTAGCAGTAGTAGTATTATTACTATTACTGTTAGCACCATTATTATTATTTTATTACTATTATTATCAATAACGTTGATAAAATCATTTCTATCCTCAATTTAATCATCGGTATTAACATCATCAACTTCATCATCACAAACAACAACATAGGCAGCTTCTCCTCCTTTCGCTTCTGATTCCATTCTCACTTACTCATACTGTTCATCTGAACAGTTACCTACTGTGACCTATTGCCGCTGCCTTTTCCATTTCGTTAGCTTTCACCATCCACCACTGCTCACGGTCATTACGTAAGCTTTTAACCAGCTTGTGTTTAAGTTGCCCTCGCTAATGATTGTATTCAGAACCAGACGGGATGTGTTGCCGAGCATCTATCAGTTCAGTAGATACAGTCGAAATCCACTGAGTTTTCTTGACTTCTTGATTTAGTTTACTCGTAGATATTACTGCTGTTTCAACAGCTTTTTGGATATCATTCCAAGCTGACTCTGGGTGGGTACAGCTTACTTAGTTGACCGATTGGTTTTCTAGTTGTTCCTGAAATATATTCTTGACTTTTTCATCATTAAGTTGAACTCTAAGCGGAATCATTGCCGTGGATCTTTACGTTCAGTGAGCCGAAGACTAATACGCGCTAGTACTAAACCGTGATCTGAGTCTAAACATGTACTCCAAAATGAGCGGCAGTCTTCTATGGAGCCTCTCCAACGGTGATTGATGTCAATAAGGTCTATTTGAGTCCAGCGTTGAGTTGATTGTGGAGGTTACCATGTCAACTGATGTCTTTCCTTATGCTTAAAGTTGGTGTTTGGGAAAAATAAACGCTTATCTGAACATAGTTGTAATAAACGGTCGCCATTATCTGTTCGTTGAGCCTCAACACCAAAGGATCCACCTAGGTGCCTTTCGGTTTCGTTTAGTCTAGCCACTTGGGAATTGAATCACCAGCCACTATCACTACATCAGTGCGCTTACCTTTACGAAGGACGTCGGAAAGCTTTCTGTAAAATTCATCTTTTACTTCATCTGAGCTGCAATCAGTGGGAGCGTAGGCAGAGACAACAAAGAGGCAACGGCGTGTGTCCCTATCTTTCCGAGTTCTTACTGTTCCGTTTAAACGGACGGCGCATGGGCGACTGTCTTTTGGAATCCAGTTAAGGAGAACCTATTTAGATTTTGAACTTAGTGCTATACCTACACCAACAAAGCCGTGAGTGGTGGCGTTGGGGTCTACAGAAACACGAAGAGTGAATCGGGCCGGTTCTTTATTTTCACAAAATGAGGTTAGGCGAATGACTGTACTTGGATCCTGTATACGCGTTTCAGAGAAGCAGCAGACATCGATGGAACGGGATTCTAGAGTCATAGCTACGGAAGCTTGTTGTCCTATTTGGGATTAGGTTCGAGCGTTAAAAGCTCCGATATGTAGTTTAGTATGAGGTTTCAGGAGACCAGGAATAAAGTTTCGTGAACTCGAACCATTAGCATTAGAGGCGTGAGGTGATTAAGTTGTGCTAGAAGGGTTAAGTGTTGGGGTAAGAAAGTTATTAGGAGTTGATGGTGGAATTTTACCTCGAACAAGATGATCTCGTGTGCTGTTATAGGCATGAGGGTGGTTGTCACTTCCTGGTTGCCCACACCGTGGAAAGATATTACTTCTTGAGGTACCTGAGAAGGAAACTGGGTTAGTATTGGTCATAGTGACGTGGGAGCACAATCGCGGAACCTAAGGGACAACTGATTGAGGCCGATCACACACGACCTTGTTATGGGAAGTTTTTGAGGTGTTAACTTCGTTCTTTAGAAGGCCTTACTGCCGGAGACGGAAATCCGTGGAGTAAGGTGAGGTGTGGCATTTTTAGTGTCGGATTTTTCTAACCCCTTCCTTGCGTTAAGAAGGCATCATCGCTGCAGATGCTGGCTATCCTAGGGAAACACCTTACTGCTGCCACACCTCTCCGCAGTTACCAGTACGACTTTGCCCTCAAGTCTTAAGTTACTGCTTTTAGTCTTATCACTCCAACAGACCTGCTTGATATGGTAGGACCTAGAGAAACATGCATTCCAGCCAATATAGCTCAGTTAGGTCATCACGATAGGCAAACCCGACCATCACGTCAAGGTAGCAGCTACGGTCGGGATATCAAGTGTATAAATTGATCCTACATATATACATTAGCAGAAACCATAACTCAATCGGAGTTTCAGCGAATTTCAATTAATCTGGTCATATAGGTAATATCTAGAATCCAATTGAAAGATAAATAACTTGAAAATAAAAGAGCATACTTTTTACTTCCGTATTTAATAGTAGTACTAACATATATTGGTAATAGTAAATAATAGTAATTAGTAGTAGTAAACTAGGGGCTTCACTTGTCGCGTTAAAATTAATGGATTTTACTTAGTCATAGGTGTAACTACGTTTACTCTCGCAATCTACCAAATGAAGTCCTTTCACATAGACATATCGATCCGGAAGGTCAGGGCTAACGTAAACACAATTTGGATCTAAGTTTAGACTTACTGTCACTGGGCTGTAGGTTCATACTTTGTTTACTGACTTCTATCTTGACTTTTCATTCATGTCAAGTTTTATTCCGGTTTAGCACAATGCTGCTCATGTGATAGTAACTGATGTTTGATCCTGTCACTTAACGAATTTTTATCGAGTTTATAATTTTAGAACAGGTAATTTAGAGGGGCTGGAATATTTACTTATAATTTACCCTTGTTTTGTGTTTACTGAGATGTACAGTGGATATATTTTTTATTTCGCAGGTTACCAATGCACAAATAAGGCCACCCATTGCATTTAGATATGTACGGATCTGGCTTACTTATTTTATCCCCTAATGTACATTCCCAGAAATTGTCTTCTTTATTGAAATATGTCAGAAATATAGTGAATGAAAGGTTATTCTTCACAATTCCACAGAGTCCCTCTAATTTTATTTTCTGGAAAAAAGCGGCTACATTGTGCTATACTACTGCTTGTAAGGTTGGTTTTCATGGTTATTTATTATGATCTCACTTAACCTACAGGTTTGCCCATCATTGAATGTTTGTCTTCTTCTTCCTTCAAGCAAACATTTTAAGCCCTCAGTAAAGTTTGATATTGTAATTTCACCAGAATCTGAATTTGATCGTGTTTGGATTTTGAATGAAGTTCATAATATTGATCCACTTTATGATAATGATATTATATACGCTACCAAAGGCAAGATATTTTACTTATTTTATTAGGTAGAAAAGGTATTTTACTGATGGCATTTTTGTTGATTTACTTATTTCAAGGTTAAGGATGAATGTATTCTGGTATACAAAGTATGATAATGAGCATACTAACTTGTGAACAAAATATCGAGTTATGCGCCATCTCAAATGAGGGGTTTTTAGCTTGATGCTTAGTAGAACATTCAGTAAACAAATAAACCATATAAATTTTGATAGTTTTCAATGACTAATAGTTAGCAGAATTAATATCAGGTCGAAGTTTGGCGACCGAACATTCCCTACCAAAGCCCCTAAAATATCCTGGTACGGCTATGGAATTCTCTCTCTCTTGAAATGCTCTCATACGACTACGCGATTATAGCCTCTGCCAAGAAAGCTCTATTCATTTCTTCCAAGCTACTAGGGTGTTGTTTATAGAAGTAAGAGACGAGAATGAGCACCTGGTGTCCCAATCGGAGTAGGCTCTGAGCATGCTCTCAGATATCCTTCAAAATATCGAATCGTGTAATGTTTTCGTTGTATTTAAGCACACTTTATAAAACATTCTTTTATTAATATTTGTGTACATAGCATGTCTTTTTTTACTTACATAGATCAGTTGGAATCCGACTTTTCATTGACAAATGATCACGTAATTAATACATTTCCAAACAAGTCACATGAAGATATCTCCCGTGTATGCCTCGGTGGTACTTTTGATCGGTTACATTATGGACATAAGATTCTACTTACTATTGGTGCCTTATTAGCTAAAAAACATCTACTCGTTGGTGTTACATGCTCTGATTTACTCTCAAGTAAATGCCTTTGTCCTTTGATATTTTCTTGGGAGAAACGCAGTCGAATTGTTCAATCTTTTCTCAGTGATATAGGCGTGCAGTCTAAAGTTACGCAAATTGTCAGATTGTCCGATAAATTTGGTCCGCCTGGATATTCTGCAGAATTCGATTGCATAGTAGCCAGCTCTGATTCTTTGAATGTAAATTATTTAAGGATTAAAGAAAATTTTTTGATAAACTGTCATATATGTCATGATTTTTGAAGCTCTTCTATGATGCCTACTAGGTCTTTGTATTTAACTCTAAAATCACTTGGATGAAGTTGTTGAATGGAATAGAAGCTTCGGTACATTACTTGGTGCCTGGAATAAAATTAATTTTACACTACCTACTTAATACTTTGATGCATCCATATATGTATCTACTGATGGGACAGTAAATACTGGTCGACTGATATGGTTGGTACGTGTATTATATTTGCCGAATAATCACCTACCCCGACTTATGGTGCTGGGTGGTGTAGGAGTGGGTTATAAGTAACCTACGGGCACTCAAATCAAAATGTAACATCAATTCATGAAGTCATGAACTGATTTTCTGAGCAGTGTTGGCAGGTAAAGACTACCCAATTAATCTCCCCTCTAACTGAAATTAGTGGTTGAAGATACTGAGTGGCATAGCTCAGAATCGGTTACGATGGTACAGATGTATTTACTTTCCTTGATCTTAGGTTGAACTATTCTTTCATACCTACATTTTTATTTCTTATTGTTGGATCGTATTCTGGTTTTCATCATATTACTTTGATCCCGTCGTGCTTATGTACTGTTGCAACTTCAGTTAACGCGCATATATGCTAAGTTCTACGTTGCGTGTGGACTGACATACATAAGACACCAATTAAAATATACTTAATAAAATATACTACTATGCTACTACTATCAATAAATACACGAACTTGAATCATAAATACTATGTAAAACTTGAGGCGCATTAATCTGATCTGTTTGAAAATGCTCATTTGTGACAATGCATTTTCTTGCGTCAAAATTCTTAGTTAAAACTATCCTTGTAAGTCCTCAGAATTTGGATTTACCTGTTTCATCATCTCATCTCCTACCAAAGTCGTTTCTACAGATTTTTGTCAAATCAGTTCATCAACAGTTATTCCAACAGTGACTCAGCGTTCGGAAACACAAGAAACTGTAAATGTTTCATGTCAAAACAAGAAATCAGAAGTCGCTTTAACCTTGCGCCTCCTTGCAGTCTTCATAGCTTTCGCTCAAACGCTTATTCCATTTGACATAGTTTATCCCCTTTTTATGAACAGCTCTCATGAATTTTCAAGGAGATTCAGGGAAATTTCACCGTAATCCTCAATAACTCAGTCCGTCTATTTATTAAATAAGTTTTTGTGTTTGCTTAAGATAGATTAATATAGCGTTGGTTTTTTTAGATTATGAGAATAAATGTAAGTCATAACATTAACTCACTCAGTACTATTATGTCTTGACTAGTAACACAGTAATTAATGCGATCAATGATTTTATTAAACAATGTATACAGCACATATCCAATTAAACTGTTATACATAACTAGGCAATGAATGTGAACTATTCGGGGATCTCCATGACATACGGGATTTGTCCTTGGGCTCTTATGTCTTACAGCAAGTACGTTGGTCTAATTTCGAAACAAATGTACATTGTTAGATTTAGAATCATTAGACTAAAGTAATCCCTCTCTTTACGAGGGTATATTTATTCATTACTAAAGAGTACTTCGAACTAAGATTAAAATAACCGTTCAGTTCACCTTAGTTTCCAGTGGTTTTTAGTTGATATCAGTCGGTGATCAGAATGACTAAAGTCCTTACATATATCACAAAAGTCCATCAAAAGCCGGAAAAATACTTCATTAAACCAATATTCTTTATAATCTTCTATGAGAATTCTTGTAAACAATAGGCTGTGCTTATTATGATGGGTTGCTTACTGACTTTATTGCTAGTTCATTGAAAGCTTCCCAGATGCATTTAGAATATTGAAGTCATCTATAAACTATAAATACTCACGTTTCCTATGCTTGAACAAACCTTGGAAGTTAGGTTTTTTTCTCATACTTCGTGCTTTTGTTTTATGTTCGGTACTAGAGTGTGTGGGATATTTCTGGGGTCTAGGAAACAATGAAAAAGTCAATATCTTGTGTCCAAGACCAATATTTATCAGAAAGGGTTTTACACTGTCCCTTACAAATGATCAAATTAGACAATGTTCTTACTTGATAGTCGATTGTTTACTCACGACTGATTAATTTTCAGTAGTTAAGACCTTCAATTATTATACACAGGAATTTTTATTTTAGAATTGTGAAGAATTAAATGAATTGCGACGTACAAAAGGATTTGAGCCATTGGAAAATTGAACTGATTGATTTTATATATTCAGATAGGTAAGTTAAATAGGATCTCAGGCTCTTTAATCTTATTATTTATCTATGAAATTAAAGCAGGGGTTGTTTTGTGTAACATGGTTCAGAGTTGATCATAATGGTGTGGATGCATCCACTCATTATCAGCCTGTGGATTCCGAGTTCCAGTTATATTTTATACGTATCTTCTTTTCAGCTTTTCTCGAATCATATTCTTGTTATATACTCATTTTAATCCTTATAACTATTGTTAGTCTTGCTATTCATCTTGTTGATTCTACCTCATCGTAGTAATATGGTACGGAAGTTTGAACTAACACACACTTGTAACAGGCTCTATATTGATTATAACTGACTAACTGTTTCAACTGTTCATTTCTCTTTCTACCCTGGTGTTTTTCTTTCGATGTCTAAAAATTT
Source organism: Schistosoma japonicum (assembly GCA_025215515.1). Classification (NCBI taxonomy): domain Eukaryota; kingdom Metazoa; phylum Platyhelminthes; class Trematoda; order Strigeidida; family Schistosomatidae; genus Schistosoma; species Schistosoma japonicum. The sequence goes on along the minus strand of CM046064.1, from coordinate 31,134,036 downwards.
AAAAAGAAACAAAATTTTATTATGTAATCTGTTTAGTGGCGAATTTTTTATGTCTAAATTAAATAGAGCTTTCTATTGTCTTTTAAAATGCTCTTTGATCAAATGTTTATTAAAATGGAGTCTATTGGAAATCAATTACAATGTTAAATCAAAGTGGTTTCTACAAAGAAGACCATTTCTGACCGATATTTTCAGGATGATGAGCTTCTAGTTTATCTTAATTATGGCTAACAGTGGATCCTAGGACTCACATTAAAAAAGGGTACAATCCAAGCTAAATATTTGCTTAATGGGTCTGATGCCCATATCATTGTTATTATTAGCAAAGGCGCAGATTATCCCGCTGTTGATATTCAGGACTGAGTTTTGTTTGGCATTTGACATATATATATAAATTTTTTTTCCAGGAAGGCAATAGAAAGTACAGCATGTTAAGACCAAATTTATTAATAAGTATTTTGAAGACTGCTATTGGGTCACCTCTAGTTCTTCTGTATGGCAGAGGGAATGAGTTTAATTTAACCAATCTCTCATCGTAGGGAAGCCTCAATATTTCAGGAATTAACCTAGTTGCGGTTTTTTGAACCTTTTCCAATAATTCAGTATCTTTTTTCAAACAAGAGGTTGCTGCTTGTTTACAGTATTCAAGTTTTGGTCCTATAAAGAGTATACAAAATCAAAAATGTCTTAGTATCAGTATACTGATAATAATAACAGATTGGGAAGGTCATGTACATACAAGAACAATAACACTGAGCCCAAAACAATGCAGTGAGTCACTACTAAACACCATTTTCAGCCAGATTACTTCGAATTGACCCGTGCCCTTTGTTTTCTCCCAACTAGAAAATTACTTATCCACAAAATCAAGTTGTTCCTTAGTTCCCGTATAGTGTAACTTACACAGCAGACCTTACATACAGACCTTTCGAAAGCCTTACTAAAGTCAGTGTAGATAACTTTAACTGGGATTTTTTGGTCTTTGAATGTGCGCCAGCTTCCTCGTGCTTCCAATAAGTTCGTGAGGCATTAATAACTTGTTCTAAAACCATGCCACTTTTCATCCGAATATTCAAAGTGTCTAGCGGATCATCTCCAAAATCTAAACAACTATGCTAGTTAAGCTTACTGAGCAATAGTTTTTAGGTTTATACCGCGCATCTTTTTTGAAGACACGACTGACTTTGATGTTTTTCCAATCGCTAGGTAACCTACCTTAAAATATAGACAAATTAAAGTATGCACATGAAGGGTTTGAGATGAGGGTCGTTAGTTCCTTTAGTAGCCAGGGGTGCATTTCATTTGGTCCCATAGATTTCCCTTCATCGAGTTAATTAGACTGTACGGTGGTTTTGAGAAATTAAATCTTCCTGTGTGAATAATGTTTCTACTGTATATGTAATGTGAAAGTATTCCGCAAACAATTCCGCTTTACGAAAATTATCCTTCACTAGAACTAGTGAATTATTTCCAGACAAAGTTTGTATATAGCTTCCTCTCCCCGTCCTTCGGTTACTATAAGAGATCAAGAATTTAGAAGATTCGATGGAATGTTCAGTAAGTTATCTCTCGTAGATCGTCTGAGCCATTCTAAATACCGAGACACAAGAGTTTCTAGTATTCGAACTTTATTTCAGCTGTGCCAAGTAACCAAAACTTATCCCACATATTCCTCCTTTTATACAGAAGGGTACACCACGGCAGACGGTCTTCTTCTTCACGTGGTGTCGTCTATGGTGCATACAGTGTAGCAACGTTGAAGTATAACTTGTGGAATATTTTCTATTCCGTTTCTGTGGAAGACTTCGATACGATCGTCCAGTTCATTGAAGATACTATCTGTGTATTCGCTTTCTATGCATTCGGTCTAGCCTAGAATGACACGTCACTAGTGATAGTAGTGGTAAGAGTGAAAACCAACAACGGGTGATCACTTTTATCTAGTGGTGGTATGTAATCGGTATCTACGACATATTTCTCATAATGGTTTAGGATATGGTCTAACAAAGGTGAATCAGAACCAGAACTGTGTTTTATCGGCTCTTTTTTTGCTGAACTAAGGCGGATATTATCACCGTATCAAGTAACCGTTGCTCAATCGAGTTTTCTAACAAATCTATTTTTATGTTATTCCAGTCAATGGTGAATACACTAAAGTTATCTAAGATTATACATTTTCTACTGAAGGACTAAGTATTAGTTTTGTGTAATAAAATCTTTCTCTGAGAATATAGACTACAATAAACTAAGCCAAACAACAACCCATTTCTTTTATTTTTCAGGAGAAAGGGGGGGGGTGCAACTGACTGTTTTACACATGTAAATGGGAAACTTTTTTGACGAACGGTGCTGCCCCTTTTGTCTTATGATTATGGCTCTTATCAGCCTTCACTAATGTGAAGTTGTCTAAGTTAAGCTTATTACCTTGTATGGATGAGGTCAGCCACGTTTCTGTCACGGTGATTATATCCAGTATTTTACGGTCTCTTTGTACACTTAGCTCTGACAGTTTGTTAAGGAAACGTCGGGCGTTTGTGCGGCAGATACAAACATTATCTAAGTGGCTTTGGACTTTACTTAGATTGGCTATGGCATCATTCGCTCCCAAAACTCCATACTAGAAAATTTAACTTCCCAAAATTAGTAGCTTTGTAAATATCCGACGTTGACCTTATTAGTTTTAACAAATACTGCTAGCTGAAAGCACAATTTAACGTCAGATATTTCTTATCTTCTAGATATACAAGTTAAAAGTCCCGCATTTCTACATCGTAGCTTAAGTTCAGTTACATTATTCCTCCCAACCATCATCGCCTGGTTTTATTGGTCTTCTGGGTATTTTTAGTAAGGTATCTGGGGACGCCGTATTGGCCGATACCGTCGTGTCCAAAAAACTTTCATGCAATCAGTGATTGGAGACACTGGGTGACGACTCAGAATACGCCACAGTGGGGCAGGTGTATTCACTATTTGTCTTCTAAATCTCTTATTCGCTCACAGATACCTTTATGTCGCTTCTTGTCTAACTATATTGTAGTAGTGACCTTATTAATTTGACCTAGTCATATTAATGTCGTATGATAACTTAAGCTAACGTACATATATACCAAGCACTGTGCTGCCTATCTATAAAAATGAAAATCATACCTGTATAGATTTCTAAATATACGGGTAAATGCGTTTCGACTCCTTATTTTTAAGCATGTAACAATTATTATGCGCAATAGCTGGTGGGACAAGTTTTTTATCCATTATTACATTTGGTTTTTGTGATAGGATCTCATTCAATGAATGCAAATCTTGTCCTTTTGATCCGTCTGACTTCAAGTTGTGCTCTTCAAAACTTAGATTCAATGAATTAGGCAATCTGTTAAAACCTGTTAATAATATCAATTTTGATGATTCTCCATGTAGTCCATATTTAATCGGCTTAACAGGACCATCTGGATCTGGTAAATCGTCATTGGCTATACGGCTTAAGAATCTAAGTGAGCAAATTCATATCATCGATTGTGATCGCCTTGGTCATGAAGCATATACGTAAGTACTCATATATCATATTAATTGGGGTGAAATTTCTTGTCCAGTATTAGAAAACCACCACTCATTATTTTATTAGATATTGACCATCACCAACAAACATTATAGCAGATTTTTAGCTCTAAGTTGCATTAATAATAGGTCTTACGCGTATGTACCTTATTTAACCTCGTTCTTCTATACGATTACAATACCGTTTACCGACTAGAACTCGTGCACCACTAGCTTAATACTTTCAAATAGGTAGGCAACATGCTAGATAACCAAAGCCTATAATAAACTATTTTGTGTGTTGATTTTCTACTTTTATTTTTGTGTATGTCAATTAATGGTAGTGAGTGAAACTAACTAAATTATTTCTTCATCGGGTGTGTTTCCGAGTCCTTATTCAAATATTTATTATAACTTTGGATATCTAGCATATTGTTAAGTGATTTTAAGTGTCATGGCAATTCACTGGAATTAAAATACAGGCGTTCAATACATTCGAGTAGCTTAGCTACATGCTAGATAACCATATTCGACCCGCGTTATATCACTAACTCAGCAGGTAATATTTTTTTTAATTTGCTAGAAGACGGAATAACTTTTCAGCACGAAAAAATGAATAACAAAAATAGTCGAAATATTGCAGTAACAATGATAGTGAAAGAAGCTAGACATTGATAATATAGTATGACGAGACGTGATAAAAAGGTGTCTAGGATGGAACAGTGAAGTTCAAGAATCGGAGGAAAATAAATAGTAAATGCACTTTTTCCATTGTAACTGGTTCTTAACCATGTCACTCACCGTGACCAATCACCGATGATACAGACGCTTACCAAATAGTCCTCATTTACCAAAATGGTTCAGACCAACAGTCAGCGACTTTGTGGACTGATGGCATGTCCCAGTTTGATCGCTCCTTACTTTCTTCCAACTTACTCCTGTACCAATGAACATCGCACATTGAGGTAAATGATGATTGGACATACGTAATTCGTGTCTCAATTACTTCCGTGATGAAGTCCTGCAACCCCCCCCCCCACTAACTAAATTACGTTAACTAGTTATAATCTGGATAGAGCCTGGCACAAACTTGACACCAAATACCTGGTAAGTAAATTAAAATAAAGTTAACCTTAACGAAAGGACATCGATCTGTTGAAAGTTTTCATCAGCATTGTTATACTTAATTCTATTTTTACAAATCATTAAATAGGACTAATTCCCATGTTTAAAGTAGTTGAGGCCTTGTGTTTTAAAAGCCTTTTCCTTTACCTTTGTCATATAACTTCCTTATTTAAAGTAACAAGTATTTCATTTATAAATTTCCGCTTTGATAAATGTTCACAATTTTTATAACTTGAATCTACAGTGCTGGTACACCATGTCACCAGGCTCTTTTATCGCATTTTGGACGAGAAAATATTGCATCTCCAGAACCACCTTATCCAATAGATAGAAGTCTGTTGGGACGTTTGGTTTTCTCTGATCCTACCCTACTGAAAGATTTAAATTCGATAGTTTGGCCTGAAATATTAAGAAAAATTTTAACCATCGTAGAAGAAATAAAATATAAAGCATTAGAACAAGACCAAAATCATAAACGTCCAGTTATTATTTTGGATGCTGCGGTACTTCTACAGGCTAAATGGGACAAGATGTGCCATGAGGTATTTCTTATTCGTTGTTGTATAGATTCCCGAGTATATTATAATGTCTTCTATTTGCTATTACCATCCTAACAATGACAATAAAGCGTTGAGCGAGAGTAGTGTACAGTACTGTGATTGCTGTTAAAGGTGTGTGGGTGGTGTCACCTTCTGGTTATCCAGAGCGTGACAAGATTAGTGGCTTCTTCGACCTAGGAGAGTAGCCACAGAACCTGAGGGACTACTGCTAAAAGCCAACTAACACAAGGCCTTTCCGTGAGTAGTTTTTGATAATATTTGCTCTGTACTTTTAAGGCCTTATTGCTGGTTAGGTAAGTTGAGATGTGTATTTTTAGGGCCGAACTTTCTTATCTCCTCCTTCCGTTATGGAAAGGCAGTTTGTCTGAGGAGATAATTTTATTACTGATTTCGCCTTCAGACCTTAGGTCTACTGCTTTTGGCCTTACCGCTATTCACCCGGCTTGCGTGGACCTAAAGGAATTACTGTTCTAACTAGTATAGCTCGATTGATCCGTCACTATAGGCTGGCAAGCCACCATGTCGAGGTAACAACTATCATTGTTTGGAAAAGGCTGACTAAAATGCATAACCGTGAAATCAAGCAGTTTAATCATGCACGTAATCAATATGTTGGTTGTTTTATTAGTGGCCCAAGCTTAGTGTAGATGGTAACTCACTTAATTGTTGAAAAGCATACAACGCACTCTTTTGGCTTGCCCAGGATCATCAGCTACCGATGATGTTAAGTCATGCGTTTATTGACTAGTAGCTTGATCAATAATTCATGGTTAATCCAAAAAGATTCATGATATATTGGGCCGTGCTTTAATCTCAAAGTTCCTTACTTTCCAGGTATGGTTAACAGTTTTACCTCAATCAGAAGCTCAACGTCGACTGTGTGAGAGAAACAATCTAAGTCCAAAGGCGGCATCAGAACGTCTTGAACAACAAGCTTCTGCTGTTGCAGAGGTAACAGGTGGGTACACTTGGTTTGAAGCAGGTCAATATCATTCTTATAAAAGCCCGATTGATTATGCGCACGTAATTCTGAGTACGGAATGGGATCCAGAATGTTCACAGTATCAAGTTGAAAAGTCTTGGAAAGCGTTACAACAAAGATTGTAGTTAACTACTACAATTCAGTGAGTTCCCTCTACCACCAATTTTTAAATTACCTGTTTATTAATTTAACTCTATTTACTTAATAAACTGAATTTCTGACAACTAATCTTTTTTACCGAACAAATAAGAAAACAGATATGGCATTATAACTAGTGTTGAATTTTCACCTTGATTTTTGCTACGAGTTAATATTTGTATGTTCGTGCATAATAAAGTATTAATATTATTTACAATTTCTTTTGTTTTAATTATAAAATATCGCCTTAAGCTATTGGGAAAACATTCTCCTTATTATGTGGATTGCCCTGTAGAAAATTGTCGTCATTGTAAAGCAACATTGAATTAATAGGTTATTGTGAACCTGTTTGAAAAAGCAAGTATATTCTTGATATGCAAACTGAAATTTCATAACATGAATATTAATCCGCTAAACAGGACCTATTGTCCTGTTGACGTAGTTGATTGAGACAAAACTTACAATTATCGTGGATGAGGTTTAAGAAAGAAGTTAAACTATGGACTAGCATGATGTGGTACTCTCTCTTGACTGGCAACTCCAACGGTTATCTTGTCCTGGGTGGCGGGAATATGAACTCTAAAAGTCATACATCTAACCTGTCCATGGTTTCCGACTGAAAGGTGCGGGGCTCCGCAGGGGGGCCCAAACGTTAACACTTCTGGAGATTGCGCAGTTAGTTTACTGATCATACACTGTCAAGTCGTCAGATTCTCAAAGTTGAGGGGGTTGCACGAACTACTTTATGGTGAGTTTATAGCCTTAGAATGAGACTATATGTATTAATGAATGAATTCTTACTTATTACATCCCAGTTATTAATTGCGTACATGCTGGTAGCTTACGTAAGAACTGTAAACATTAACAGTGATGTCCTCTCAGTACTGATAGCGAAATAAATTAGGTCGGGATTTTAACTGATCTCTAACAGACCCATAGAGAGGACCATCTTATCAGTTTTTGTTAAAACAGTTGCCTTATCAGACAGCATTAATTTCAAACTTCATAACACTGATATTAAGTTATGCCAACATTATATTACTGCTAGTGAATTATCTGCTTCGAGACGAAGCATAGAGTTCCGCATAAACAACTAGGTCATTTGATACTAGCTTTCTTTAATGCACATTTTTTTTAGTAATTCCTTTTTTTCAGTGTTGTAGAGTGCAATAACTTAAACAATAAGTCAATATTTTTGTCTGTTAAATCCATCATACCCTAGGGATCTACAGAAGAAAGGAAGTTTGTTTGTTTAACTTTGGACAAGGCATGGACATACATTCCCAAAGTATGAAGTAACATAGCAGTTTGATATCAATTAACGTAGGCTAGCAGTACTCGAAAAATAAGAGAATTACTGCAATTTACTGTCTAATGTGTAGAATGTTTACAAAACTAGTGTTTCCCCATAAAATTGCGAGTTTGACGGTTTTCCAAGTTAGTAAGTCTAGCCTCACTGATTTCAAGAATAATATTCTTTCCTGCAGAGCCTCAAGTACAGTTAGAACAAATTTTTGTAAATACGTGTATACACAAGTAAATTAGAAACCGATACATTAAGCAAGTCTGTGTTTCGTTTTACATATAGAGAATTAGTGTAATTGCATAACCAACACAAGTAAAAGGAGAAAGGGTCAGTGTTTTCGTTCCACTTAGTGAAATAGACCAGAAGTACAGTTTCGAAAAGTCAGTGACTCCTTTGTGTAATTACCAAAGAAACTCCTTTAAACATCTATTTAGAATAAAACGGCACTCTGAATGGCGAAACGAGGATAGTTCAGAGCAATCTTTAGAGTTGACTTTTCAACTGAATGTTAAGTAGAAAACGGTAACAGCCTAAAATCTTCCCTTGCAAAAGAAATCTAGGAAAATACTTTACCCTCTATTATATTGGTAGCAATTTGATCTCTTTTCATTCTTAAAATGATCGTCCAATAATTAGTGGTATGTGAGATTTAGATAATGTATTTACGAAGTACAAACTTATGTACTTGACTTTAAACCACGTACTAAGTGTGTGAGTTACTACTCGGTTACTGATATATCAGCCTAAGTTGTGATTAGTTTAGTGAGAACGGAGAAGGACAGGCAACAGTCACATTCGAGTGACTTATATATTTTTCTACTCTTATATGTTCGGTTTTCCATCAGAAACTGCTTGTGATCGTATCAAAATAATATACGCATCGCGTCTGACTCATCTGGTTTTTTGTCGCTTAGTCGGATCGTCGTGGATCTAAGTAGACTATTAAGGCTTACGCTGGGATTAGACATTAGCATATTGAATCACGTGTACAAGTAGTTGGGAAGCACAACCGTCGACCACGTATCCGCAACAGTTGCCCAAACTGAAGTAGATGGGGCGAAATGATTTGAACGTACATTGCACATAGATAACTGTTGCCTCGAATTACAGTGCTTTTCACATCAACTGTAAAGCGGAAAAAAAAATCAACAATCTGACTCTAACATTGCATCAGCTTATAGTATTGCTGCATATTGTTTTTCTTTTCAGTAGACATTCTAACTAATAGAGGCTTATGTGATGACAGAAGATGGACTGGTGACCAGTTATAGTGCATTCAATATTTATCCAGTTTTAGTTCACATTTTCCTATCACTAATACTGTAGCTTTCTTCAAAATGTGCCGAAAGGAACTCATACACATCTGTAGCTTACATAAAGTTAAATGACTAGTATCTTCAAACCCTGTACATATATATACAAAAAACATTGTGGAAGCATTGTTGTTTTAGTAAAATATAAACTTATTTACAAAAAAAAAACTGTATAAGGATTACAATGAAAAAAACATTTAGCATCATTCAACTTATTATTTTAGTAAAGAAAGCCGCCTCAAATATGCATATAAAGTGGGGGTAAAATGAGAAGTTAGAAAACGATTCATGAAACACTTAATAAGTTTGCAAAAATATGTCCAATCTAATGTGCATTTATATATAAATAGGTAATTTGCATGCAGTGAAAGAGGTTCTAGTAGTTCTAGACAAATAGAAAGTAGGCATGTATGAGTGAAGGCTCATGTTGTGGAGTGCTTAGAGAAAATTTCTAAGAAACTGATGGTAGTTTTCTTCTATTATCATTTTAATTATATATCAATGAGTTGATAAATGAAATAAGCTTGTAATTATTTTCAGTAGTTACTGCTTCACATATTTAATCCTATAAACACATTTGTATGTGTAAATTGATAAAATCTGGATTTAGCAGTTAGTTGGGGGTAAGTCAGGCCATACTGGATCACTATCAATATTGGGAACTGAGCCTAAACTTTGATCGCTTGCTTGTTGTATATTTTGATATGATAGACCGTGTTGAGGTCGTACCGATGGACTACCTGATAGAGTAATGATACCACCACCGCCTCCTGCTATTTGTCCACTTGGATAACGTATTATGTGTGATTCACTTCCTGATAGGTAAACAGAAGCATTTGTGTCTCTGCTTGATCCAGGTGTTCCTACATTTTCATCATCTTCTGTGACATCTGTAAAATGTGCTGAAGGTACTCTACGTCCATCTGAAGGTGTTCTAATGATACCAGGCTCACAAGATGATAAACTGGGATACAAAGAACCGCGTTCCGTGGAATTTCTTGATCCTGATGGAGTAATTGAGTTATTAGGAAACGTTGTCGGGACAAATGAAACATGTGGCAGCTGATATCCAGGTAAATACCCAGAAGTAGAGTAAATACATACATCTGGTGGAATTGATGACTGTGTAGTGGTGAACGTTTCGTCGTTTTCAGTACCGACACCAAGAGTACTACCTTCCATTCCACGTTGTGAACTATAGCCCCGACTTGAATCGTGATTTTGTCGTTGTTGTCGTCTTCTATGAAACAGCTCATGGATATAAAGAGCACTTACTGACATATCTGCTGTCAGAACATCAGTTACTCCACAGCGACGGCCTCCTACACTTCCAATGAGGCTGTTATTAAAACCTATGTGTTGACTCAAACCGTCCTCTATTTGTGAATTATAAGGCTGGTAAAATGGAAGACCCACGTTATCAGGCGGAATGCAGTGCCGAAGCCGCCATCAAGCTCATGGTTATAGGAGTAGGTCCATCAAGCATAGAATAGTTAAATATAGCTGGACCAAATTGTGATCTAATCATTTCTGTATTAGGTTTCTGTAACACCGCATTCTTTTCTGGAGAAATTTTCGCAATATTGTAATTTTTGTACATAGGCAATGTGTTATTATCACCATGAGGAACTTTTCTTACACCAGGTTCTAGAACCTGAGGTTCAGGTAACGTCTAGATTGGAACGATGCATTGACTGGGATCCTGAACTTCGCATAGATTCGAGCATGGCTCCTACAACACCATAGGTATCTCCAGATACTATTCCAGAGCCTGGTAAATGAGAAATATTTTTAAGGACAGTACCTGAACTTTCTGTGCAAGTATTAGGAAGTTGAGCATGTGTACTTCGATACATACTAATTGCTGCACTTCCTTGTGTTCCATATAGAGTTGAGAACATTCCTGGACTTGGTTGTGAAAGAGTATTGTTTTTACAGTTATCTTGGAATTGCCCCAACTGTTGTTGTTGTTGTTGTAGATCCAATAACGCTTGGTTTCTGACTGACTTCAGATAAGCCAAACCATCAGGTGGAAGTCTCCAAGAAGGATTAGTGAGATGGAAGTGCATAAGACTAAGCTCAATTTTACCACCCGCAGCACTATGATGAATTGAATCATCATGATTAGAGCCTACAGTAGCTTCATTTAGTTCAGTAGGATTATATACTGGAGCAGTTTTTTCTGCCTGTTTACTAGATTTCGTAGTTTTCTTTAAATAAGAGTGGATTTCTTTAGTATGATCATCATTATCTGTCTCACTCTGATCATCACTACCACTTTCTGCATTTGGTTGCCACATAGGATCACCATGACGACGTATATCTAACTGTGCAAAACTGCACACATCTCCAACACCGGGAACCTCAACAGTGTAGTTCCGAAGAAAGTCAACGATTTCAAGCGTGTGATTAGGGAGAATAAATATAAGAATTAGAGGTGTAATAATGGGTGAAAATAACTCCTCTAACAGACCTACCACACGATATTGAAACAGCTGTGAAAATTCTGATCTCACTTGATATGTACCAGCTTGTTCTTTCCAATGATCCGGCATATAATGAATACGCATTAATGTTGACACTAATAAACTACGTGGACAATAAACCATATTCTCATCTGGAATTAACGAAAGACATGCTCTAGCCAACAAACCACCACCAACGAGAATAGCCAAATAACCAGATAAATGCATTATTTGTTCACGTATAAGACCAGCAACCAAAAAGGCTACTGAAGCACCACCGAAAATGAAAGCACCTGTTTCAGCTACAACTGTAAGTGGTCGTGATATAAAACTATCAAGATATCGGGAAGCTGGAATATATGCTTGTTTCAATCGTGTCTCGAATTCATGCTGTAGTTCATTGAAATGTCGTAGATACAAGCGTGCATAATTAGACCAACAGGCGTCCAAACAGTGTAGATGGTTGATATCTAAAACGTTCTGCATTGGCACAAATAAATGCTATTAATTGAGCAAGAAAGATTACAGGTGCCATAATGAGATTGAAGAATCCAAGAATACGTATGCGAGCAGCCAGTTCAACAGCTAATTCACGACGTTTAGTAACCCATTTATAATCAGCTCTTAGCTGCCAATAATTATGAAAAGGTGACCAAGGTGTTCGAAATAAGATAAGTTTTAAATTAAACAAATAGCCATCTGGTAAATAGATCAGTTGAGGATTTAAACTAGACGGTAGACGAAATCGAATCGGTATTATGTCTTGATTAATCATTGCAATTAAATAATTCTTATGTCGAAGTATACGATTATAGATATCTAATTCATCTAAATTAGTTTTGTATACACAAAATTGAAAATCACATTGAGATTGAAGTAAACGATGTTGTACATCAGACCATGTTAAATCAGATAATCCGACATCACTCGATGGCATGTTTAATATGTAAGTACAGAATCGTCGAATTTCCCAAAATCGACTTAATCGAACACTAACGAATATTATTTGCACTATAATTGTTATCACAGATCCCACAACTAAAAGTGATGCAGAAAATGGTAATGTTGCCCAGCATTGATTTGGTGGTTGGAATACATCGGACCAACTTTCAACAGATAAACTGCTATCTGTTAGATAACTCCATCTTGTACAAACAGATAATTCGATTGTAATAAAAATGACAAATACAAATTTAACAAGCCATAATATTTGTGTCAAAAGAATCACCTGAAAATAAAATAGTAAAAAATAATATAATGATTAATATACATAATTGGCAGCCAGTACAGTTTTCCATGAACATATAAATCATTTACATACACCATATGACTTAAAAATACTTTTTAAACTTAATGAAATTAATGACAAACAGTAGTTAGAAAATATTTCTGCCAAATTTTTGCCAGGTGTATAAATCATACAGATATCATACATTTTAACGAGGAATTTACTATTGAGTAATTGATTTTAACGGTGAGAACATTTCTATTCAGGTCTTTATCAACTATATTGCGGTCAAAGTCTGTTTCCTTTTATGACACGCTGATATCCTCCTGGTAATGTTAGATTTTACGAACTAGTTGGTTTAATTACGAAAATTTCGCTAATGTTCTTGACAACATCAATAGCGTTCTGATTGTTATTTCACAAGTATTAAGTCAACTCATTTTTTTGACGTTATTTCGGACTGATCGTCTTCATAAGTCTTATTATTTTTATGTATTCTCTAGTTCCTGGTAGCTTTTTTCGGTTGATCTTTGGTTAAAAGACTAATTGACTGATGCACATTATTTTAAAACCCTTAAGAAATAATAATGCTCATAAACCAATACGATTAGTGTGTTCAATTTTATACATGGCAGGAAAAGCAACAGAGGAAGACAGGAATTATATAAGCTGGGAGAAGTACTATGCTGGATAAAGTAGAGGGTCTCTCCATCTATACACATGCTAACAGACTGTCGGAGAAAAGGCATGATTAGTTATCACTCATACCAATTTATATACATACAGGTAAGTACAGACATCAATTTATTTGGGGTCATTTCAATTTTTGGAACGAGGGAATTCCATGAGTGCCAAAGGAGTCCTAGAAGCATGGGATTCAGATTGATCAGCAATCAGTGGGATGGGGGGTGACTTGATAGTTTAGACGTTTGATTATCGATCCGTAGGTAGTAAGTTCGAATCTTCCTTCATCGACATCGGTTTGAGCAGTCAGGTAGACTTACTAGCACTCACATATAAAGTGAGGCTCAGAGAAAATACATGAATCTGCACGTAGTAATTGGGTAGAGTCATCATGAACAACTATCAATAGAGAAAGACATCTATCCGATCAATCAAACCATACATCAGGTCAGTCAATTACAGTTCAGTATTCAACTGAACAGAATCAACAAGAACAAAAAGATATAAAGATAATAAGATTCATATACACAGCTAGTCCGAAACAGGGTCATCGTAATGAATTGATTTATTACTTGTGAAATAATGGTCAAAGTGTTTCATTTAATTCATTCATCAAAAAAATAGGAACCGGGCAAATACGCCCATAGGTTCAAGTTACCATATCACATCAGCATTACGAGATTACAGAGGTAATACAATAACAGAATACAGGAGGGAGAGAGTAAAGTAAAGGTGTGTAGAAAAGAATAATGGAATTTAAGACCAAGATGAAGGTAAAGAGTAAATACACTTGTGCCACTGTGGCCGATTCTGAGCCATGTCGCCCAGTGTTTCCAGCCATTCGTTGCAATTATCATGCGGACCCAAACCAGGTAACCTGCATCTACCAACAGGGCTTAGACCGACAATTAGAGACTTTATGGACTGATGGCATGTTCTGATTTGGCCAGCCCTACTCTTCTCCCATCCTATTTCAATCCTAGCCAACATCGCGCGATGAGGCAGCCGGTGGTTGGGCATGAGCAATACATGTCCCAACCATCTCAATCGATGAAGGTTAATGACCTCTTCGACTGATTTACGATATTTCCCGAGAACCTTTTGCATAACCTCAATATTACTTACTGTTCCATGATATACGAGCGATGGTACGAAAATTTCTATGGTCAACTACCTGAAGTCGACGCATATCTTGGTTTTTCGTGGACCACGTTTCGCGGCCATATGTTAAAACGGCGCGGACTGCTGAGCAGTACACCCGACCTTTCGCCTGCGCCACAAGTGGCGTAAATTGGTAAATGCCAATTGGGCTTTCTGAATCCGTGCTAAGATTTCATCAGACACCGACACACTAGGGGTGATGAGACTTCCGAGATGGGTGAAGTGGCCAACTATCCAATTGCTTCACTCACTATCATTAATGTAGGTGAAGAAGCAGGCCAGTCCTGGAGTAACATTTTGTATTTAGAAGGGGAGAAGCGCATCCCGAATATACTTGCATTGTTATTCAAGGTGATTAGAAGACTGCATAGTGTCAGCGTCTTCACCAAATAGCACTATATTGTCGTATTGGCGTATTGTAAATTGACGAGAGGACTCTCTGAAAGGAAATTAATTTCCAAGGAGTTAAAAGAAGTGTAAGACTTTAAACAGTACATCTATGATGAAATTAAATAAAAAAAGGATGAGGGGAAATCCTGACGAACTCCACTTGAGGATGAAATTTCTAGTGACAATTCGCCAGAGACTCTAACTCGATCGATGGTGATCGAGTATAGAGCCTTTATAAGGTTTATATACTTTTGAGGTACACCATTTAGTGACAAATACCCTCACAAGACTTCACGGTCTACGGAGTCGGAAAGCTGCTTTGAAGTCAAGAAATACAACTATAGTCGGACGTTGGTACACATGTCAGTGTTGGAGAATTTGGCGCAGGGTAAATATTTGATCAATGCAACCACGTCCAGGTCTGAAACCATCCCGGTTTTCCCGACTCTGCTGTTTTCTAGTGATGGGTAAACACCGAATGATCATAGAGGATAATAGTTTCGATACTATATTAGTAAAACTGATTCCTCTATGGTTATCATAAGAGGATTTCTGCCCCCTCTTGTAAATTGGAACGATCAGTGAACGAGACCAATTAGATGGAATGATGTTCAGTTCGCAGGCGTCGGCTAATATATCACTCAACCTACCAGCTAAGACTGGAACCACCATCCTTAAAGATGTCAGTAGACAACCTATCAGGTCCTGCTACTTTACCTCGCTTCAAGTTACTTATAGCCTTTTCAATCTCACTAAGAGTTGGGGGACCTGTGTCAGTTTTTCATTCAGGTTGCTTGGGAATAGTAGGTAAGCTAAGAACAGCTAGAGGCCAGTAGAACTGTTCCTGAAAGTGTTCCACTTATCGCTCCAACTTTTTAGATTGAGAGTGAATCATAGACCCATCCTTTTCCGAGACAGTTTCACTAATCGCCGATTTCTCAATACGGGTGTCCTTAATAAGTTAGAACAGCTGTCTACTATTGTCTGCCACTGCCGATGCTTCCATTGTTTTTGCTCTTGTTGCCCACCACTGTTTACGACCCTTACGCAGACTCTTTGTCAGTCTACGTTTTAATTATCATTGCTCTTTACTATTCTCCCAGCCTGCTGGAATGAGGTTTCGAGCCTCCATCAGTTCACTGAAAGTTCCAGAGATCCGTTGGTCTTCATAACCTTTGGATTCAGGTTAGATGCAGATAACGCTGCTGCGTTTAGACCTGCTTTAAAATCGTTTCAAGCTGTTTCAGGATGAACCTGTTGGTTGTGGGCAACTGAATGCCTAGCCAAACGATTTCTAAAAGCAATCTTGGTATTTTCAGTCTTGAATTGATATCTAAGGGGTTTGCCTGATGTGACCTTTCTGCAACCAGCAAAACGTACAGAAGAACGTGCTCGTACTAAGGCGTGGTCAGAAACTAAACACATGCACCAGAATGAGCGGCAGTCCACTATACAGCTTCTCCAACGATAGCTGATGCCTATATGGTCAATTTACGTCCATCGTTGGGTAGATGTTGAAGGTCAGCAGGTTAAACAATGTGTCTCTTTATGCTTAAAGTTTGTGCTAGCTAAAAATAAACAGTAGTCTGAACATAATAGCATCAGACGGTCTCCGTTATCCGTTCGTCGGGCTGGGATGCTTAATAACCCACCTAAATGTTTTCCAGTTTGATTTAGTCTACCGACTTGGGCATTGAAATCCCCTGCTATAATTACTATGTCTGAGCGCCTAGTTTTCTATAGGAGGCTAGAGAACTTCATATAGAACTCGTCTTTCGCTCCATCTGTGCTGCAGTCAGTGGGGGCATAAGCAGAGACGACAATAAGCCATCGGTGTGTGTCCATATCTTTCCAGGTTCATACTGTGCTACGTAGACGGACAGCACATTAATGACTGTCTACAGGAATCCATTCCAGAAGTGCCTGTTCTGCTCGTAAGCTTGGCGCTATGCCTACACCAGCAAGACCACATGAGCGAAGAGTGAATTGTGATGTTCCGCCGCATTGATTAGGTGAGATCAAATAGATGATTTTGCTGGGGTCCTGTATGCGTGTTTTGGAGACACAGCATACATCAACTGCAAGAGATTCTAGTGTTTTAGCTAACGCAGTTTGTTGACTGATTTGACACAACGTATGCACATTAAAAGCCCCAACATGAAGTTCAGGGCGCGGCTTCAGGAGACCCGGCATGGCATTTTGGGAACTCGAGCAACCAGTACAAGTGGCATGCATAGAAGATGAAGTAGAAGAAGTGCAAATAGTAGAAACCAGAGAAGGAGAACGTATTTGATCGTGAACAAAGTGATTTCGAGTGCCGTTAGAGGTATGGCGATGGTTAACACTTTTCGCTGGCCCACACCACGGTAGGGTTCTTCTTGAAGTACCTGAAAGAAAAGTGGATAAAGGGAGGTCTTGATGACCAGAGAGTATGACCGCAGTGCCCTGGGGACAACAGTTTGAAGCCGGTCACCCATATTAATTGTTGCTCCGGTTGTCAGAAGGGGCATCAGCCGAAGAAATTCGCCTTTCATCATGAGGCATCAAACTCTTCGAAGTGAAGACCTTCTAACTCCCTGAGCCACAAATTTTCCCTATCATTACACAGACTACTACCTAGAGAATCAGTAGAAATTACAGAAAGGCAAATATATACGCAAAGCACTTATAACCATTTCTGCAGACCAAACTAGATCTCTTGTAGTTTATTTTCGGCATATGTTTAACAGTTTTACAACGAAAATTCAGTAAACTACATACGAAACCTTTGGTGTATTTTGAAGATCACGTAAACTCAAAACAAATTATAAAAGTAACTTATTTCAAACAGCACAACAGTAACACAAGTAAAATAGCAGTCTTAAGACATGCTTCGAAAATTTGATAAAGAAAAAAGACTGAAATATATGCAGCCATATGACTACTTCAAATGAACAGAATAATGGATAAAATATGTTGATAGTAGGTTAAGAACATTTTGCTAGATGAAGTATTTTTTGATCGAACAAATGCAACACGTGTACACAAATCATAGGACAACAAAAGTGTTCGGTGTTAATATAAAAATTTCGATTTAAAAAATGAGATGAATATAGTTAATAGACCTATTTTTACAAGTATTTGATTAGTTTGATGTGATATATGGACATGAATGAAATAGATATTGTCGCAAATAACTACAAACCATTATGCTTAACATATACTGGAAGTCAATAAGATAGAAACGCAGGGTGAAAAATTACTACACCAGATGCAATCTTGTCAATGGTCGGATGAAAGCAGCTTTACATATTACGGTAATCTAAATACGCACGACGTTTGGAAATGCAAAAGACTGAAAACTGATAAGGAAGGTTCAATAGTTATCAGAATCATAGTAAAGGATAGTTTCATATAAAGATAGCACAACTTCAAATTAACATAGTAATTAATTTAATGTTTCAAACATAACTGGGACTTTACAATTCGAAGATATTTACGAAGTAAGCAGCTAGTGCTCGTCAGTCTACAGAAATATGCGTAAATAACTAAGTTTGGATTAGTATTGACTACAGATTTTCTCATCTCAGACGGACACAGCCACTTTTGAAAAGCATGGCACAAAACCAATGTGACCACCATTAGACCGAAGCTCTGAATTATGTCTTATGACGTTTCAAATTAATGAGTCGCTTGATTTCTAGGAGGGAATTTCGGTAGTTGTGATACTTAAGCAGATGCTGATTTAACCAAACTATCCCGTAATTCGTAATGCTGTCGTACACTTACCATCGCTATAGTTTTTAGTTAGTTATGAAGTTGGAAAATAATGCGTGATATGGAAGCCATTGGAAATCTGCATTTAAAATCTACTTACATCGGTGCAACCTGAGTTCTAGCATCGGGTAATTAACTGGATAAGACTTCACTACATCCAGGTATAGTGTCTGACTTCGGCATTAACTCTACGGTGTCGACAGAATGAAAGCAGTTCTTAAGATCCATAGATAATAGAATACAGATATTTGTGAAACTCTCAGTTCAAAGAAAAGTGTTTGGACCAAATGTTATATTTCAGAATAACATTACGACAGCGGTGAGCACAATTAACCTGAGTCACCCTGAAATTTGGTAAGTGTAGTAATTTCGTCTGTTACAATAGCATTTATACAGCTATCCAACAATTTACCACTAAACATGATTGCATATACAGAAGTTTGTTAGTCTTATAGAAGTACTTTACACCCTGGTAGTGCGAAGTGGATGTCATACTTATAGACGCCGTCAACTGGTCAATAAAAAAGATGACAGCAAGTATGCAACTGCAGTGCTAAAATTTGAAAGTGATTTTCTTTCAGAAATGACATCTAGGCGATTCGCCACCTAGCACTATATTTATAACTGTTTCTAGAACACGGTCAGGGATAAAATTAAAGGGATTAACGCAAATTTATAACTACACTGTGTTCTAGATAGTTTAGGCTCGGCATCCTACGGCATTTTAGCACATACTGCGACTTCAAGACCTTATGAAGTCAGATGGGATAATCAGAACGAGTCAATTTAACTTTATTTTTACGCGTTTCACCTGTTCTGAACATATATGAAGACTGAGCACCAATAATCACACAAATTCCCCAACATTGAAGAGCATTAGTAGGTTTGAGGCAGTTCACTTAAACTATGTTTATAAGTGGGACGGGTATTGAAGCAACAAGAGATACTATCACTTTAATAGCTGATACATCAAACTAACATAGATAGTGTAGAACCTAGCAGATATAATGAGTCGATTAATCAAAATTCTAGCACCCATGCGACGAGAAATAATAAATGAAAACGAATCGATGAAATAATATCAGCAATAATTACAGACATGAAAACGGCAAAGTGAACGAGTAATTACAATGATAAAACTATTTTCAACTCTTAAAGGGCATAAAAATGACGATACAGGTTGATAGATACTGAGAATTTGATACGACAGCTTGGTAACACAAAGTTTACTATGACTTTACCCCCAACACCAGAACATTAAACAGTGAGGTTTAATAATCTCATAAAACCACATAGCCGGTAAAGAACGTAGGAACGAACTCCCGAAAGCCGAATTATATAATTAGTTCGCGGATCACTCCATAGGCTGTATGACTACAGACATAGACATACGAAATAACATTCTGAAAATCCAGTACCAAGGACACTACGAAGTACATAAGGATTAGTCAATTCAATGTTATAAAGGATGATAACTGGAACATTCACAGCTATTTATACATGACAAAAAATTACAACGTTATTTAGGATCTTTTCAAGAAGAATCTGTTTAATACAATTAGTTATGTTATGCAAAAACTGAATTCAAGTCAAGGCTAACAATGCATATATTATCTATTGCTTTATACGACACCGTGAATGTACACACACCCCATGATATTAACTGGGACACGTTTACGAATGTACTAAGTATAATTAAACTTACAGTAAACCCTCCACTCTGGTGGTATTTATAAATGTCTGAGAAGAACTGATCTAAGTTCTGAATGTGGTCCCATGCTCCTGGCTTGCTCTGAAAATTGGAATTTGTTCTGGGATTTGGATCCGAATGTGTACGATCGTCCTCACTAACCAAACATTCATACTTCCCTTGGCCGACAGGAAACATTACAAACTACCCAGACATTGTAGCGGCGCCAATTGGACTGCCAAGGTCATTCTAGAGCAACTGATCAAGACTTCAATCTTCAGTTATAAGAAATACAGTTAGTTAGTACGTACTTGCTCTAGTGTTCATTTTTTTATCTAGGTGACATAAGTTTAACTATTACTACACAGTTGCATTAAGATGGATAATAATTTTTGGATTATTGTGACGTAGCATCTTTTGGGTGGTTACAGCATTAAATATCCACTAAACCTGTATTATCTTAGCTAAAGTTCATTTCACCACATGATTTGAATATCGAATGTGATATGCATCGCTCCTATAAGCTACTTTGGAAGGGTTGGATGATATCTATAATTATATAAGCAAGGAGGAATCTAGTATTAAACTTGGCTTATAGGGCACCGACAAATAATAACGGAGTCTTTTGTAAAAGAGACATGCTTTTTCGTGATTTACATGACACATGTCGCTTATTTATCCAAGACAACCGGCTTACAAATATGAGCAGAGCGACTCTCATAATGATTGATGTACTTTCTATTATTTCCACACCAAGTTCAGTGCCTAAAGACGCTGAGTAATTATGTTGTAGCGGTAAATAATCCCTAAAATAAATGGTCTCATAGGCTTTCGACACTGATGCTGACTGTGTCTTTTAACGGACACAACTAGTTGAAGGCGCGCGCTAACGTATCGACACCATATCACAACTCAAATCACCGTGGGTAGCATCTATTTCTAGTTTACCAGCCTAGACGTTGCTATCCCATTGAAGCTCTGATTGTTATCAAATATCATTTCTCTTCCATCCTTCAGTGCCTTCTGATTTCTTCTTATTCGTGAGAGTCGGTCCAAGTGATAGAAGTGGCTCCGGTTGTACGACAAGCGTAACTTGGTCATATACCCGGGTACACTTCAATGCCATTTAGTCCCATAAAATCAGGTTCTTTTTATTGCAGCCTTATGGGCACCGTTGTTGCCACTGATGTCGTTTTCTGTCTACACCATCTCTCATTTCCAGTAAAGAAATTTTAGTTTTCAAGACAAATAAAGACATATACCATTCCCCGCTAGATGTTTTACTCCAAGAACTCCATGAGAGGAAACAAAAGATTGCTATTAGGCTTTTTCAGCCTTAAAAGCCCAAACAGAGAACACACCGGACAGTAGAGAGAGGTTGAAGGATTTAATCCCTGTTAAAACAGGTTTTTAATGGTAAATAATTTTATACATAAATAGTTCCATAGGCTCTAGTCATTGATGCTGACCTTTTTTGTTTTAGTGGACACGGTTAGTTGAAAGTACTCGTTAAATCATCACCATCTGATCACGACACGACACAACGTGGGAAGCCACCATCCCTCTAACTGACTATCCTAGACATAGCTATCCCATTAAGGCTCTACTCACGATCAAATATAGCTTCTTCCACATTCCTCACTGCCTTCTGTATCACTCTGATTCGTGCGTGTGTGTTTAATTGTTAGAAATTGCTTTGGTTACACGACAAACGTTACTTGGTCAAATAGCATGTGCACTTCAGATTGTTATAGGTGTATATTGTGACCAAATTTTTCAAAGCTAGTTATATGTTCGGTTTGACAGGTAAGTGTTATCTGAGCCTTTCTCTATACTTTCACTTAGGTATGGTAATCCAACTGATTCACCCTGAACTAGATAAGTCAGATACAACAGATATATCATGAGCAGTATGTAGTGAGAAATTATATATACAAAATAGAAAGGTTAGTATATATATGTATATATATATATAACAACAGTCAAAATATCTGAATATCTGTCTACCTTTATTGTTAATTAGTCAACCATAGTTTTCAAGGATGGTATATCATAGAGAGAAAGCTACAGGTTTTAAGTTCACTCGATGTATGATCGAGTTACGTCTGTCGCATAACCAGAGCAACTTCTAATGACAGAACCTACTCGCACGAATAAGAATAGATCAGAAGGCAAAGAAGGATCGAGAAGAGGTTATATTTGGTCGTGTGTTAGAGCGCTAATGGGATAACAACGTCTAGGCTGATTAACTAGAGAGCTATCTGCTTCCCACGCCTAGTAGTGTTGTAATCAAGTGGTGAAGCGTGACCAAGCGCCTTTAACTAGTCGTGTTCCCTAAAACAACCATGGTCAACATCAATATCAAGAACCTATGCAACTATTTATTTTGGGGATTATTTACCACTGCAGGTTTCAAGGCTATAACATGTTTCACAACAATATAAAAAGACCGTTCTAGGCATAAGTTTGTGTTATGTTTTTAGGCGGATGAGACAAACGCGTTGATTTTAATTGTCTTAGTAGGGTTCACGATGCAATCTTTAGGGTAGCCGGATTATATGCTTTATCCCCTCGATAGTTGATCCGATTAATGTGAGCGCTATCTCTGATACTTGTACTTCAGTCGGATACCACAGCTTTGTTCCTTCCCAACTCACAGCTATCCCAAAGGACTAGACTTGTAATAAGATTGCATTGTGAAGCGAACTTGAGACAATACTAGAGAACGATATTTAGATAAATGCCTCGATTTTTATACCGACTAATTTACAGTTACTATTCATCAAGTGAAATCAATATTTCATTAATACAATTAATGTTATCAAACTGTACTCAGGAGTAGGACTCACATTAAAAGTAAATCAACGTAATGATAACTTACAATCAAGCTTGCGAAAAATCAATATAAACTCTTTTGCTTGATTGGATCAACCATTGTATTTTTGTGGATTTTGAATCCCTTACAGTTTAGTACCCTAATACTTAAGAATAGTTAGGATGAAAAGGTTGATACCTACGATTATAGCGCTTTCTCTTGAAGAATTTCTCCAAACTCATTGGGTCTACAATTGTCTGTATAGTGCAAAGACTACTGACACAAGACGAAAATAAACGGTTAATACCAAGGATTTATTTAGAATAAATACAAAGTATGAATAAAATAAATCGAATCCCATAATTTCGATATCATCTGTAGGAAGATAACCAACTACAAGATAAGCAAAATATAGTGTGGATCGAAGGAGCAGAAATGCATTTCGTGTCCAAAGTTTTGTCGAACGTAGTGGAAGATATAATCAAAGGAAAGCTGGTATGTTCAGAAATGCACATGCTAATAAAATAGATAGGCGGATAGTTTGCGTTCGACGATAATAATTAGTATTTATTAGCTTGTCTACTCAGTGCAAATTCATATCATTAAGTAGGGAACCTCACGAGGAATCTGTTATTAAAAACCATAAATCCCTTAATTTACTTCTCGAATTCTGGCCTCTCTTTTGACAAAACGCATCATGATCTTGTTAAAGTAGAACGTAAATAATTACACACACAAAAGAAATTATAGAGTAACTACAAAAGAAATTCCGGAAGCTTGGCATAATCATAATTGTCGGATCAAAATTAAAGAGAAGCGTAATTGGTCGAGACTGGTGTAACACATTTAGAATTTTACCCTACCACCTAGTTCTGATTATCAGGCTATTTTATGTTCTAACTCGTGACTATTGCTCGTTGGCAGTAGGATTTTCGATAAGCTGAATGAATCATCGTTATACATTTTCCTTTTGCTCTTTTTCCTTTAATCTCATTCTGGGTTTGCATCTATCTAGACCTCCCTCACATAGGGCGATATTTCCAAAGGTGAACTGGATCGTATCAGAAGCTGCTGATTATCTTATCTGCTTTTCTGTGTGAAAACAAATCACTAGCTTTTTGTATCTTTAACACGTCGAACCGGAAATCATTTTCCTATTTTTCATCGTTTTAACGTAAACCCCAAATTCACAGAAGCAAAAACATGAATATCTAAGGCAACTGTTATACGCAGGAATGAGTGCATTCTCCTTTAATTTTATTCTCACGAAACGTCTCATTCTTCCAAGCAAATACAGTCTCTATGACTTCTACGTTTAATCAAATATAGTATTTTTCCTAATCATAATTATCATATAGCTTTCTGAATAATACAAAAATAGTTAGTTGTCAAGGTATATGTAAGTTGGCAATAATCAGGAGTGTTACAAACACACCAACAGACTCCTCATTGTGACGCCAATTAATTAGCACGCCATTTTCATCATTGTCTTTCTTTAGTCGTCTTTAAACAACCTAACGGTATTAGGTATCTGAGACGGACGACGTTGCGTGTGGTAAGGTTGGATATTCTACTGACCTGACAACCTTAAATGTTTTGAGAGGTTTGTCAAATCTGTATCTTTGCACCCAAACGTCACGAAATCGCTGTACACCACGTGACAAAAAAAATAGACGTTTTTTTGTTTGCATTAGGGTGCAAACCTTCAATAACACTGAGCTTAGATATAAATGGTAATATGCATCATTGTCAGCCTCAAAATGATTATATGAAACACTATCCTCTACCATTATATAAACTGTTATGACGTAAAAACTTCCATACTTGATCGATGTATGCGATCAATTAACAAATATGACCCTGTGCTCACGAGGTCAAAATCATAAGCGCCAGTGAATGAATAGCTGCTCTCTGTATGTCTACCCGATACCCAACCATTCCCAGTCCAGAATAGAAAGAACACAGGCCGATGAATCTTTAGAAAAAATTTGCATTATATTGCAGGCATTTCTATATGTATTTATATATACATACACAAACCAGACCGCACAGTCAACTTACTAGAAATGTAACATTAATGCAAAAGACGGGAGACAGTAGTAATAAATAGAAGTGACGTGAACAAAACTAATTAAGTGTAGTTCATGAATAAGGGATAATGAACTAAAAATAAATATGCCAAACGGGCGGAGAGAGCATGAGGGACATAATTATGACAGGAATAAAGCGTTTACATTACACACAACTAAAATAAATAAAATAGTCCTCTAAATCATAGTCCTAAACGTTTGGTACTTTCTTCTAGTCGTCCAGCATGGCATAAACATAGCTCAGTCCTATCGGTTGAGCACGAATATATTCATTTCAAAAGGTAGCAATTTATAATTAATACTTAGCTGAATAAGTAACAATCAAACGTTTTTTATTTCAAAATAAGCTGAAAATTTTTCAGTACGTTATGCAGTATTAACATAGAAAGACAGTTACACACAATCAATTATTTTTTATTCGTAGTAGTATTTATCATTCAAGCTGGTGAATATGTGTGCCATGAATGCCTCCCTACTGTGTAAAACTTAGACAACACATTTGAGCATCAATTTAGTTTTCGCATGTGAGTGATTGTAAATGATCTTATTGGGCTTCTACCCATGGTTGTTTTGCTACGTTTTTTAGCTTGCAGACTTTTAGGTAGTGTTTGAATCATAGTTGCTTGCTTCTTCTGGGTTACAATTTAACATTGCTCCGTTGTGGTGGACTCTGAACACTATGGTACCGACAAGGCCCTACAAACAATCATAAGAGGAAATAAATACTATGTCAACAGTTAATTTAAGTATACACAATAAGTACAACGATTATGAGAATTTAGTTTACTTGAATAACAGCAATATTTGAGGGCAATGATGGGTTCACCTGATGACCACCAAACGTACGCATAAATCCAAGTTTTCAATTCGTTCGTTATAGTGAGTTTAGCCAAGTCTGTAAGTAACCGCATATTTAAGTGACAAATACACACCCACAATTCATAGGTCGGGTGTATATATTTAAGGTTGGTAGCGATGAATATAGAAAAGTTATATTAGTAATAAGCGTAAATCTGACAAACACAAAATCAAAACAAGCGGGGAGGGTAAGTTACGTCAATTTCGGTGCTCAATCATGCTATAACATCCGAGACGTAAAATAATGGATATGTAATAAAAAATACTCTCTAGTATGTTAAAAGGGGAAGGGGTATTACCGATTGCTACAGACCGCTCACCACTGACTTCTCACTCAGTCGCTTACTGAATAAATGCGTATAACACCAAATCTGCCCATATTACAATTAATTGATGAAAGCACCTTATTTGTAAGCCTAATCTGTTATCGTATGTGAGTATATTAATTCCAGTAACACAGATTAAAGTAAGGTAATAATCAAGTTTTAACTTCGGAATACAAAGCACATTTAAAGTAAATATGCACGTAGACTTAAAATATCAGTGGTTTTTAATTGTAGTTTCAGCTTTCAATACAAAACATAAACAATCTGTTTTTGAGGTTTATGTATCAGTCACGTGATAAATAAAGTAATTAAGTAATGCACCAAAATTCCGAATGTTGGACTTCTCAGAAGTGGGCACCCACGATTACGTCGGGAAATCCAACATAAGGTCTTCGGGTTTGCGGACATTTAACATTCTCCCACTGCATCGCATTCAGTAATCACTTTGCTAGTGATTGGCTTCAATACGTCATTCAAATTCTAATAAGAAATCAAGACTAGTGGAATTTAGACATGTCAGTAGTGAGACAGTCATCACCAGTGACAATCAGTGATTGTCGCGCAATATTACAAGTTTTACAGAAAAGAGAGTTCTATCGTAAGATGCCGGCCCGAAGGTACGGATAGTTGGGCGTTTGACACGAGACATGAAGACCGTGAGTTTGATTCTGTAATGTGATGATAAGTGCACATTCTTAAGGAGGCTCATATGAGAGCAAAACGACATTTCAGCGCTCCCTGGTTTCCATTGATACCTAACCAACATACATCAGCGACGAACACGAACAACTTTACTAACAAATTAATTAATTCACGACCTACATATATATTATGAATAACC
The DNA here is from genome assembly GCA_025215515.1 of Schistosoma japonicum. Classification (NCBI taxonomy): domain Eukaryota; kingdom Metazoa; phylum Platyhelminthes; class Trematoda; order Strigeidida; family Schistosomatidae; genus Schistosoma; species Schistosoma japonicum. The sequence goes on along the minus strand of CM046064.1, from coordinate 31,106,777 downwards.
ATTTTTTATGTGCACGAACACATTGATTATTTAGTCAGTAGACGTCGTTTTCTGTGTTCATTATAGATGTTTTGCACACACTCAGATACACGTTAATACTAATTTGATTAACAAGTGTTATTTCTGATGGGGATTCAGAACCTTCAAAAATACAATAGTTCACTAAAAATCAAGCGAAAGGAGTTGCAGTGAATTTTTGTAAACTTGCATTACATTAATCCACCTCAATGTGAGTCATAATTCAAAGTAGTTGTAATGATATTTAATTGTATTAATAAAATGTAACGTTTTGTACACCTGTTATATTAGTTACTGATTTAACTTCAATGCATAATCATTGTAAATTAATTGACATAAAGTGAAAACATTCGAGTAAATATAGTCTTCTCGTCTCGACTCAGTTTCATCCACAATACAATCTTCACACAAGTCCAACCGTTTCTTTTGGTAACTGTGTGCTGGGAATGAGCAAGTCGTGGTATCCGGTTGAAGTACAAGTATCAGAGATAACGTTCGCACTAACAGTAGCCACTACCAAGGGAATTGTTATGTCGCGATATAAGGCCTACTGCTATACGCGAACTAACCGCAACTCTAATCTGAAAATTTGTCTGCGCCAACTGATAATCATAACCGTGACCAACAACTCGATAACTGATTACTCACTCCAAGCCAAAAGGAACTAGATACATAACCCAGTTACTCTAGATCTATTAGCTATATCGTATCACGTACCATACTAAAATCAATAACAACCCACGCGTTTGTTCCATTCAAGGCATATCATTCATGTTACCTTCCCTATACCAATCTACAAGTAAGGGGATGTAATGTCGAGAACTGGGGAAATAAAAGAGGAAATGCATCATTTGGGCCATATTATCTACCCTAGTGTCGACCTTTACCCCTCTCCTGTCAGAATTATTCCCCCATCTCTTATCTGCCTAGTTCCCTTTCTGCTCATTATATTTAAAATTTTGTCTACTTAACTTCCCCGTGCTCCCCAATCATTACTATTTTTTGATTAGCTTAGAGTGTACAGATATATCTAAAAATCATTTGAATTTATCCAAGACAACTAACATTTATCAAGTAAAACATCATTACTAATCGCCTAATAGAAAGTAAAGGCAAGTTTTGGCAAATATAAACACAGCACTTACTAAAGATTGAAGAGTTAAAATAGTGTAAGTGAAAGACAAAATAACAGCAAATAACTCTCGGTTCTCGGGTTTTACAATATTGTAATAGCTCACTGTCTTAATAAGACTATAATCAACATAAAACACTTGAAACCTATGCGTTTTAATCCCTAAAGTAACCTGTATACAACAATTTAGAAGATTGGGGATCAGCTGACTTTCTCTTTTTAGGCCTTGTCATACAATGTGGAAGTTTCACAACTCTCACCCTTTAGCAAAGTTGAGGTTTATGAAGTATAGAATTCAACATTTTACTGCTTGACACTCATCTCTTAATTCACTTATTTCCAAGCTCTTACCTTGATTAATTAGGACAATATATACAAGCATAACTATATAAACTGAATTGGAAGAAACTCAACTGCATAATGTCGGCTCTAAGAAGACAGCTGAGCAAATAATCGAAAGAATTGGTGTCGTTTACTAATTATTTTGGAATCGAGTTTTCATCCACTTCGTTCATGTTTATTTTGAACAGAATAAAAACAAACTCTTAACCAGGATGAAATAAATTTTCATTGTTTCTTTTGGTTTTATTTAGCCGCTCATAGTCTATATTGATTTAAAATCAGAATTAAAAAAAATGGTTGATCAAACTTACAGACGGCAATTCATCATGAAGTTGTAGTTGATACACATTAAAATAATGCATCTACATGTAAATTATACATACTTAGATATACTGCGACGTTTTGATAGATGTTTTTAGAATTTTATTGGCAGGCCATTATCCATTTTTTATACAACTAGTTTTCATATTTGCAGCGAAGGGTGGAAAATGTATTTTTCTCTAGGCTTTTCTCAACCTTTAACTCATTTAACCTCTAAAGCATTTTAACAATTCGAATAATAATTGTTGTATTCCAAAGTATTGGTTTATACCAGTATATAGGTAAATTTACTGCTTCCCTCTTACAAATCTCCCTCCGTTTGTGACACCTACTTTAGAAGAATGAATACGTTTTGACTGTATGACCCATTACAAGTCTAAGAACTCATCAAAAAGTGAACACCTATTGAACTGGTAAAGTTATTACCTATTCATTAATTACCATACCAGTTCACTGGAATAAACTGTGCATCTTACAGAACTGTCTCATCTGTTTCGCAACACGGTACTTACTAACGTTATCTTAAATGAAATGGACATAAACTTAACATTCTAATGGACAAAAAAGATAACAATATATTTGTGTACTACAGCTATTGAATGATAATTTCAATTAAAGGGTATTTCGTCCTTAATAAATCTGTTCTGTTTCTTAATTGCGATAATATTTCGATACGAGCGAGTCGAGATGATGACTAGCAACACAATAATACAGGAATAAACTTAACTATCATTTGTGCCTCATTCCAGCTATCTAGAGCGAGGAGTCCAGTGAGAGTAGAAATATATATAATATCACATTCAGCCTACAAGACGAATAATAAACACTCTGCTCATGCATTTATATACAACAAATAGATCCTTGAAAAGCGTCACAAAACTAGCGTACTGAAAGAGGAAACAAACCAATGTGACTTAGGATGGTTCGAAATATGAAACAAGAACTGAAAGTAATATTAGGTGCATTGGCACAAAAATGAAAATTTCAAACTTCCATGAAATCAAAATGGCAAAATTACTGGGTTCACTAGGTGATTTATAGGGCTCTAGCGTCCCAAAAATCTCACAATAAGATGCTTTTAATTTCTAATATATATATATATATATATATATATATATATATATATAGTAATGCATATATGTGGTGCCTAGATAAAGTGGCTAATTACCGACATGGATATATCTCCATATTTGCATCATGAAAACTTCAAACTAAACAACACTAGTCTACTTAGCGAAAAAACGTATTTTTTGTATATTAAAAAATGTTATGACATTTGAATAGGGATTTGACGCTTGCTACTTATTGAGAATCAGTAAAGTTTAGTGGATGTACTTTAGCTTACCTTCATTATAAAACCGCGGAGCACTTTTGAGCTGATAACGTCTTACAAACAATTACAAACAGGGACAAACATTTTGTTAACAGTTAGTATAAGCACAAACAATAAGTGTAACGTTAATAAGAACTTAGTTTGTTTGAATCCATAGCAACCTTTGAGACAAATGAGCGATTCTCCAGATGACCATCACATGTCATATGGGTTAATCCAAGTGTCCATTAGATTCGTTATAATGAACGCCAGGGACGTAGAAGTAGGCAGTTACGATGCTGCAACATGAATCAAATATCAATTTAAGCAATCACTGAATGAGACTCAGTGAAGAACGAGGATTAGCGGAGCGACAGCATATTGAAGCTTCAGGAAACAGAAGCACAAAGCGCCAGAGGTTGTATTTGTGTGTAAGACTACATCAATCATACATTTAAACAATGTTAACATTGTATGGATTAGTAACGTATCAATATAAAAACTTATTGCATACGTAAAACCAACAGACATTTTGTGGAGGCTAGTATTAAGTTTTAATTGATTGAATTAATCGCAGATTGATGTTGGTAGGGTAACAGTAGAAATCAGGAGGTAGTGGATAGCTGTTTCGTTCTAGTACAGGAGTTTCCAGCACTGGAAATTCTACTATTGGGTGACGGTCTAGTGGTACAAAGGGTTTGGTATTTGTTTACCTTAAGCCACTTGAGTGGAATCGACGGTGTGTACTATTGTGTCCCGTACCAGGACAAAACAGGTGTTCATTGCTTCCTGTTTTTAATTGGTACTCCGTTAACATCAGTCTGTGATGAATTCAGTCAATAACAAATCCTAAGGAAGTCATCATTTCGAGTCATTTCATTAACATTCAGATTTGCGAAACTCCCTCACCCCTCCCTTTAATATAAACATGAAATTTTAATGAAGGAAAAGGTTTATTTCTAAAAAAATATTGGTTTATTTCAAAGAAAGTAACGTTAACTAGTTATTCTCTTCAATAATAAACTATACAATTCATACAAAATTTGACAAAGAAATACGAGAAAGCAACATCGACAACAACAATAAATATCAAGAATTTGATGAAACTAAATAATTTGCTGTGAATTTAATCAAATTTTTAAATAAACATTTTACTATTTGATTTAATCTTTCAATTTCATTCAGTATGATACGTGAATTATTTACATTAGTACGATATGTTCGTATTTTATCAATTTGATCATTGATCATTGACTCATCTTTTAATGAATCATCTATCTGTAAATTAATTGGTTGTATAAATCGAAATTGTACTGCACTTAAGAAGTAGGATTTATATTTCAGAAGATTTTTGATATAAGATAATAGTTGATTCTGTAAATGAAAGAGGGAAAAAAACAATTCAGATTAAACTAGAGGAAAAAAGGGTGGAATATTATTGAAACTCTTTGTGATATGCCTTTTTCGTTGCTTTGTAATTGTCATCAATTGATCTCTTTTGGGTATTATTATAAACCAGAGAACTCTGAACACATATTTCGTCCTAGTAGGGTACTGCTGAACACTGCATACTCAGAACTCTCAGATGTTGCCAAGAACGGTTAGTCATCGGGATCAATGAGCAAGTGTCCAGTGGTAGAATTCTCACTTCTCTAAATTTTTGATATAACACGATGATCAGTCGATACCACTAGTGATAACTGTTATGCTTCCAATATGTTTGAAATCCACTAGTCAGGATCTCCTGGCGGAATCAAAAGTGCTTACAACTGGAAAGTCTAACACTTGAAAGAAACAACTGTTTTGTATTAATTAATTTTAACTGACACTCAGAAGAGATCATTCTGGGATAAATGCATCAACAAAATTACCTGAACTCAAATAGCCTACTTGTGTTTAGTACTTAGTATGAATAAATTAGCACCAACTGAAGGATCACTGTAGCCTGTAGTTGCTGTTAATACCTTGTCAAATGATGTCGAGTTCCTAATAATTACACGTTTTCTACGTTATGACTTGCATGTTATAACATTACTAGACAACGTACACTTTTGATTACTTCAATGTCAGAATTAAATTCGATTGGTTGGAATAAAGTATCACATACGCTTAGTATTATAGTTTCTATATTAAAGGAGAAACGCTATTCAAGTTACACATTGTTGGTCAAAGATAGTTTTGAAAATATGTGGCATGATTTCATTTAGAAGTGAGAACAACCTCAAGTATAATTGGCGCCACTAGATCCCTGGTACGAAATACCTACATGTCCTTGTAAATTAATATATATACTAATGATTTTATGTGCATTACCATTCATCTTTCTCAATTCAATCTTTCTGTTCATTTAAAATGTTTTCCTATGGATTATGGTCAGGGCTATAATAGGAAGTGTATGTTGCATTGTATATGACAGCAAATAATAAAAACAGCCAGGAAATACTGAGTAACAATTGTTTTATACTAATTTAACGCTCTTTAGTAGTTCATATCCATGATCTCATTCAAATACAGAGCCACAGAACTTTTAGGCCTGACAATTAGTGTGGTAAAGTTAAACCCATGACTAGGGATCGATCGCTTAATTTTTCAAGTTGATAAATCACTTACATGAAAACTGAGTTACTATCATTAAGCTAAATTATTTTATAAGGAATACTCTAACGTCCTCCTCTGCAATATACTTAGTAGCACCTGCTAAATGAAGCGATCTAGTAGTGAGTATCTTTCTCTTTATCTGCGACATTGCAAATTTTTATAATTTTCCTCATTAGTTGACATGTTCAGAGAATATCTCTATGGGTTGACTAGTTTATTGAATGATTAGAGTGTTAAACTTTAGGTATTCTTTGATGTTATTTGTGTTATCACTTTTAATAGATTCAAGAATTTCCAAATAGAAATCATCTTTGCGATTGTGAAGAAAGTTGAATAAATTACGTTTTTTGAAAATTTAGGATAATGTTTTCTTGAAGAATAGTACAAGTTTTACAAGTAGACCATTCAGCTCTAATGATGCATTATCATTGAATACAGATCTTCACTATTTTAAACATGATGATTTTTAAATAAAATCTTTATTGCACCATACAATTTGCTAATCTAATTTAATTTACTGATATCAGAACATTTTTTCATCTTATTCAATCATGGTTTCCTTAGTGAATAATGTGAAAGTTAGTTACATAATCGAAAAACTCAATTACAGTTATGTTTAGTGTATTTACTTGTTATTCTAACACTTAATCGAAGTGTTAGAAATGAAGATGATCAATCAACTGAAACAAATTTGTGAACGTTTATTACGTAAGATAATTGAAATGTACTCTGTAGAACTCTTCAAAGTCAATTTCTGTATACAATGTTAGTTGGATTCAAAACATGATGACAGAAAATTTAACAGTAATGAATTTTATGCATTAAACAATTTATGAAATGATTGTCTGCTACTTTAGCTATTAAGAATAATACAGGGTAGAATATTTCATTTCTGTGTGCGTGACAAGAATCTGTTCTTTTAATTATCTTAGCCAACCTTGTCCAGGAGATGCATAGAAGTGCAGCAGATAAAATATATCAACCTATTGGTGAATAGCTTGTCTCTAAAGTTTATTTATAGCATTTATTTTGATCATGTTTTGATATCTGAGCTAGGTGATCTAGATTCTAAGTTTATGTTGTCTTTCAGGACAACATCCTCTGGGCCTGCTTCATGTACAAAGTAATCTTTCTGATTATCTACCGTTATCACGTTCATGATCGATGCAACGAAGGTTAACGGGAACACACAAAAGCAACAAAATCTTCAAATATGGTTAACCGAAAATGAAGTCACCACAACATACGGATCTACTGTTTATAAGATAATCTGATAGCTCAGTTCTATGTGAACTAAGCGATAATAATATTATGCTGAACGATAGTGAAAGATTCACAGTTAAACCACCTAGCTTATAGAAACCAACGCTACGAAGAACATCCATCTGAATTACAAATCATACTCGCCATTTCAAGATATTATGAATGTAATACGCTCATATTTACTTCCTTCTATTCTATCTTCATTTCTTTACCTGCTATTCTACCATATTTATATAGTTCTTAATAAGATTTTACAGTGAGTAACTCTGTGAATTGGATTTTTTTTTCGGTACAGGAAATACACTTAAATTAACTGTTAACTCGTAATAGGCTCATTGCAATGAAATGTATTCGATCTTACCGGTAGATTATCAGATGATTTGATTAAGTCACTGCACATTTCATTGATTCGATTAAATAATTCCACATTACAATGCGTTGAATTTTCTGTGAAGTCTGTATATAGGTTAATTTTCATCTTGTAACGATGGGAACGTTCTAATTTCCAGTTGAATTCCCCTAGATGTAATTTTAACAGAAAATATGATGCCGATAAATAGTCGCAGTAGGATTGATAATTCTTCATGCGACGGTAATAATTGAAACATAAAAAATAACACTATTTAATAAATTTAAGTAGTTTGCTTTAAAATATTAAAATATGTTAATAAATTAAAGCCTATTTCATGTTGGTTCTTAACATTTGTAAACCATCGCTGAGAACTTTCAACAGCGTACAAATTAGATTGGTCTGAATTGCCAGTTTAGGATATGTGAACTTGTTTAATTTAGTAGGGTTGATTTTGACACTTTGTAACGCTGGCTTCCTTGTTCTATTGCGACGACTATTTATATGAAAAGATTATTTTAGTCCCCTGGTTATTTAAGGCGAACCGATAGTCAGTTGAGCCAGTTATCACTGATGAAATGCGACAGCGTAAATATTTCATTTCTACGAGAAATTAATAATATTACAAATTACCCAGTGGTAATATCACGAATTACGAAACTTGGTGGTGTCGGTTCGAACCCATCAATGAATATCGGCTCTTTTAGGGTTACAGATATATCTTGATGGTACATGTCAAGTAACATGGAATCTTTAGCCTGGTGTACGCGATGTTCAGTCACTAATACCAGTAGGCGAATTACAACTTAATTGATGGAACTCAATAAGTACAAAATTGACCAAAATACATTGGTTGCCCAATCAATGATCAGTTCGTACAAATACATTGTGTCATTACATGAAGTAATTCACTCTGGTGATCGTCACTAAATCGATCGATTAATAGGCGTTAGACATATACTGAAAATTTAGATGGTTATTTTTGCAGAGATTGGTATTTTTATTTGATTGAATACGACACAGATTGTTGCTGGCAGAATACCATTGAAAACCAAGGAGCAGTGAACAGCCATTTCGTTCTAATGTCGAACTCCTCAGCAGTGCGCACTCAGATCTTGCCCAAAACGCTTCAGTTTGGCGAACATTTGACTCTCTACGCTACTAAATCAGCACCCAATGGTAGGATTCCCTCTAATGAGAAGTCGTAACTGCTGGAGTCCAGGCATGTTGTAAGTGAGACAGTTATCACCAGTAACAATGGATGCTTGTCGCACTATATATTACAAATTGATAAAAGTCGGAATTCCACCATTTTATGCTAACCCGGCGGTGAAGAGGGTCAGGTGTCCGTCAACCCGAAGCCCCTGGGGCGGAATCTGGAGTGCACACTGCTGAGGAATTCAACACTAGAACGAAACAGCTATCGAGTGCTCCTTGGTTTCCAGTGGTACGCTTTCAATACCAATCTGTGACGCATTGAATCAAATATACTCAGAAATTAAAACAACGTGAAGCACCATTTGCATCGACAATGATGAACTAACTTGTATAACATAAACTGTTACTAATATTTGTACGTTATATTCATCACGTACTAACTTGACACTATTGCAAACATGACAACTTATAACAGACAAAGAACTTCAAAACAGTGTATACTCACTACCCAATCAATCGGTTGAACACAGTATCTATACTTGTCACTGAGAAAGTCCTGCCATTAGAACTATTTGTTTAATGGTGTATTGTACAATTCTAAATTCAGTCAACTTGTTATAGAATGATATAATAATTCACTGCATTCAAAAGAATGACTGTTTTATTTATGACATATTATTATTAATAACATTTATCTACTTACCTAAGTCACTTTTTAAATGAACTATAGCTTGACTTAATTTCTCTTCATTGTTTTCATATAATGAACATTGAGTAAATTGTTGATAGGTTAAACACAATTCATGTTGAACTCTTCTTACATGGATTATACTGTTATTAATCTTCTAAATATATAATTCACAAGTATTAGTTACAATTAAACAAAATGGATAGTGACTAATAGAAGTTTTATTACTGTTTTCATAGTTGTGTTTTACATTTATGTTTGTTTGTATATGAATATGTGTGTGTGAATGTGGCAGTATATTGAAGAAGGAAGTTATTGCGACTGAATATGAGACAATGGTTCACTGAAGGATAAATTTTTCTGAAGTCTCTGTTCCTTTTATTTTAGACAAAACATAATATACCCGTTAATAAAAAAAACTAAAACAAGTGTCATATAACATATTTGATATATGACTGGCAAGTGGAGTCTAGTACGCGCATTTCGTCCTATTTGGGACTCATCGGTTGGATACACCTGCATCCCAATATTGATGTTCACAGTGGAATTCGAACTTAGTCTGTTTCGTGTCAAACGCGATGGTATTTGACACTGTGAACATTAACATTGGGATGTAGTTAAATTTAGCCGACGAGTCCCAAATAGGACGAAATGCGCTTCCTGGATTCCATTTACCAGTCATAATTCAACTTAAATAGTACTTGCGAATAATCGCTATATTGCGGTAATCTGCTCAGGATGCACATATAGCAACAAAGACTGACCAACTTCAGTCTATAAGAAGTCAATGGGAATATACAAATTCATCCTAATAAATCATAGATTATTTAAGAACCAATCATTTCATGTTGACATCTATGACACTTATTTGTGTAAACTACACAGTCATAATTACAGATATCTATGCACTGTCACTTAATATACATTTCTTTACTTCAGTTCAAAAAAATTGGATTGATTCGTTGATGATTTATTCTTTTATATTTCTATGAAATCTCTGTTAATCACGTTGAATCTTTCATTGTTAGATCAATACATTTATCAGTGATTTGATGTTTGTATTACTTGGAGACTAAGGATAGAAGTAAGGAGAGTTCCTTGCTTATTATTTATGAAAGTTGAAATTAAGAGTATTTTTTCTGTATTATTGTTATGATGCGACAAAATTGGTGGTTGGTTGGCCGATTGCCAGTTACTTATGCCTAGTCGGTAATTGTGCATCTGCCTTATGCCAAGTGAGTCCAAAGCCGAAATAGAAGAATACGAGCCGGAAAGCCAACCAGACAGAATCCTATTATATTTCAAGCATTCCTTTATATATACATTAAATCAGATCACACAGCAAACCAATTAGGAAATTAACATGAATACAGAACAAAGGAAATAGTGGTAGTGAATAGGAACAACTTGCACACAACTAATTAACTGTAGTCCATAATAAGAGACAGTTTAATAACAGTAATTATGCTAGACGGGAGGATAGGGTAAGAGGAACGTAACAATAATAGAAACAAAATGTTTGCATTATAGACAGTTAGAATAATTGAAATAGTGTTCTCAAAACACAGTTCTGAAAGTTTTGTTACACTTCTTTAAGGGTCCGGCATAACAATTATTAAAATGTATTACTATTAACTAATGTCAATAGGTGATTCGTGGAGTTCTAATGAGAAGTCATTACTAGAAATGTAAACCATCAGATGTCAAATCAGTAGTTTGATGGTCTAGTGCTTTGAATAAATCATAGGGGTTTTGAGCTTAATCCTTAAGAGAGACATGGATATAAACTGTCGAGGAGTTCAACACCATGAAAACCAACAATAACTACTCATTACAGTCTGGTTTTCTTTGACTCTTTAACTACAGACAATCTCTGATATAACATATAGTAGGAATAATTGAAGAAGTATGGCTTAGTATTATTTATAATTTTGAATTGTGAAGTATACATTACATTACTTTGTGTTCTCTTCTATTCATACAAGTAATGGATACAGTATAAGTGTTCTACATTACTACTTAATTCATTACTATTAATTTAAGTACTCCATGTATGCATAGATCTATCAGTTAAGCAAATCTTATTACAACTTGTTTACTTTTCCATATGTGCAATCAATATTTGAAAAGAAAAGCATGAATAAACAAGGCAAAAAATATTACTAACAATGAAACTCAACTTACTTCACATTCTTCATCAAGTTGTGGTATATTGACTTTTTCTAAGAGTATATTATCTACAATAATTACATATGATAATTACAGTTTGAATCAATAAGAAATAATGCTCTGAATCTATTGTTGAAACATTACGGTATTTTGTAATAATGAACACTGAAAGAAACTATTATGCATATCTATACTGTGTAGTAAACTACGTCCGAAATCCTCAGCCAACTTTGTGAAACGTAAAATGATGTTGACAAAGTGATATAGAGACTATAATCCATGCAATAGAGACGTTCATCATTGAGTATAGAGGACAGCTAACAGATGCATTCCCAGTGGGGACCGGTATCAGACAAGGCTGTCTGCTCTCGCCTTTCCTCTTCCTTTTAGTGGTTGATTAAATCATGAAAACCTCCACATCTGAGGGAAAGCATGGAATTCAATGGACAAGTAGGATGCAACTCGATGGTTTGGACTTCGCGGATGATCTAGCTCTTTTAACCCATACAAACCAACAAATGCAAGTAAAAACAACCAACGTAGCAGCAACCTCAGCATCAATAGGCCTGAACATACATAAGGAAAAGTGCAAGATCCTCAAATACAACACAGGGAGCACCAACCCGATTGAACTTGATGGAGAAACTCTGGAAGAAGCGGATACTTTCATGTAACTGGGAAACATCACCGATGAACAAGGAGGATCCGATGCAAATGCAAAGGCAAGGATTGGCAAAAGCAAGGGCAGCATTCCTACAGTTGAAAAACATATGCGACTCCAAACAACTATCAACCAGCCTCAAAGTCAGACTCTTCAATTCAAACGTCAAGACAGTTCTTCTCTATGGAGCTGAAACGAGGAGAACTACTTCAAACATCCTTAGGAGGGTACAGCTATTTATAAACAACTGTCTACGCAAGATAATGAATGTCCGTTGGCCGGAAACAATCAGAAAAAGCCTACTATGAGAGAAAAAACCAACTTCTAGCCGAATAGGAAATTAGGAAATCAAGTTGGAATTGGATAGGACATAGATTGCGGAAATCCTCAGACTGCATCACTTGGTAAGGATTAACTCGGAATCCTGTTGGGAAAGGAAAAAGAGGAAGACCAAAGAACACACTGTGTCGAGAATTGGAAGCAGACATTAAAAGGATGGACAGCAACTGTAAACAGTTAGAAAGAATTGCTCAGGATAGAGTTTAATAGGGAAGGCTAGTGAGTGGCCTATGCTTCTCTGTGAGGGTTAACGGATATAAGTAAGTAAGTAACCACTAAGCATTTAAGAAGTTATCAATGCACTTCAAAAAGAAAAGAAAGCGTCTAAATAAACTCAAAATAGAACAACTTATTGTTAGGAATCCGGAAAGAATATGTAAAAATAAAGTACAAATCGGTGATTGACTATATTAAATTAAATGTAGGAAATTATGAAAACAGATCACTCTTAGAGTATTTATACAATATAGCACAGAATTTGGATTCGTACATTTAAATATTGGATCGTACTATACTAATGAACAATTGCGAATAAGATTTACATCTACATTACATTATTAAATAACTTCTTTGAAGCACAATCATGTGTTCAGTCTGGTAACACGTAAGTTGTATAAATTTTAGTAGGTTATTAAATAAACCTTTTGATTTCAGCTCTTGTGTCAATCGTCCACAATCATACTCTACTTTATTAGTGTCAGTGTTTTCTTGATATTTGACTTTGTTGATGAACATTCTTTAGGACTTGCCCACTCTGAATGCATATTTATTGGCATAAATCTCTTCTGATTTCTTTCAACTATAACATTGAGTCATTTAGACTAATGACCATACTACAACTTGATACAAAGATTTCACTTAGTATTAAAGATTAGATAAAAATGACTACTTAATGTAAACAATCATATATGTTTACGTCAATTACTTGTATATTATAAAGTTCATTGTTGTTACTTTTGTACACGTAATCAGTTGAGGCAAATATGATTGTATGTGTTAAGTGATAAAAAAAATATATACAATTTTTCACCATATGAGTTTGGACTTAAATTACTTTCAACTTGGTTAATGTAATTTAATGATAAATTTTTCACTTTGTTACCTGTTACATAATACATTAAGTTAAAGACGATACAATAGATTCTTCATTGTGAAATTTCACATTTGCCATTAGCATATCAATGTCAGGAATATAACAAGTATGTGAAATTCTGACAGTATAAAGTTATATATTACTAATAAATTTATCCAGTTTTGTGATATAATAATAAAATATGTAATTAGCTGAAGTGAATTGAAAGTATTTCTATCTTTACGTTCATGTAGTTATACGTTGAAATTGATTACTCTGTATTATCATATGTGCATTATGAGCAGATTGTCTCGACACAACAGCAGCTCACAAGTACTTTTAAAATTGGATTGTGGCTGGCAAGTGGAATCCTGAAAAACATTCTAATTGGTACTCGTCATTCAGATGCAACTACATCTGTATTGATGTTTATCTCGTGACTTAGACTCAAGTTGTTCGTGTTAAACACCACACTTACCACTAGGTTACTATGTCTAAATGACCACATCTGTACAATAAGTATATATATATATATATATATATATATATATATATATATATATATATGCAGATGTATAGTACTAAGACTGATCAGTTTCATTTGAATAACGATATCGACGAGAAGATTTGAACACTCAAGCTATATATACAAACCTGCTGATAAATGTAGCTGTCTAAACTTAGTAGCTTATTAGTGAACGTAGTAACGTTTGACGCCAATGAACTGAATTTGAATCCCGGGAAGGAGGTGAATATCAACATGGACAAAAGTACATTTAGGTTAATGAATGTCAAATACTACTAAATGCGCCTCCTATATTCCACGTGCTAGCTGTAATACAACTTTAATTAGCTCAGATGTAACAGAGAATATTGGTATCTAATTGGATGAAACAACATCATTCAGTTGAAAGTGATACTATTGGATCAGCTTTGATAGAATGCTAAAATAGGATATCTAGAGAAGAACAACAAAATTGTGTCTAAGAAATTAGGTGTGGTGAGTATAATACAGTTTACGTAGGAGCTGAATGTTAGGGTGATGGGATAAAATCTGTTCCTGAATACCTCAGAAAACTTGAAAATAAATTAGTGATTGCATTGCACTCCATAGAAACAGGATATATAATTTACTTTGAAAAAGTTAAATTACTTTGAAAAAGTTTCACCGAACATTAAGAACGACTGACAACCCAATCTATGTTTATATAGACCAAGTGGAACAGTCTGAACAGAAGAGATAGAATAAACTTGACTACAGTTTGGCAACTGTTCATTAACAAAGAAGCTCAGTAGTTAACATTCACTTCATATAAATTATCAATTACTCAATCAATGGCGTCACCAACGGATGCTAACTAGTCAATTATTGTATCTATCGTTAAAGCCATTGCAATCAGTAGATTAAAAATCAACCAATTAATCCAAAAGGAGCTAGTAGTTCCCTACCAAATATCATGGTAACAATTCACGGAGTTTAATTTTAACATTTTTATTTAATTACTTGTCTTTATATATTAGCAATAAATACGTGTCCATTATTATGCTCTAGAACTATCATTGTTACAATGACCTTAATATTTTATTATCTTCAGATTAAATAATTATCATATTACGTAACCAAGTTGTGTTCAATAGTTTCTAGGATTATCATCCATTTTAATTACAAATTTACATTTTAAACAATTTAATGTTATCACTAATATACATGTATATTTATATGATGAATTATCCGAAACCCATAGCAATGTACTGTGTAGCTGATGACAGATAATGCTATGAAATACCTAATGAATTCAGTATATTCAGCGTAACTCAAATTATTTTGTGATATTTAATTAAAATTCAACAATCTCGAAAATATACAATAACAATCAATATCAGCTCACTGATAATTAACCATGGAGGCAATTCCTGAAATTCTAGTGAAAAAATGTGACCAGTAGAGTTCAACTGTGTCACGTTAGAGGCAGTTACCTACTAATGACAATGTATGTAGTTGTGCAAATCTATAAAAAATTGACTGAGTTAAAAATATTAACTGTTTAAAGCAAGTCCAATTGTCTAATAGGTAAGCATTCACCACGAGGCGTCAACCTCTTGTATTCGATTCCCCAATGAGCCGGGGATGCACAATGATGAAGCGATCCATACTTTGATGAAGTAGGTGTCCACTACGTTTAGGCTTATAATGGTTGCCTAACTTATAACAAGTTGTAACATCAAATTAATATTCTGAAGATGTTGTTGTACCTACTTCCTTTAAATTTGCAAAGGCGAGAAAATGGGGACTGAAACGAATCACAGAGAAAAAAACTATTTATAAAGAATTACTATAAACAATTTACAATTCAATATTCAATTCATTATTCTTTTACTTACTCACATCATATTCATTTTGACTATTTGAATAAGTTCGATAACGTAAACTAATAAATGATTTCTTCTGTTGTATAGTTTGATAAGTCATTGATAGTTAATTTTCTGAAAAAGTAAATAGGTTCAGAATTTAAGGATTAGGAGAAACACAAAAGAGCATAAGCGAATCGGGAAAATGAGGTCAATGTTCAGAGGTATGGGGACAAAGGATTGGCGAGCCAAGAGAGAATAAACGAGGTAAGGCGGCTAAGACCAACATTGAACAGGGCGCGAGGACAACGACACGACGAGAGCAGCGAGCGGCGAGCGCCGAGCGAGCGAGGGGCGAGCGAGCTACAGCGACGAATCAGCGATCGGCCGATCGATCTGCGAGCAGCGATCGAGCTAGCACGATCTAGCGAGCGAGCTATCTATCTATCTATCTATCTATCTATCTATCTATCTATCTATCTATCTATCTATCTATCTATCTATCTATCTATCTATCTATCTATCTATCTCTATCTATCTATCTATCTATCTATCTATCTATCTATCTATCTATCTATCTATCTATCTATCTATCTATCTATCTATCTATCTATCTATCTATCTATCTATCTATCTATCTATCTATCTATCTATCTATCTATCTATCTATCTATCTATCTATCTATCTATCTATCTATCTATCTATCTATCTATCTATCTATCTATCTATCTATCTATCTATCTATCTATCTATCTATCTATCTATCTATCTATCTATCTATCTATCTATCTATCTATCTATCTATCTATCTATCTATCTATCTATCTATCTATCTATCTATCTATCTATCTATCTATCTATCTATCTATCTATCTATCTATCTATCTATCTATCTATCTATCTATCTATCTATCTATCTATCTATCTATCTATCTATCTATCTATCTATCTATCTATCTATCTATCTATCTATCTATCTATCTATCTATCTATCTATCTATCTATCTATCTATCTATCTATCTATCTATCTATCTATCTATCTATCTATCTATCTATCTATCTATCTATCTATCTATCTATCTATCTATCTATCTATCTATCTATCTATCTATCTATCTATCTATCTATCTATCTATCTATCTATCTATCTATCTATCTATCTATCTATCTATCTATCTATCTATCTATCTATCTATCTATCTATCTATCTATCTATCTATCTATCTATCTATCTATCTATCTATCTATCTATCTATCTATCTATCTATCTATCTATCTATCTATCTATCTATCTATCTATCTATCTATCTATCTATCTATCTATCTATCTATCTATCTATCTATCTATCTATCTATCTATCTATCTATATCTATCTATCTATCTATCTATCTATCTATCTATCTATCTATCTATCTATCTATCTATCTATCATCTATCTATCTATCTATCTATCTATCTATATCTATCTATCTATCTATCTATCTATCTATCTATCTATCTATCTATCTATCTATCTATCTATCTATCTATCTATCTATCTATCTATCTATCTATCTATCTATCTCTATCTATCTATCTATCTATCTATCTATCTATCTATCTATCTATCATCTATCTATCTATCTATCTATCTATCTATCTATCTATCTATCTATCTACTATCTATCTATCTATCTATCTATCTATCTATCTATCTATCTATCTATCTATCTATCTATCTATCTATCTATCTATCTATCTATCTATCTATCTCTCTATCTATCTATCTATCTATCTATCTATCTATCTATCTATCATCTATCTATCTATCTATCTATCTATCTATCTATCTATCTCTATCTATCTATCTATCTATCTATCTATCTATCTATCTATCTATCTATCTATCTATCTATCTATCTATCTATCTATCTATCTATCTATCTATCTATCTATCTTCTATCTATCTATCTATCTATCTATCTATCTATCTATCTATCTATCTATCTATCTATCTATCTATCTATCTTCTATCTATCTATCTATCTATCTATCTATCTATCTATCTATCTATCTATCTACTATCTATCTATCTATCTAATTTATCTATTTAATCTATTTAATCTAATCTAATCTAATCTAATCTATCTATCCTTGATCTATCTATCTATAGTCAACTGTTTTAATGTTCCATGCATGTTGACTTATGAGGTGTAGATATCTATATTGACCTAATATTGGTAGTCATATGGTAAAGTTGAGTTGAACATGTTGTCTGATAGTCCACTTATTATATGAAAAGGTTAAAAATAAAGATTGGCGAATGTATACATTGACTTTGAAATGACTCATATTCATTCATACAATCCTCTTTTCTTCTATCGATATTTACAAATATAGTCAATATTTATTAGTGTATTAATTGTACAGTTTGAAATCAAAGAAAAGAATGGATATTTTTGAATAGTAGAGCTGTAAGACTTGCACAATGCATTTGATGGTCAACTTTCACAGGTGAGTGATTATAGATAATCTTACTGAGCATTTACTCGTGTTTGTTTTGTTTACTTTCTACTTGGTAGACAGCTCACCTTTGGTCTGAAGATCGGTTCCATCACTTACTGACAGAGTATCAACGAACCTGCCACCCTACACTATAATGTTAACAGTTCGGTGACGTACACATTTAGTGTGTGTATATTTTTCATCAAAGAGCAGGCACATATCTCAGTACCTCTATTTCACAGCTGGAATAGATGTTAGATAATCAGATGGATGCAATGGTAAATCATAATTTATAAATAGAAAAAAACTTATAAAAATCTACTAAACTGATAATTGCAAGATATTTAATTGGAATGTATTTGAATCTTCCCGTTCATTTGTCATGGACTGAAACTGACCAATCTCTGTTGTGATATGTGCATCCTGAGCGAATTGTCTTTATATGGTAATAGTTCATAAATATTGTTTGAGTTAGATTGTGGCCTGACTCAGTAGCCTAGTGATGAACGCGGTGGCTTGTGGCACAAAACGAACTGAGTCCGCGTCTCGGTGTAAATATCGACACTGAGATGCAGGTACATCCAACTAGTTAGTCTCAAATAAGATGGTATGCGCGTCTTGAATTCCGCTTGCCAGCTACAATCCAACTCAAATATCATGAAATGCTTTTTTCAGGTACAAGTCACTTGCAGTAACCATTTTATGTTTAACCAAAATCTTTCAATCTCATTTGAAGAACCACTCAACTTTCAATCCATACTATACTTTTTCATAGGGTCTAATGATGTTCTTCTGAACAACAATCAAAACTACACAATCAAACCATCATCCAGTCTATTAAATAAATAAATATATTGTAAGAAGACCTTCGTTTACCATTACTATATCTCTATTCATGAAATTAATAATATTACTAGAAGGAAGACAAGATTCCATGCAGTAAATGTGTTGATCGAGAATATGTAATTAACCAGCTGTTTCTAAGGTAACATATAAAATCTCTAGAATGTAAGTAGGTTAAAAACTAACTTATTTCAAGATTACCCTCAAATCAATTATAGATCAGAGGATAAAATGTGACTATATTGTTCTAATTAAAATAAAATTTAATGATATCAAACTATTTAAAGTCAAATAAAATGCTCATTGAAAGGACACTTTAATTAAATGAAAGTAAAAGAAGTACAAAATTATGAAAACAAGTTGACTAAATGTGAAAATGTGAATTATTTTTCGAAACCCCTTCCCTTGTTTTTAAAGTTCTCATTATTTTTCACCTTATTAAGGCTAAAAGGGTATTGTTCTTTACTTTTCACAGATTTCTTTCCTATTCATTTTTTTTACTTTAATGTAAACATTTAACATTGAATTGAATTTATTTTAATGATGTGATTTTTCTTTCGTTTTAAATTAACAGAATCAATAATTGAATACTTTTAATTTGTATTGTCAACTGATTGTTGCTAAACAACCATTTAAAACCAAAAAGTACTGAATATCTCATTCGTCGTAATATGACAGTGTACTATGCAATAAAACATTTGACCAGGATTTTAAACATAGTTAATTAAGTAAATTTGGTGTTAAATGCGTAATGGTTGACATAGTGTAAACAATTTTTACATGAATTGTATTTCGCTAGGAAAATAATTTTCCAATGAACTATTAGGTAATCAGGAAATACTATGAAACGATTTCATCCATGATTAAAATCTTTTTAGGATGAACAATCAGCGAAATAACATTCACTCGCTGAGTTGTGACTCATAGATACACAATTTTAACTTTGGTACTGTTGTGTTAGTTAATTCATGTGTGTCACGGTTTCACTTTTCAACATCAAATAACCCACTAATCAGAGCTTTCTGTTAGAACTTTAAAAGTGTATTTACGAAACTAATCGGATATTTTTTGCGGAGTTTTACGTAGTTCAGTTATGACCTACATCATAAATCGTCATCATTTAAAGATGTACCTTCGAACCTGTCTTCAACTGTATACAATTCATTTTATATGATTTTCCTTTACCGAGTCTTTACTTTTCGATATTTCTTTGTTAAGAGCCCTATGTGAACCGAGGCGAAATGTGAGCACCTCCGTTATGAATTGGTTCAACTGAATAATCCATTAAAAATATTTTTTCAATATTCTATACATGGATGTTATGTTCATCCTTTGTAAGGGTCAGTACAGAACAGCCAGAGATTAACAAGGTAATTCAATAAAACACACCGAAGCACAAAGTTTGGGTGTCAGGAGGATGTGTTACCTTCAAGCAGATTAGCTGGAAGAAACATGAACAAATAAAGCACTTAAACAAAACAATAAATGAGATTTTTCGGTTTCATACCACTTTATTGCAGAACCCCAAGACAGAAACACTTAGTTATGAAACTATTGATAAACCTTTTTTATAGGTATTTTCGTCCAAAAATGAACGAAATATTTACATAACTTGGGCGCCGAGTGTATGTAAGACATATGAATAAAATATATTTGTTAATAATCTCAGCGGATGAAATTAATGAAAAATTCCAACGTTTCGCTCGGCAAACTGGTCCGAGCTTCTTCAGGGAAATAACCAAAATAAAAAATTATCGAATATAAATGTAAATAAGAGGTCAAATTGATTACAAGTATCCGATTGCATACAGGGTATGAAATTGTCATATGAGTCATTGTAAGTGAACTAATATTGGAATTGTGTGGATGAAGGAAGGTGTGCATTTTTGTGTGCAGTTCATGTTACAATCATGTGTGTACCTGTACTGTTCTGAGTTACGTGCACGGAGAAGGATAGACAATCTTAAGATAGGCTTGTTATGAAATCATAGTTGGAGGAAATCAATGTAATGATGATTATAGGTCAAAGGAAGGGAGGATATTCGTAAATGGCTACACGTTGAATGTGAATTGGTATAGAGAATTCTAAACAGAATTGATCAGTCAATAAATAAATAAATAAATGGAATGCATTGGAAATTGGAGTAGTAGAAGTTGTTAATTCATTTTTTAACCATTAGTTGCCATGGTGCAGCTAACAGCTAACATGCCATACGCGTTTTCTTCCGAACAAACAATACACTGGGCTCTGCACTTGTAAATATCAAGGACAGAGTACCAAAAAAAAAGCAAACAAACTGTGTCTATGAGATCAAATGTAATGATTGCAATGCCAAATACGTAGGAGAAACATCACGACAATTGAATGTAAGGATGAAGGAACATATACTTTGCTCAAAGCATATTTCCAAATCCTCTAATGATATACTGAAACTTGAAAATAGATCGGCAATAACATTACATTCAATAGAATCAGGGCACAGTATCGATTTTGATGGAATTAAAATCCTTCAAAAAGGTTTTAACTCCTACAAAGAAAGGCTAACATCTGAAGCCCTACACATATGGGCTAATCCGAATAATATAAACCGACGAAACGGAGTACTGTTAGCTGCACCATGGCGACTCATGTTTAAAAAATGAATTAACAACTTCTACTACTCCAATTTCCAATGCATTCCATTTATTTATTTATTTATTGACTGATCAATTCTGTTTAGAATTCTCTATACCAATTCACATTCAACGTGTAGCCATTTACGAATATCCTCCCTTCCTTTGACCTATAATCATCATTACATTGATTTCCTCCAACTATGATTTCATAACAAGCCTATCTTAAGATTGTCTATCCTTCTCCGTGCACGTAACTCAGAACAGTACAGGTACACACATGATTGTAACATGAACTGCACACAAAAATGCACACCTTCCTTCATCCACACAATTCCAATATTAGTTCACTTACAATGACTCATATGACAATTTCATACCCTGTATGCAATCGGATACTTGTAATCAATTTGACCTCTTATTTACATTTATATTCGATAATTTTTTATTTTGGTTATTTCCCTGAAGAAGCTCGGACCAGTTTGCCGAGCGAAACGTTGGAATTTTTCATTAATTTCATCCGCTGAGATTATTAACAAATATATTCTATTTATATATTGATATACCTTTTGCGGATATGACTACATATGAACTAAATGCTTTGAATAATGCTCAGTAGAAAAGTACTTCATGAAGTTCATAAACAAATGTATAGTGACAAAAATAAAGCCAAACTTCCAGGTTATCAATAAAAAAACTTATGTTTAGGTTTTTATGGTTTACGGATCCATGGAAGTGTTGATTTACAGATTATTCAAAGTTATCTGCAGAACTTCGCGCACTGGGAAACTACACCTAGTGTTGTATACATATCTAATGGAAACCGTGAAGCTCAAAGACGACTAACGTAAACTAGTCACTTATTTTGGTATTTATCAATTCAATTTTTTATATATGTATCGATATTTTGGGAATTTATATACACCTTACGAATGCAGTTGTGATTATTAGCTCACCTTTTCCAAAATTACCAACAGCAATCCATTAGCCACATATTTTTGTTAGACTATCTTCATGTGAGTAACGTAAGAAAGACAGTCAGGTTCTTCATCCTCAAACTTCAGTGAAGTTATCCTCTATTTTTATCAGTCTTATATCACATAACACTCTGAAAATCATAGTTTTATCATTTGAAATCGAAGTTTGTGTACTACAATGTTTTTTGCCGGTGTTTGTTTATGAAAGTTAGAGGATTGATGAACCACTTACTGGATCCCTTCATAAATATTTTACATGAATTAGACAATAGAAGAAAATAGATATTCAAAACAGCCTAGATTTCTATGTAATGATAACATATTATCAATAATTACACAGCATATATTTCCAGAAGAGTCAAGAATTCATCTCTCGATGTATCCAGCTTAAATAAAAAGGAATTTATTTAAACCAGTATTATCTTACTAAGACTCCTTTCCGACAATGTACAACATAAGGAAGGAATTACATATAAGAAATTATAATCATATTAATTGGTTATGCAAAGACATAGTTAAACTTTGTCGGATACATACTTTTCAATAATTTAGAGGTTCCAGCTTAATATTATAAAAGTGAAGAACAGTTGTTTATGATAAGTTCCTCCTTGAGCTCACCATTTATCAATCCATAAATATCATTTTACAATTAAATAATGTCATAGAATAGTTAAGAATGTTAAAGTTGTGAATTGAAATTAGCGAATTTCGTGTCGATCTGATCATTAAATACTAAAATTGTACGAAACATTATGTAACAATACACTGTAAAGGTCATTCTCTATTACAAGGTTAAGTAAATGAGTTGAGTTAGAGGGTAATGATGACATTTAATCAATAAGGTCAGAGTGATAGGTAAAATAATGGTAATAATGGTAATCATAGTACAACTAGCAATAAATCAAATTTATTGTGACATAATAATGCCTAGAAAAATACGATAAGAATTGTATAACTTGGTGACGACAAAGGAAACAATGTTGATATTTATTAATAAAAGTTTGAGTATATTTTAAGAGTAAAGAAAACAGAAAAAAAGAAATGAAAAAGACAAATGGCAAGATGGAAGGAGCGAAACCGAGGAATTCTCAGAGATAAGGGGTTATTATGAACAAAGAGGTTGAATGTATTTATTTTGTGTACATAAGTTCGGTTTGTTTTAATTGATACCAAATGCTTCCACTGTGTAGAGTAGGTGTAATCCAAGACAATTGGGCAAATTATTCGGAAGTGTGTTTACAACTGAGAAGACTTTATGAATGTTGATATTGTGTTGATAATGAATTAAGTGGGCGAGAAGGGTGTAAATCATAGATTTCATTGAATCCTAATATAAGTAATCTGGGACATATTTGTGTGTTCTCATTGAGAAGAACCTTTGAAAATTCCGTTCTGGTAGGCTGATCATTTGTATACAAATGACTGTTGATGTTGGAAAGACGATATATTATTTTTTTCAGTTATTTTTTTATACTAATGACCATCAATAGAATATTAGATACGCAATATGTTAGGAAGTCCCAAAATATCCCCCAGAAAGTCTATGAAGGTCCAGAAACGCCAGGAAGTGTTTCGTCCAATCAGTATTGAATAGAACCTTTGAAGAAGCGTCTGGGAAGTATGGAATCACGTGCCTGGGGTTATCCGAAGTAAATAAGAATAGGATCTTGCATCTAGTCTGATATATATTAATGGTGAACAGGGAATTTTCAACTTCATACTCTTTTATCACCAACCATTCATACGGCATCCATAATGATCCACAAGTTAGGTGTAAATTATAACCAAACAAATTAATTTATTACGTTACCCATGGCCTATTCAGTGTTCACTGTATATGTCTTACAAATCAAGTTTGATCGTTTTTCTGTTGATCTAATAAGTGTATGTTGTATACGTAATGTAATTCTTATTAAGTGGTCTATTGAAATCAGTTGGAATTATCTGAAGCAGTCTGTTAAACAATTTCCAATGTGACTAACTTCGACGAATTCAAAGGAAAACCTAACTAACAGTGACACTTACATCTTAAACCAATATTGTTAATGAAAATCATATTCTAACACGCACTACTTATTAAATATACACGAAAGTAACCGAAAGTATTGAATATGTAACACACATCAATAAAAGGTTACAAATAATCTTAACTGGATAGCAACAGTTTTAGCAACGTTCACTTACTTTTGAAAGGTCTAAGTTAACTGTATTGTGAACTCAGACTATATATCATTATTATCAAAAGAATTGTTTCAACATTAAACATTACATTAGCATAACTTACCAATAACAAGATCTTTACAATATCAATAGTATACAGAATATTTTTAATTCATTCACCTTGATTCATTTATATACATGTTATTATATGATTGGTAGCATTACATTATTCACAATTATCAATATTCATTAAATTATCACCATAGTTCTTACTTTATTTGATAAGTAGTGATTAACCTAAAATAGATTATAGTTGATTATCAATTGTTTCATGTCTGTCCATGTGTAATTTTTCTTCATTTTAAAGTTTGTGCTCAAAATTAAGTTATATGATTTACAATTTAATATTTGTATCTTCAAACTTCAAAATTTACACGTGTATTTGTTTGTAGGCATGTTTCTGACTGTATACAAAAGTATAGAGGTGTACACTTGAGGTAAGTAAAAAAAATCGATAGAACAAAGTCAAAGTAACCATCAAACAATTCAATTTAGTGCATGTTTATGTAAAATGTGACTTATGTGAATAGACAGTGATGAAAGGTTGTTAACATGTTTACTTCAAAAGTACAAAGTAAAAACAATGTGAAGTACACTTGAGGTGGTTGGTTTTGTTTATATTCATCACAGAATGATCTTAATCGAGTATCAGTGAAAGATAAGCAGCATTAGAAACTACTACTTTGTCGTTGTATGAGACTCGTCGATTGTAGTGTTTACTCATTAGGAATCAGATCAAGGACCCTCAGACCTACGTCCTAGGTGCACACTTTTAAAAGATTTCATACTAGGACAAGTCAGCTATATATCAGTGTCCTTAAGTTTTCAGTGGTACCCAATAGAGTACAATCAAGAAAATAATAACAATGTGAATCGAACTGAAGAAGAATCGTCGTCGATGGTATGATAACTTTGATTTCAGTGTCCAAGTTTATTAACTAAATTCTCAAAAGACTCCATGGATCTTTTTACTGAAAAGAATGTCAGATTTGAAATTTTCGATAACAGTATTCTGTTGTTTGTAGCTAACTATTCAACACGACATACAACGAACTGTGGTGTTCCATTATACTACGTAACCTTATCGTATAGCATAAATATAACCATCAGAATTCAGTGGTATGTCACCTAGCTTACTATCAATTCTTTAGATAGTACTTTCCTGTCTAAATAACAATATTCCTCTATTAAGTAATATATAATAAACCATATGTTGAATCTTTAACTTAACACTAAAGCCTTACTCAGTGATGTATAAAAGTTGAAATGTGGATATTTTGTAAGTCAGCTAAGAAATGAAAAGCCACTAAACTGGTAATTTTAAGTCTTGGGTTTTAGAATTCATCTATTACCTAATTTCAGTAACACAAATTCCTAATTACTGGGAGACTCAGTCGACCTCTTAGTTTGTAATTTTGAATGAGACTAACATTGAATTCTGATTTGATTATGGTGTAATCCAGGATCTCGCCTCGCTCAGAAACATTTAAAGAAGTGTTGTCTGTGCATTTTCTTTATAGATAATTAAACAAAATTTGTTATTCGAAGATATAGGGCTAGAAGCCCGTGTTATTCCTTTTCTTGTATGTTTTCTTCCTGTCTGCTTTTCTATTAAATAAATTTCCTAAGGGTTCATATATCATTTTTTCTAGTAGTTGGTAATGGAGGTTTTGATACTCAGTAAGGAAGTTTGATTTAGCTTATAAACGTGACTACCATCCTTTTGTTTGTAGGATTTGCAAGTGTCTGATTTTAGATTATTAGAGGTGTATCAATAATATTTATGACAAATGATAATTAACTCGAAGCCTTGATTAATGCATTTCTATCTATTTCCCCTAATCAATTTAAGTGTTCATACGGCCAATTCACTTTACTTAGCAACCACTATGTAGTTTAACCAGTAGAATTCTATATATACCTAAAAGACTAGACAAAGTCGATTCTGTTTTTTAATAATTCTGTGTACTCTGGGGTAAATGGTTCAACTGAAAAGCTTCCACTTTCGTTTTGGACAACATTAATATCCTCATCGTCATGTAGGAGTAAGCTTTCAGTTGTTATTTAAATGTTAAATCAGTTTGTTCTTTGTAAGTTTTTATTGTCTTCTCTGATTCTTACTAACTGATATTTTGGTTGACTTTTGACTATATGATAATAATCATGTAACTGGTTGTCTACGTTGATTGATTTCAGTAATAACATATTGTGTCACCACATAGGTAATCTATGTTCATGCACGAGTAGCTGAAGAGGGCATCGGTTATAAATCAAAGATCACTCAGTGTGCAGTGTGCATATATAAAAATAAACAGTGATTTATGAAATGCCCGTGGCAATCTACAATATTCATGTTTACGTAATATCAGTTAAAACACATTTCACCTACTTAGTAGAGATCCATATACCTGGGCCAGAGTCTTACTCTAAATGTGAAAGTTAGTAGTATTACTCAGTTTCCCAAACAAAAGTAAATGGAATATGATTAACATTTGAGACTAGTTGTCTAAAAGTCGAATGCCTAAATCATTGAGTCACCTTATAAAACACATAAATTACTTTGATTATTATCACAATGATAAGCATAAAGCACTAGAATATCATACGTAAGTATCATATACTTTGCTTCATTATATCATTATATCATATTCAATCTATTCAATCTTTGGTTGAATACAACAACAATAGTATCCTTGCTATGCAAAATAGTCGATTACAGTCATAGTTATATTACATTTTTGTTTTGTTACACCCAAAATATCGTAATTGAATATTTATTTTTGATGAACACAAAAGAGAATGTTTATGTTAAAATATAACAAAAACAATCAATAAATTAAGGGCTATTTAGATGCTTGGTAGAAAACGCATGGCACTCTTAGAGTGAACAGTATTGAGTTCGAGTTTCAATGTAGTCAATAACAGTGTGAAATGCCAATCGAGTCTTGACGATGAATGTCGAATAGGAAGAAATATAGGTTCTGGATTACGCAGGCAGCCATAATTTAACTTCAATCAACAATAAATCAACCTCGCTAGGACAAAAGAACTATTTAATGATTCTTGATTTTCAGATATGATTTAAGTAAGTCCGTGGTAGAACATCAAATTTTTCACAGTTATCATTAACTATTTTCAGCTTATCATAGTTTAAACAGACACTAAGTTAATTAATTAGGCAGCTACTATTTTTTATGTTGACCAATGGAAAACTTTTATGACGAAAGAAAAATTCAATGAGATGCATTAATCAAGTGACCGTTTTCATGAAATGAATTAACTCTGGGTATCCAGTATATTGCCAAGTAGTTCGGATGTGGTTAAAATTCGATTACTCTCCTCTCTGTATGCTCAGTAGCTTGACAGCATGCTGGATACCAAAAGCGATTGAACTCTAGTGGAGTAATAAGTATTTGCAAGTTTGAATAAGTCAATACAGTCCCTGATTGGAAGGATGTTACTAGAAGGCTCCAGTAATCCGATACATTGTCAAACTATTCAAGTGTACTGAGTTCAAGGGAATTCAAGCTATATTTCAATGGCCTGATAACATGTCTAATAACCCATATCCCTAAATTCTGATTAGTGTAACTTTTAATTGTACTTGAACTATCTGGTTATATATCGATCAACCAATGTCCAGGATAGCTTACTAGAGATAACGGATCATTTTATTATATCACAATTATATATATACATATTTATAAGTTTAGGTACCTGAATCTTCCGACTGATGTTTCGAAACCTTGTTGTGGATGAGTGTCTGTTGCCAGTGGATTATCATTATATATTATTAATTTGTAAGCCGATTAATGTTAGATTCATGCTAGGAGATAGAATTCAAGATGTAGGTTTCATGTTATTTAGAGTTTGTCAGCTGAATGTACCTGTATCTCAGTGTCAATGGTAACACTCTTAATTCAGCCATAATTAATCAAATTTCATCTAACGTATAAATGACTATTGAATTCTTGGATTTTAAGTATCACTTCAAACCTAAGGTATTAAAATGTACACAGTCATTGTCTCATTTATTTAATGAATGAGTGATGCATGTTGGACTGCAATTTTCACTTAAGATTTCTCTTCAATCCCTACTTTTTACTAAACTTATGTTTTTCATTCTACATAATGGGGTGTACTACATTAAGCATATTCATATTAAGCAATTACCGACAGTTTGATCTTGTATTTTGTAGGCGAGTTAGTGGGGTTATTTTCAGGATGTACTCAAGTTGTTGAGTGATAGTTATATAATACCAACTCTTTACTCATAAAAATCTTCCTTATATCGATAATTAGTAACTTATCGTTGAACTATCTTGTCTATAGATTGATGAGAGGTGACTATTCGACGGTGAGGTTAATTCATATTGTAGTTGAAAATAAATAGTTAGAAGGTTATTTCAGACGGTTAAAGTTGGTTCATTTAAGTTTTTGTCATTTTTTCGAGCTCTTACTTCGAATAGTTAAAACCATTAAGAGCAATTCTTAGCCGGAGTTATTCACAAGGTTTAATGTCCACAAATTGCGTTACACCCGGGATTTCGATCAGTTTGCATTCATTCAGTTGATACATACTGCATTTTATAGTGTAATTTTCATTTAAGATCTCTTTCCAAGCCTCAACGTTCACTACACTTGCGTTTATTATCTGAAATGCTTGATTGATCTACACCTATATGTTAAGAAAGTTTAGTTGTAGACTTTCGAAGAGTATAATGAAAACTTTATTTTAATATTCAATACTCACATACTAAACGAACGAAAGATGATTGAAAATACTTGATTGGATACACATACTGAACGTTAAAAATGTTGAAGATAACCAGAACCCTTGGCTTTAGTGTACAACAACCAATGCTAAACTATATGTATTAGAGTTAGAATCAGTAATATGAAATAGTTATCACTTTCAAAAGTCATTTCAATTTAATCTCATATGAGAACAAACTTACTATCTATTGATCCAATGCTTATCTCAATTCACTAACATTTGAAATTATTCAACATACGTAAGTTGAAGTGGATTTAGGAAGATTAGTACTTAACTTGCTGCTTGTAATCTTCATAGACTGATCTCGGTTGGGTGGCATTAGTAACTAGGGAGAATTATTTTAATAAATGTTTTATCCCAATATGCAACTTCATGGTAGAAGTGCTCACTCTCGATCCTACCACGGAACAGAACTCAGGACCGTCGGTAACGCTGATGTTTAAAAATTCGTCATGAGACTTGAACGTTCTGGGTTCAATTCTATGGTAGGATCGAATGTGAATATTATCACTGAAAAGTTGCATATTAAGTCAAAGCATCTGTCGAATTAATTCGTCACAGTTACTAATGGTATCCACCCGAGATTAATCTGTGACGAATACAAACAACAAAT
The DNA here is from genome assembly GCA_025215515.1 of Schistosoma japonicum. Taxonomy (NCBI): domain Eukaryota; kingdom Metazoa; phylum Platyhelminthes; class Trematoda; order Strigeidida; family Schistosomatidae; genus Schistosoma; species Schistosoma japonicum. The sequence goes on along the minus strand of CM046064.1, from coordinate 31,076,476 downwards.
TGTTTTTGATTGGCAAAGTAGGTATGAAAAAATTGACATATTCAATGCAAACTCATTAGGTTGTATAGATGTAACATGAAATATGATCTAAGGCGTATATCTTTATTCTATTCATGCACTTATAACTTTAATTTATTCGTCGGATTGCTTGTTATTTGTAAATTACTTAATCAAAAAAAAAAAAAAATGGGAAAAACACACTTAAAATGAAGGAACTCACTTTAATTAGCAATTTATATCTTTCTTTCATTCCTTACATTTTGTTCTACAATAACCTTCAATTATTATTATTACCAATTATGACTGGATATAAATTTCTATTTTCATTTGAGGTGTGGAGGGAAGGGGTGCGGGGTAAAACTAAAACAAAACGAATAACAAATCATTTTGTCTATAAGAAGGAGGTGATGGTAATGATGATGATGATGATGAGGAGGAGGAGGAGGAGGAAGAAGAAGAAGAAGAAGAGGGAGGAGAAAAAATTTTCCCTTTCCCACCCCCCTTTTTTATTTCATATTTGTTATTAGTAGTAGCTTCATTTTTAATCTAGTAAATACTTTTATTTTTATGAGTTCTTATACATTTTAAACATGTTAATGAAATCACTTGAACATTGAACTGGATACATTTAAATGAACTAATGAAGAAACTGAAATTTTTCACTTAAAATTAATTCTATTACTATTCATCATATTAGTATTATTATTATTATTTATTAATCAAGTAATGTAATGAATTTTCTGAATTTTCTGTTATGAAAATTTTAATAATATTCAACTGCCTATAAACATTTAAAACAAAACAAAAAAAAGGTTTGTTTATTCATCAATTGAAATATCATTTCAATTAAACACAATGTATGGTTTACTATTAGATGGATTACGTAATTTTATTGTAACTAAATGGTCAATAGATATATGGAATGAAATATGTCAACAAGCCAATTCATCTGATGTACAATTTGAAACACGTCGAGTTTATGATGAAGCATTATTACCAAATTTATTTAAAACTAGCGCTAATATATTAGAGACACCAGAAGATGATATTAAATTTGGTATGGGTATAACATTTGTTGAATATGTTGGCGGTAAAGGTTATCAAGGCATATTACGTGTACTTGGTCGTGAATTACGTGATTTTTTAAATGGTTTAGATAATTTACATCAATTTCTACGTGCAACTTATCCTAAAATGCAACCACCATCATTTTTTTGTGTAAATGAAAGTAAAACAGGCATTACATTACAATATCGTTCACATCGTGTTGGATTTGTACCATTTTTTTGTGGTTGGATGACTGAATTATCAAGAGTTCTATATGAGAAAGAAATGAAAATTGAAGTAGGTTGTTTGTTGTAAATTGAAAAAAAAACAGTTAAAGATTTTTTCTTAGAAATTGTTAAATATTAATACTCTTTAATATAGTATGATTCTAATGAATAAAAAAATCCAAGGAAGAGAATTTTACCATACTTGGGATTCATCATTGGAATGTACCGCAATTTCAATGTTGAAGCTCAAACTCCATTGAGCTACTGAGTTTATATGACCACTAACGGGTATATTGTCTATATTACTATCAATAAGGAGATGTATTATACCGTTACTGATGTTGAGGAGTTGTGACAAAGTGTCTACATCAATCTGATATAGACGAGATAGGCTTATTTTAACAAGAAGATAACAATTCAGTCCTAAATATCATAAACAAGATAATACGAATCCTTACCAATTAATGTAATTACCGTTTATTAAGATGTTACTTTATGTTTGCAAACGACTGAAGATTGTTCAATAGTATTTATCTGGTTGTAGTAGTGAATTCACATTATAAGATTATTCGATATTGTAACAAAATTCAAGATTATAGTAACATTTACTTTACAAATATTCAAAAAATGTATGTGTAGAATCATTGTAAACATTGATTACCTTCCATTCATAATCATAGGTAATTACTTCGAGTAATCTTGTTACCATGATATTTTCATTCACTAAGGAATTAGTTGAGGAAAAAGAGAAAATTATACAAACCACTATATTAGTAGTTTTTAAGTTTCTGATTAGTTTATTACATGAATCACTATAAAACATTGTTATGAATGTACGTAAATACAGACGGTTGATAGACAAAATCAGCATTTAGTATTTCAATAATGTTTCTATTAAGATATTTAGTTAATTTTTACATCACAAACTAACATCATTTAGGAAGTTATTGAAAACTCAATAGAATAAAGTGACCTCTCCCCTCCTTAATTTAGAACTTTTAATTCATAAACCAATACGATATTTAACTACACATTTTTTTATTATACAGTAAATGAATTACAATGTTAACACATTTGAACAAGTTTTGGTATACTGTAATCTTTATTTCATACCATCAATAAGTGTCATTGTTTTAATTCTTAGTTTAATTGATTTTACATCTACTCTTCATTCACTCACTAGTGATTATTTGAATATACCAAAGTTGACAACATGAATGAATTGAGTTAAACAACTTTTGATAACAAATTTCAGGATCCTTCAATGATATTCTAAAAGTTGTGTTACTTAATTGTAAATTGTTAGCTTAGCTAACTTCATATCATTTTGAAAATAATTCACAATCATTGTCTACATCAAATTACAATGTAAGAACAAATTATTTAGGCATAGTTTTTTTAGATTGCGCATGGATTTGATGTTTCAAACCTCTGGATCTTCATCTCAATAAGGTTATATATAAACTATTTCTCAAGAATCTGACCTTCAGGAATTCTGAAGGTTCTTTTAACATAAATCTCTCTTAATATATATATATATATATATATATATATATATATATATATAGCCGAATGCGAGTCTCCTCCGTTTGAGGGCGTGTTAGTATATCAGTGTTGATATGCATACTGAGACATGAATCCATCTTTATTATTTTAAGCGTTGATGAGTTATCTATTAGGCTACTGACTTTGCAGAGCTAATACCTTGTTCATTTGGTATATATATAATAGTAAATTTGCTTAACTTTGTGTTGTTGTTAATTAATGCAGTAACCGGTGAATCACTAACGACCTTCTGGATGAACTGTTCCAATATGTAACCTTTCAGTAACAAGTCGTAGTATTAATATATTGATAAGCATCAGAATGATAGTGTTTAAATTATATTTTTTCAATAAAGACATACAGATAGATTTACAGAATAACCTGTCAGACAATTTTAAAGGTATAAACTTATAATGTACAACCAATTAACACTGGAGATAAATAATAACTGAAAAGATTTGCTGAGAAAACATAATGAATTAATCCTTTCCTATTTCGGCTAATGTAGGAACATCAAAAGCTAAGTAGTTTTTACGTAATATTATCATTCTAGATAAAAACAATTTATAATATTTTTGTCAGCCCTCTTATCCGATTCTGGTAACAGGCATTGACTGATCCCATTTAGACAAGTTTCCTAAAGTTTGACTCAACGAACTGTAGTTAAAGTGAAGACTGGAAATTTGTATGAAGAACTAATGATGAAACCGAATCAAAATACATATAACTTTCGGATATTTATATGTGTTTCGTCAGTGACTAGGGCAAGAAAATGTAAGCTGTAAGATTGTTTGTGCGATTCATCCGGTATTGTAGCAGCATGCAACCTATCTGTACTCGTTTAACAAACTATCACTAGAAGACAATATCCAAAAAGTATTAAACCATATTAGAAATTACAATCAAAGGTTCTTATGTACGCATACTAATAACTAGTGAATTGGCTTTATGCATACGGTTCTGAGATTTATTTTTGTCGGCCTTAAATGTAACATGTGATTAGTCTCTTCTAGTGTATTATGAGCGGTTTGACATTAATTACGAGTTACTGTGTGTTGGTGGCTATCTGGAAAGGGAAGATCAATAAATAAGGGTTTGTTATTTGAATTTATAGATGATGTTATGTAGTTATATCTGAGTAACGATTCCCAGTTTAAATGAAATGCATATCCTTGGTTTCCTTGTTATATACAATCCGACTTAATTAAAATCTGTAGTAATCGATTATTTTAATAAAGGGTACTGGTAACTATTATCAAACCATTTAAGAAACACAGTGTCTTTAGGTTACCTTATCGGATGGAATCTAGTACTTCAATATCATTAAGCATAAGTGATTATTACTTCAATTATGGTATGTCTAGACTTTGTCAGTCAATAAAATCATTAACTATCAGCGGTCTGAATTGTGTTTTTTCTGATTCTATTCTGATTAATTTGAATAGTAAATTTAGTTAAATTAAAGATGGGTGTAATAGTGTACGATAGCAGGTTCTATCATGTTCGCAGATATTTAGTCAAAAACTTAAGGAAGCGAATTTAGGAGCTATGGTAAACAGCCTGCAATGTAAAAGATAAAACAAAACAACTATGAGCAAAAGCTGAATGAAGTCATCCTGAATTACTCACATGTGAAACTTAAGTTGGCACTCAAATGCTTCATGCATGACTTACAATGAGTGTAGCTAATCCACTAAATATAAAATAGATTGATTAATCAGTTTTTGTAGATTTTTTTGTTTTGATTTACTGCAATCCACTGATTAATGATTATTTAAAAGTAGTGTGCAAGGTTTTCGCATTGAATATTTGATTGCACATGTTCTCGAAAGAGTCATGTACTAAATGAATACCCATTAATAGTGTGAGGTTGTAACCTCATTTATATCAAATAGTTTTGCTTTTCACCACTATTCAAAAGTTTGGTTCAGACTGATGACCGATTTTTGAGATTTCGGCAAATATAATTTTCCTGACGTCTTTTATACATTCAGATCCAAACTGTTGTAAATTAATTATGACAATCTTCAGAGTTTCCAATGATATTTTGATTTTAAGAAGATTTATAAGCGAATAGTTATCAGTAGCTATCAATTTATTATTTATATACTAATCGAAGCTTGTTATAAGTGTCCACTTTGTGGAAATTTGAGTAGTTTCGTCATGAACTAGAGTCAGATGGAGTTGCACTGTTGTCACTAGTCAAAGTAACAAGACAGCATGGACTATGTATTTTATGACGTCGTATAATCTGAGGCAATCAGGAGCGATTCTTAGAAATAAGTTTCATGGTTGTTAGAAATCACTAGTAAAGTCCATCTGGAATCGTGAAGAAAACTGTATGATCTGTGTAGGATTCGAACCTGTCACCCCATTTTACTGTCTAAAACGTCACCACTGGTCTATTCGAGATGATAATGGCATTGCAACATAGGTAAATAGTGGAAGTGATGTCATACCACTTAAACGAGTGACAACATTACGGTCAAATCGATAGGATTCGACCAGCTTCTGGTGGCTTGATACTTTACACCACACAGTTAAGAAATAATTAATATACTGAAATAATATACTCAAAAGGTAATTTAATATAATAAGGTTAAGTAAGTGAATTGCACTTAAAGGTGATGACGTTATTTAATCAATAAGGTCAAAGTGGTAGGTAAAATAATGGTAATACTGGTAATCATAATACAACTAGCAATAAGTCAAATTTATTGTGACATAATAATGCATAGAATAATAAGATAAGAATTGTATAACTTGGTAACAACAAAGGAAACAATGTTGATATTTCTTGGGTTGAATTGTAACTTCAAGCGGAACCCAGGATACGCGTTTCATTCTGGTGTGAAAATTAACACTGGGATGCAAGTATATCTGTTGGATGAGCCCAAAATAAGACGAAACGGGTGTCCTGGATTCCGCTTGCCAGTGACAATTCAACTCAAATAATGCTTATGAGCTATCACTATATCAAGGCAATCCGCACATGATATACATATGTCAACGGAGATTGATCAATCTCAGTCCATGATAAATCACCACGAAGAGTCAAATACATTCACATGCTGATATTTGTTAATAAGAGCATGAGCATCTTGTATGGGTAAAAAAACGAAGGAAAAGAAAGGGAATTGAAGGAAAGAGACAATGAGGAAGAAAAAATAAAGATAATCAAAAAAATCCTTATGGGTAAGGGGTCATGTTGAGCCAAAATAAACAAAGACTGAATGTATTTCTTTTGTATACATAAGTTCGGTTTGTTTCAATTGATACCAAATGCTTCCACTGTGTAGAGTAGGTGTAATCCAAGACAATTGGGCAAATTATTCGGAAGTGTGTTTACAACTGAGAAGATTTTATGAATGTTGATATTGTGTTGATATTGTGTTGATATTGAATTAAATGGGCGAGAAGGGTGTAAATCGTAGATTTAATCGAATCCTTATATAAGTAATCTGGGACATGTCTGTGGATTTTCATTGATAAATACCTCTAAGTACGGCCTATATTAGCTTCACACTTGTTGAGCATGTAAGGAGCCATGCAATATTAGTAGCTCACGGAATAAATAGTTGAAATTTGAATCTATAAGCACTACATCAAAGTCTCCTTGTGATTATCAACATAGATATATAAAGTACATCCAGAAAACAAGCCACAAATTGGTCAAAATCATATCCTAGATTCCATCGATAGATATATATCAAAGCTAAACAAAGATTTGATTTGTCACAAAACTGTAAGTAACTAAGGTTTATCAACGAATATCTAACACTAATTAAGACATTTTTATTTAATAATTATACATTTACATTTTTAAAGTTTCTCATTTCACAATTCATTACATGGTATTCCTAACAATGAATATATCCTTTCTGTTTATTCTCCTTTTCTATTCATCATAGATTGTTGGTCAAAAAGATCGTGGTAAACAAGTTGAAACAATTTTACGCTTACATTTTCATAATCACTCATTTGCTAGTATAGAAGAAGAATTACCTGTTCCAGCTATTGTATTCTTTGAAGCATTTCCATTTAATTTTGTATTTAATCGTGGTATGAAATTACTTAATATTGGTAGAAGTATGGCTAATGCATTACCAAATATAGTTGGAAAAAATGTATCAGATATATTTCGTTTATCCAGACCTGTTATACCATTTACTTGGGATGATGTAAGTGATGTTTTAGTTATATTTTCACATGAAATAATTCTTGAAATGATTGTTATGAATGAAATATGCCTAACTTCTTTTAAAGATATGTTGATCTTCATTAGACTTTAAGAATAAAAATACAATCTCAAACTGTTAGCAATTAATCCATCATTTACTGTAAGAATCCAATATAATGACATAGTTATTTAGAGAAAGTGTTGATGTATTATGCTCCAGTAGATATTGTGATTAGCTGACAACTTCATGAAATTCACTAACCTATAGACGTAAAACTAATTTCCCATAGTTTTTTTAAACTATCTAAGAATGTCTTCTTAGTTAAGTGGTTCTAGTTGGATGAAACAGAAAACATGTGAATACTGAAGGTATCAGTAAGCCATTTACCGATTTAATTATTACCTTTTGATTTATTTGTAGAATGTCTGTTTTATTGAAGCTAAATCCGGTACGCACTTTTCATTCTATTAAGAATTGACTTGTTGAGTGTACGTAGATTTCTTTATTGATTTTTATTCTGAGGTTCAAATGCAGTACTTATCGTTTAAGACCTTTATGTGTCGAAATTTACTAAAAATTATCATCGAATGAAAATATTAAGAAAATATGCTTGAGATGTACAGACGACATTAAAAAAATTTCAAATTTCTTCGCTTAAAGTATACAGTGGGAAAATGTAAGTCTTTGTATACGTCTGCCTTGTATTTTAAACACTTATTCATTGATAGAATTAAGTATTTCAGATGTAGTCTGATATTTGTCAGAAATATATTTACATCCATAGTCGGAAAGGTTATATAAAAGATCAGAAGAGTTTGATAGTATCTAAAAAGCATCTATTCAAACTTAATGTCCCTCAATCAGATCATGGCTGTATACTTCTCTTTGTTATCATTGGAACCAAATTTAATTGACTTCGGAAAATGATTTTTATTAGACCAAGTTATATGTATACTAAGAAAATCTACAGAAGATCACAGAAAATTGAAATTCGTCCACCGTTGAAATTATCATCCTTTGAATCCATAGGTCTTGTATTTACCATGGGAACTTTCTAGGTCATTATATTTCCTAACATGCATATTGCTTTTGTTTCTGATTACTTTTAGTGTGTTAATTATGCCAACTAACCTCATTTTTCTAGACTCTTTTGTAAACTGTTAACAGTGTTTCACAAATCTATCGATTACTAAACTAAAAATGTACCATAACAAAGGTTTGTGTAATCACCTTCCTATTCACTTACCTTTGGAATAACTAGAAGTGTACGATTATTATTGAATTCAGACGTCAACTATTTTAGACAATCAAAAGCGATATCATGGAATCAAAATTGTTCGTAGATATTTTTGAATGAATACAAATTTTGTGATTAATCACTGTTAAAGGAGTTTTAATACAAATAGTTGTGAATAATTGGAAGTTGAGTATCGATAAAACATTTCAGTTTGAAAGCTCTTTACCATAGTGAAATGAATGGTGTAGAATGAAAAAAAAAATCTGTCATCATTACATGGATTTATGTAAAAACCGTAGGATAGATTTGAAGTATCGATTAACGTAATATCTTTCACTTGACAAGCTATAGAACTACCACGTGACTCCCTAGTAATTTCAACCCTTACACCTACCCTAGTAACATATCTAAAAGCAGAAATCTAAAATGTGGTTAGACTTAGATAAGTTAACACACACTGTTACATAGATACTTGTTATGTTTTACGACTTATGATCAGTGACTGCGTAAGTTGTATTCTTTTAAAGCCTCGTCGCTTACTGTTATGTATTGGAAAAAATACACAATGCCTTAGATGATTGCTAATCACTGTACAGACATGTCTACCCCGCGACTACCAGTCCCCAAGCCGGAATGGCGGGAAAACAACGATTGATAAGCCAAACAGACAGAATCAGTCGAATAGGATCGGATCGAATTATATTTCAATTATGCCTTTATATATACACAAAATCAGATTACACAGCTGACCAATTAGAAAACTAACATTAATACAGAACTATAGAAATAGTGGTAGTGAATAGGCACAACTTGTACACAACTAATTAACTTTAGTCTATAAATTGAGACAATATAATAACAGTAAATATACTAAACGGGAGGGTGGGGTAAGAGGAACGTAACAATAATAGAAATGTAATGTTCACACTACTCCCGACCAGAATAAATGAATTAGTTCTCTAAAACTCAGTTCTGGAAGTTTTTCACTCTTCTTTTGTGGTCCGACATAACAATACTTTCCTAACCTTGATGTCTAACAAAAATAAAAATTCGCATGTTATACAAAACTATGACATTGTGGTACAGATACTGAATAACAAGTACAGAGGAAATTGGGCATAGGTAGGAAACAATACAAAATTCAATAAGATAAGTAATTGGTTAATATTTACTCATTGGAATGAATTTCTACAATATTAATCATATTATTAGCAACCTCCTGATAGGACATGACAAATATCTTTTTACACGAAAACTTTATGGAACAATCAGCTGGCAAATTTCTATAGTTATGTCTGTACAAGCAGAAAGAGGAATCGCATAGTATTCCTCATTTCGAGAATTCGAAGTATTTGTTCCTCACCACTTGATGAAGAACAAACTCTACTCTGAAAACCCTATTTCAAAATGCGTTCCAATTACACGTTACAGACAAAATACTGAAATCTAAACTTCCTAGAGAATCTGAAATCTATGAATCGACAAAAACGTGTTGAATTCAAAGATGGTCTGTCTGCTAAGGCTATTTAAACAAAATTCTTTACAGAAATTCAGAAGATAGTATTTTCATATTGACTCTTATTTATCAGTAATCCAATCGACAAATTATCCCATTTTGTCCCTTCGATGTGTATGTCAATTTTCTTGCTCTTGTGAGGCAAGATGTATTGGTTATTCGATGAGCACTATTTCAAAGGAAGCTCAGGAATATTATCCTCTCTGGTTAAGGAAAAGCAAGAGTTGCATTAGAAGTGCTATTATGAAACATTTGGTCATAACTAACCATTCAGTTAAAATAGATTCGCATTTTGAGATCTTTACAAAGTTTAAAGAAATCTACCAAATTCAATAAGTTACCGTCTCCTATATATTGCTGCAACCAATGTCATACAAACCAGAACTATGTATAAAAAGGAAACTTATCCATTTTATCATGGATTTAACCAGTAAAAGTTTAGTCTCTTGAATTTAAATTGTCATTTCGTTTATATTCTATCTTGCTGATTTTAAAAAATTTCTTGCGCAGTATCTTTTTTCTCTCTATCGATCTGTCTTTAATTAAACCGGTCTTACTCATGCATCAATTAGCCTCTCGGTTACTTTTCATCTTCGTATTTGTCTTATTACACAGTCTGACTTGAAAATTATTACTCACATCATGTTTCCAAGCATATCATTTCAGAAATTTTCTTTGTCTAATCAGTGCGATACTTTAAATAAGAATAATGTTGTTTTCTATGGTTATTATTTTTGATTTTCGTGTCCACGGTCGCATATTCGTTGTTTATTGATCTTGCATGATTGTACTGCCTGTAGATAAAGCCACCGTAATCTAATGCTATTTGCGAAGCAATCTCTTATTGTTCATTACTCAATTGGAGTTTGCATTTAATAAGCAATATTCTTCTGAAACTACAATATCTCAAGTTGGTTGTCTTTTCATATCACTTTCATAACTAAGTAGAATAACAAATTTGTTAATTAAAGATATAATTTGTTCATTCATCATTAAATTCATAGTCGTGAAAGATCTTGTTCACAATTATGTTGACAAGAATTTAGTAGAAGTATTGTTAGTTTATTATTAATTTGAAATTGAAGGATACTTTCATCTTCCCGTCTATGATACTATGTGTAAAAATGGCCATCATTTTTACAGACCTGCCTAAATTTGTTGGCTGTCATTTTTCTGACTGTGTAAATACTGTAATCAGTTTTACTGAAGTCAACTGCAATGATTATTATGTTATATGTATCCAGTATATTAGAATGTAATGTTCACAGGGCAGTTCAATTCAAGGATGAGGAGTCATGCACAACTGTTTGGCGGGAGTATGCTAAGTGTAGAATAACCTGACATGCCAGACCGAAAACACAGATATGGTACAAGTATGACCGTAAAATGAAATCCTTGATAAAAATTACACTGTAATGTAATGTATTCATACAGCAAATAGACAAAAAATAATAATTATCAGAAATGTTAAGTTCATCAAGCTTATTGAACTCCAGAAACCTAGTGAATAACTTTCGTCTAACTTATATTTAGATTTATTCTAATTAAATGAATATACTGATAAATCCTCCCCTTACCTCCCCCAATTTTTGTTCATGTTCCTTTTATGAAGAAAACCTATAGCATATTGAAATATTTAAAATTGTAAAATTCAAGTGGTAACAATTTAATGAGATTGTCTATCGTCTAACAGAATATAGTACAACTATATACAAATTTATGCTTATCATACATAGTGTACATTTTCTCCAATTATCTACCATTCACGTAAATAATACAGTGAAAAACATTAATGAAGGTTGAACTAACACACTGGAGCTGAAATAATAATAGTAATAATCTTAATCTCTTTATTCGATGTTATATGTTTATCATAGTGGGAAATTCTCATTTAAAAAAATGCTTAAACACCTTACTTTTATTCTTCATTTACCAAAAATATGTGATATATTTAGTTTATCTCTGACTATGAAACTGCTTGGTCTAATCTTGAGTTCCTGACGGAGCATCAATTCCAGGCACACTTTACTGACAAACATGAAACTTCAATCAAACAGGTCTCCTACCTCACTGACTACCTTCAACCATATAACACACTAAAACATTATGTATACAATTCGAATTATTTTGACAAAAATGATGATTAGATCGATAGAATTTCATCAACAATATTAAAGAGTCGACAAATTTGATAATGGTCACACTAGTCAATTATTAATCAATTCAGATATCAAGTACTACATCTTACCATACGAATATTTTACTTTGGATTAATTTTATAATCTAAATGATTATAATGAAATGAATAAGAAGGGTAGATATCACCTAATCACATATTCTTAAATGAGAGTTTAAGAAAGTTTAGTCATATCCAAATAATGGGAAATGGTAGTTGTATACAAAAATCTGACTACGCCCACCAAAAGTGTCTTTAACAATACTCGTTACACAAGTAAACAAATGAAGTATTTACATTGTGACATCAGATTGTTCATGTGTATAGATGTGAAATGATCATTCATGTTTCAATTATTTACTTTATATAGTGTATTATTAAAATATACTCATATTCTCCTCGTTAATGCTTCTTTCAATAAATCATGTGAGAATGAGAATGATGATTTCTCTTGTATGTATAGCTAATAAGCTTGTTTTAATCAAATCAATATATATGGTTACTATGACAATTAGGTTCGAAATAGTCAATTACTACCCTGCAATTAATATCTAATGTGTTACAAAATGAGAAAAATAACATTTAAGATACACATAGCAATAGAAAAATGAATGAAAACAAAAGTGATTTTTTGACTAATTGTAATTCATTCACTAATTAGGTAACTTTAAGATGGTTTGGGTTATTACATCATAAACTAGTGAAAACTAATATATTAATGAAATGTAAGAGGAGGGGAGGGGTGGTTGATTACGAGTTCATTCTTTGAGCTGGATGGTTCAATCATTAAGCTTTTGCCATGTGTATATAAGTACAAATAAATACCAGTCAAGTTTACTATCGATGGAACAAGTTACTATTCACTTATGAAGAAATTTTCATTATATCTGTACAAAGTTTTGTACTGATAATCATAGTGAAAAGTTTACGGCTGAATTATTCAGTTCAGTTGATAAACTTTCACCAAAATCCCCTCCCCTTCCTTCCTTCTAATCTACTATCATCCTATAATGTAAAAGGCATCGAACAGTTGTACCATTTAAGTTGCAAACTATGATTTAATTTATTTATACAAAAGTTGAGCTATTTTCCGTATGTAATACAATTTGTCCAGTGATTTCGAGCCAAAGAGTCTACATTTACGAGTCCAGCCCAATTTAACATCATTAGTGAGTGATTGTTTCGTCTTTCTAACTAGAGATTCGGAACATGAAAATAGCCCATTAAGTCACTATTTCATGATCATGGATATGTTGACAGGTGAAGACTATGAGGTTATGGTCTATCTGATGATCCTGTTGAATGGTTGAAGGTATAACTCAAAGTGAATCCCAGTGGTGTGAATATCTTTATTCCCTATCTTCATTTAAACCTTGAATTCTGTTATTCCTTGATATGCACTTTCTTTTCACTCTTTCTTTCTGAACCATGTTTAGTCTTATGTTTTATTAATGCTACTAAGATTATCTTAACTTTTTTATTTCGATTGTATCGTCATGCTGATGTGGTATAACGACTCGGTCTTTGTTGATTGTGACTAGTTGATTAGTACGTTTAGTAAACTAAAATTTGAAATAGATGTGTTGTATGATAATTCGGAAAATTCTAAAATATGTATGTTAAAATACTTTCTTATTATTCTTTAGTTCATAGTTGAAAGTGTATGTATGCATGAACAACATAGAACCTATCGCATATATGCATTCCTCCAAGTTGCCACACCTCAGCAGCGCAGCAAAATTACCTCCAAATTAGTAGAAGTAGTAGTTATTGCAATGATTATAAAAAGAGCAGATATATAGAATACGGTCCAGACAGAAGAAGTAGTTTGTGGAAGGAAAAGTATGAAATAAATTTAAGTTCAAGAATTAAGGGAGAACAAAGAATGGATACACTAGTGCTACTGTGACTGATACTGAGTAATATCACTTAGTCTCCATTCATTGGTTACGGTATTCGCGTGGACCCCAACTTGGTAGTCTGCATCTACTAACTCAGCTCAGAGCAGCAATAAGTGATTCTGTGGACTGATTTTACGTTTTGGTTTAGCCGCGTCTAGCTTTCTTCCATTCTACTCCAATATCACCATCGCGTATGGAGGTAGTCGCTGGACAGACATATGTAACACATGTCTGAGCAGCCTCAATCGATTAGGTGGTAAACCTCCATCAACTGATTTAGCTATTTTCTCTAATACCTTACACCTAACCTCATTGTTGCTTACCCGGTGATCCCTGGAAATGCAAGCAATGTTCCGACAACATTGACGATTGGATAATAATAATTTCCGAATGCACTCTATTCTTAATGGTCACGTTTCACATACATGCAGGAAAACAGAACAAACTACGGTGCAGTTTACTCGTCTTTTAATTGACGGAAGGATATCTTACTTACGTCACAAGTGACGTAGGTCTGCAAATAGCCAAACAAGTCTTCCTGTTCATGCTGAGATTTCCACAGACATTACCCCATCAAGGTTGATCAGACTCCCAAGAAAGTTTAAGTGGTCAACAAACTCAACTATTTCACTCACTATCTTTAACTGAAGTGTTGATGCGGACCATTCCTAAAGCAACAGTTTGAGTTCAGAGAGCTGAAGCACATTCCGAACCTGTCTGTACTATTGCTTAATGCCGTCACACGACTTTATTTTATTAGCGTTTTCATCAAGCATGATTATATCGACTGTCGATTCAAAGTCACTTTGATGCTGTTACAAACTACTATTATTGTCAGTTATTATTCGCTAAACACGACAAATGGATACGTTAAATATTATGATTATCTTTAATTATGATGAGCTTATTGTTCACATTAATGTAATGTAGTGATATAATAAAGTTAGTGTAAAATATTTTCTGAAATGTCAAGCTGCTACAGACAGTTGGCAGGCATCCTTATTGACGAATGAAAACTAATATGAGTGAGTGTTCCCTGCCGACTACTCCCCACTATTTAACATTTAAACACAGGGTACATCATGTCGTGTTACTTATATTAGTGACCACATTACAACATGATTGGCAGAATTCGACAAGCACACAAAGAACTAGGTAAACATGACATTAAACACTGATTAGCTATCAATCAATGCAAATATTTTGAACGTTTTAAAATATTAATTTAATGGTTTGGGATTATATTTGTTAGTTAACTATGACGTGCTTATACATGCCGACTTAATACCATGCTAAGCATATATATATATATATATATATATATATATATATATATATATATATATATATAGATTGAATTTTACTGTAAAATCTTTGGATTTATAACTATGGCGATGATATATACATCGAATGAAGTTGAGAGTGAAAAAATCTATCAGATGGTTAATAAAATGATGAAGCCTTTCTATTAAATAAATTGTTCGAAACCAAATTATGAAAAACTAAATAATAAGATTTTACCAATCTTAATGTTTTATAGTACAAGTTTAATATGTTGTGAGCTCATAGATGAACATTAACACAAAAAACCTTCAAGTTGGATTAAACAGATATCCGATGCTCTTTGATGTTTACAAAAGTTCACTATTCGTTTTCCATATCCGCTAACTAAACGAATACAATTTTTGACTGTTGGGTTTCTTGTTTACAGTGTATCAGTATATTGTTTTCATGATATATATATATATATATATTTATATATTTATTTATTTATTTATATAAGAGAATCAGACTAACAATCATGGGACGAGAATACAAATCTAATTAGCGGCCAATTAATATATAACTGGCTGATGTGAGGGTTGTTAAATGTGAAATTTTTATTAGAATTAATCTTGGATAATATACAGTTAGAAACCATGAAGCAATGAACAGCTGTTTTCCCAGGTGTGATACTCTTTAACAGTGTTCAAATACAACCTCTCTGAGGACTAATTCTACAAACTTCTTGTTTCGTTGTAAATAATTAAACATTAGACTTCTAATCTGAGAAGCAGCGATTAACAATAATGATTTCAATCAATACATGATCCCATGGGCTGTTAGTGGTGGACATGTGACTAAGATGAATTTCACTGGTCACGGCATTTAATTAGATCTATGAAATCGCTTTCTGAAGTTAGTCTCTCTGATATTAACTGCGGTGATAATAAGGAGATGCAAAATTTTCAGCCCACTATTTTGAAAAGAAACCGAAGTTTAGTTCGATATGATTATTAGGGAAATAATTATATCTACTTAGTTCTTATTCTTTGTATACAAAGAGTCGACTTTTCATTTTACTTATAAATTTAACCTATTCCAATAATTCTCTAGTCTACTTTTGAAAATGTTTGTTGAGCGTCACGTAATATTAGCTATTTTACTACTCCATAAAGAAGACCTGTTTCTTGTAACCACGTTTTTAATCTTAGAGATGATCTTTATTTAGAAATGAGATACACAGGAAAATCATTCAAAGTTAGGAAAGATTGCACTTATACTTCTTACTATATTAAGACTCAACAAAGTTGTAAATAAATGGCTCAAAATCGAATGGAAAACAGGTCATTAAGGCAACTACTATTCATTTAAACTATTGAGGCGGAATTATGTGGTTCATGTTATAAACTGTCATTTATGAGTTGCCTGATGATTTACAAGTATGTAGTGAAGCCCATCTGACTAATTATTGATTAATTAGATTAGAGGTTGAGATTAACATTACTGAGAGACAAATAAGTCAATGGCTGATTGATATAGGACACAATTTATTATCATTGACCTTCCTAGTTAAGCTAATACTGTATTATGTTAATAAAAAGCTAATAAGATTAATACCTACTAATTAGGACTGGATTGCATCAACGCTCACTGCGAAAAATTGTTGACTGAAGGCCTCTAAAAGTGAGAGAGGAAGGAACTTTCCAAGTAGACAATTAGAAATACAAGATTCCATAGAATCTCTTATTTCTTGTCTATTACACTGACATGAATAGTGAATAATAAGACAGTAAATACTAAACAATAGTTTCTGTGTAATGGGTATATGTTTATTTCTACTTTTTCATCTCATCTAAACTACTAAATTAACATGAGGCTTAAATATATTTCGTTTTACTGAAAATCCAATGAAAGACAGCTTAACATTAAAAAGTGCACAACTTTTCAACTTTTTATTAACATCCTGTTGACCATCTGAATAGTTACAATATCAACGAATATGCCACATACTGAAGTACAGGAAGATGTTTTAAAGTATTGGGTTACATGATAAAATCATTAGTATCAATGATCAAGTGTTTTGCAGTTGAAAAACGAAACTTAGTGAACATCAAATACTCGTCATGCTAATTTATTTTGTATATCAGTGAATAATTCATCATCATTGCTGTTATTTAATAAAAGTTTCATTCATTCGTAAATTCTTGGCAGCTTAAATATTATTGAGGCAAGAACTATAGATTGTTATTAAAAAAAATCAAAGTTATGGAGTATTCAAATGATTTTTAAGAACCTCACTTTTATTATGAGTACACCAGTGACTTCTTTCTGTAATAAGATGATTTGTAAGTTGTTATCTATCATAAAATCGAAATCAATAACTGAACTAGTGAAAATCCAGTGATAGTATACATTTATTTCATCTTATCTATGTGAACAGATTGATTTCCTGTGTTAAATAATGTCACAAAATTATATACACTAATTTATAAATCATAGTTACTAGGTATTGTTGGCAAATTAAATTCAGGTAGTTCTGTGTAGACAGACACTAAGTTTGGTAGTTTGTGTTTGTCACAGACTGATATTAGTTAAGTACCATGGAACACTGGATAGCCGTTTCATCCTAGTATAGAACTCCACAGAAGTACGAAGTTGTAACCGCTGGAGTTTAAACTTGTTGGGGGGGGGAAAGAGTGGGACAGTTATCACTCGTGACAATGGTATATTGCAAATTGATGGAAGTAAACATTTTACTACTAAAGTCTGGCCGACTCAGTTGTACAGAGCTCTAATGGTTCATCAACCTGAAACTTCTTAGTTGAACTTCCTGGCGGAATCTAGGGTGCATACTACTGACGAGTACCATATAAAGACGTAACAGATGCCCAATGCTTTCTGGTTTTCACTGATGCCTAACCAATATCAATCTGTGGCAAACATGAACAACTAAGTTGGTAAATTTTTACTTACCGTAGTTGAAGAATGTGGAAAGAAAAATGTTTAATCAATTAATCATAGTTTATGGATGAAATATACGGGTTTTTTTGTTTTTCTTAAAAATATATATTTTATCAGCATAAGATAACCCTTTTCGAGAGGAAACTTAAATGAAACAGCTTCTTTGATTCAGTTATTACATTTTGTAATTTGATTGAAGCTACTTAAGTCTATTATTAATAGTATAGCACTGATGTATTTAATTTTTGTTTAATTTTAGGTAATGCTGCATACCAATATTATATTCGAACTTACAAGTAATGAAGTAAATAAAGGTAATTGTAACCTTTCTATTTACATACCAACAATTTTTCAAATGAACACGTCCAATATTTGCTGCCTATTAGTTTGAACTTGATAGTACATAATTTTTTGAAAACAAAAGCAGACCATAGGCTCAAGATATTTGAAAATAGAACAATTCAGTTTTTACATGAATGTATTATTATAGTACTGGCTTGAGATATATAACCATTGCTAGTTCATTCTATATAAAGGTTCACCGGTGTTGAAGTGTTTAGTTTTACTCAACTTAGGTACTGAATGTATAGAAGAAATGAAATTCATGGATCTGAATAACTAACTCGGTCATTTCCCGAAAAAAAATTATTGGTTCGCTTTCGAGAATGTATTCAGTGTGGTGCAATTTAACAGAAATTATCATTTCAAACTAAATAGATATTTCATCCTATGTTATGACTTCTTGATAACTTGAAATCATTACTCAATATGAGGTTAAATAGCGAGGATTCAGTTGGACAGCTAACGAGAACTCTAAATTATAAATTTTCAACTTTAGGTATTTAATGATATGGCAAACAAACACTCTCCATTTATACCACTGAAATGAAGAACTGTGTAAATTATACCCAGAAATCCATGGCCTGAGATTTTATCACTCGAGTTGCGCTTAACTTCCTGTAGAGCTGAATTATTTATATTGAACCGTCACTAAACAGTACCCGACACCATATTTGTTTAATCATTGATGTTACGTAAATTCAACTGATTAAGTTATACTTTGCTAGTTTAAGTGATTGGAGATTAAGTAATTTAATGCCAACTGATACGAAAAATAAGTTCTACAGTCAAAGTTCAGTTACCTATCATATTAACACATACAATATCGCATCACTTAAGTTAATGGGGACATTACAACTATGTGAATAGATATGACTAGAGAAACATGAGACTGCTAACTGCTTAGTGATCCGAAAATGTTAGTTCTCAAATGATTATCTTTTCTTGATTGTATTAAACTTTATATTATTAAGATTTCAACAATAAATTGATTCTAATTGAAATTCTCACAATTAACGTATTTTATTCGATTGAAGAAATTGCACTTAATGATGAACAAAATAATAAAGGAAATGAATTAGATTCAAATCGAGGCAAATTAAAACTTCGAGGTCAAATGAAATATATGTTTGAATGGGATGCTATAGTATTTCTTGGAACACCTATGTAAGTTGATATTATTTTGTTTAGTAACTCTTTAAATGTATTATTAACATATTGCACTGTTTCTAGAACTCACATAGATGTCTTGAAGGTCAATTGGGCTAATGAATTATGTGTAAGATAGACTGAATAGCTTGATATGAAGCCATTAATTATTAATTTACTTTACTTGCGTTCACTATTTCTGAATGATCAAAAAATTAGGTTCATGTAACCAGCTTGCATTTTAGATAAATGAATTTCTAAAATAATATGACTATTTTCTTATTATACTATCACTTCATTGTTAGCATAAAGGTTTAAGTATTACAACAAATAGTAGGTGTTTCTTTGTGCCGTATATCAACCAGTATATAACCCTAGGTTAAAGCATTCTGATCAAGCATGCAATCTATAGATGTCCAGAGACTTTCTGGTTGACACCTCCTCACACCATTCCTAATTGTTTTACGTGAAGTTCAAATACTGTAATGTTCATCCATGTGGCCCACTGATTATATTGTGAATATTCTTAATAAGTGTTCTAGAGATCATTGGATTTCAATTTTAACATGATAGACTGATTTTAGTTAAACAACTAATTAAATTCACTAAAAATTAGAGGGCTTTCCTTTCTAGTATAAGACTTCTCGTCAATGAACAATCACGACGTCACCAGGGATTGAACCCTTGTCTATGAAGCGATGTTGAAGATGCATAAACTTTACAACAATGTTTTACTATAGGCTTACGTTAAGCATGATGTCTGAAGTTTCTTAGTGGTAATATAGACATGTTTCACTCAGTGGGGGTCCTATAGCATGATTAAACATCTACCGAGCGCTTCCTAGTTTTGAATGATTATCTAACTAAGGTTAATCCGCGGTATAAATCTTTGGTGATATTAATTAGGGAGTAACTAATGATTAGGATTTTACTGAAAATATTATTTTTAATTTATAGGTGCTTGCTGTCGAAAAGTTTTACATTATAACAGAGTGGTTGCTTTCACGCTTCACATTTTAATGATCTCCCATATGTGTTTATTTAGTGATGATGAAACACATTCTAACTGGGAGCAATATTATGCTTTAGTGAAGTTAATGGAATATTCATTCTGAATCCCATAATTATAGTAGAGTTAAAAGAAATAAAGGTGAGAGTTTTATAAGGATTGCTTATTTCAAAGATAGTTTACAACGGTAAATAGCTTTAACTAGACAACCATATCAGGCGTGCATTTTTGACAAGGATGGATAATGGTTACATAATGTTTAAAGTTAGGACTGTGGATTATCTAATGCCAACACACTAGACATGATGTCAAAATGGATACAGATTTGGGCTCCATTGGGCTCTGCGGAAACTATAAACTAAGATAAAAAGAGCTCTTTATTATCCCTCCTCCTCGTCTGGATTTATTAGTTGTCCAGTTGGCCTCAGTTCTTAACGAATTTATCGTCAAATCGCGTAAACTGAAACAATCATGTCTGATATTTATGTGATTTGTACGCTGTGTATTTCTTAAAATAGGGAACAAGTGTTTTACAGCGATGGAGGAGATTTGCAGCTTTGGTGGATGCGATTAGTTGTAATCTATTCTCTGAATTCAGTTTAATTTTAAGCTAAATTAGCTCATGCGAAATAATTTAATAGCTCAACTCTACACAAATTAAGCGCTGATGAGGTTGTCTAGAGATGCATAGTGTTTGGAGAACAAGACACAACAAAAGTTCAGTAAATGAACCATAAAACGATACAACATATAAATTCAGTATTCTTTTAGTCAGACTAAAGACTTTAAATGTTGATTAGCATTCTAGTGACAGTAGAAGTCA
This sequence comes from Schistosoma japonicum, assembly GCA_025215515.1. Taxonomy (NCBI): domain Eukaryota; kingdom Metazoa; phylum Platyhelminthes; class Trematoda; order Strigeidida; family Schistosomatidae; genus Schistosoma; species Schistosoma japonicum. Next base: position 31,055,102 of record CM046064.1, on the reverse strand, counting down.
GTACTTTGAGTTATTCAGTTAATAAATCTAAAATGTTTATATGGATGAAATCGAATGATTCAGAAGTTATCATTTTTTTAAGAGCTAAAGCCTTTGAATCTAAGCCTCTCAATTTCACAGTCGATGACGTGATTATGAATTATTTCGTTTGAGATTGACCTCACGTAAAACTAAAATATATTACCGACTACAAATACAACTTATTGACGAATGACAACTATTATGAAATATAAATTTATAAGGGTTTCCTACAGACTACTTCCATCCACCTAACACATCAAAATATAGTGCCTACGGTTTTAGTCGCTTAAACTAGTGGTCACATTGCACTTTGATATAAATAGCTTAATCCTATGGAGAGCCATTCGATAGCAGTATAGATCATGTATAATGTTGCCCAACAGTGAAGGCAGGTGACTCGAATCCCATGCGATGTGCTGGTTTTCTCGTGAGTTTAAGTACCGTATGCAAAAAAGTAATATTTAACGTGATACTTGGATTGAACAGGGTTACCAATTGACTACCTCCAACCAACTCGCAAGGAAGCAGATAGTGATTAGAATGAATAATAAATAAAAAGAATTATTTCAACCATCTTAGCATTTTCAAAGACTGTAATTACCTAGTGTTTGAATATGGAATTACATCAATTTAGCACTGTTTCAATTACGACTTAGACCACAGTTTAGACTGTAACATTTACAAATCAATAATTTCTATATAAGATATACTTATGTTGACAATTGATAGCCTTTTCAAACTATTAGTATGTATTTTTCGAAGGTATTTTTATCTCCTCGTCGATTTTTTACGGACTTACATTGATCAGTCTCTGTTATAATATGTAAATCCTGAGCAGATTACTTCGATACAGCGATGGTTCACAAGTATGAAGTAAGTTAAATTGCAACTGGCAAGTGAAATCTAGGTTAGGTATTTTGTCCTATTTAGGATTAGTCAGCTAGATGTGCCTGAATGTTAATGTTGATGCTCACACAAGTGAGTACATCTGAAATCAATAATCTAGTGGTACTTAATGTGAAACAGACTGATTTCGAGTCCCGGTGTGAATATTTTTGCTGGGATACGTGAATATCCGGCTGACGAATTATATACGGGTTGAAAGGTTTATCCTAAACTTTACTTGTCAGCCACAATTCAACTACATACACAATAATAATATGTATTACCTGTTTTATGAATACTTTCTATAGAAAAGAAAAATAACACTTAGAAATTATTACAATTTCATACATATTTCATCTTCTTTATCTTCGAAATTGACCTCTAGTTCTATAATGATTGTATTTCATTAATTTAACACTGATGATTTTACTTAGTTAATGTAACTTTAATTTTGAACTCTTTCAATACTTGAAGATCTAGTACGTTACACAGAAATGTATTTATATTATATATCGGTTAAATAACATTTTGATTTGTCATAGATAAATTACTTTTACAATATAGAAGTGGAATTATTTATAGATATTACCATAAAAAGGTACTTCATAGATTGATTTTCAAATAGTTAAGAAGACGAAGAGGAAATTAAAAAAACTAATACCATAGCAATTGTTATAATAAATATAGTTTATGATAAAAAAAAATAACAACGAATGAACGATACAAGCAAAAGAGAATCAAAAACATAACTCTTTGTTAAAATATAGTAAATATATCACATTGATTATTAATTTTTTCTGTTAATTATTCTTTCTTGATTTCATTTTTAAATATTGATTATTTTATATGTTGTTCAATGTTCAATTGAATAATGTGTACTTTTATGTTAACATAATGATAATATAGTTTTCTATGATAAGTGTATGTTGGGGATGTTAGATCCCCGAAGCTCACTTGGCAAACCTGTTATTTTTGTGATTTTATTGTGTAAATTTGAATTTCCTGTTTTCGCGCTAAAATGTCCCCTTCTCACCTTCAGTTCGTGTTTCCCACTTGGTAAGACACTAAATCTTATTGGTTCATTGTTTATTTTAGTACGCTATTTATGATATTCCAAGGACGCTCTCTATTTTTGTTTATATACGCATGAGTTGTGTGTGATGATGTCGTCTCACAGGCTCTTTGTGGAATTAGACGCTTCTTGCTGTCTTTGGACTTCTTACTCTAGTTAGCTGAGCTGGGGCGCTGCGAAATAGCTTAGCTTCCTGTTACTGAGTCGCTGGTCTTACGTTCGTTAGCGGTTATCTAGGTGTCACCATAAACTCGCGAAACCTTAGCAGTGTACATGTATTACATAAAACAAAAAAACAAATAAAACAATCATCCTACTTAAGACTCATCGGTTGGATGTATCTGGATCCCAGTATTGATATTTACATTGGAATTTGAAATAGGACGAAATGTACGTCCTGGATTCTGCTTGTCAGTCAAAATGCAACTCAAATAATACATTTGTACTACGGCTGTATCAATGCAATCCTCTCAGGATACACATATGGCAATAGAGACTGACCAATTTCAGTCTATAACAAATCAATGGGAAGATTCAAATACATTCGAATTATAAATAATATTTAAGACTTATATTTTGAAGCTAATCATTATTAAGTTGTATGCTAGTGTCAATAATTATCAACTGTAACATAATATAAAACAAATTTATTCAGCGAATGGTTCTTGTTCAACGAATTCATTTTCATGGCTGTATAGTGGTGTAAATTCGTATAGATGTATGTCTAATAAAATATGGGTGAATTAATAATCCTGTTTATTCACTAAGCTCACACTATGGGGAAGTCTGTTCATTAAACTGTTTAGACTATGAACTATACATTTTGAAGTCCATCATAAAAAATGGATAGAAGCTGAGATATTTCTAAAGAGATATGAAGGAAAAATAGGATTCTCAGACTAAATGCATAGTTCCAAACAAAAACAATATTTATAGAACTCCAGTTCAAGGGTGATACTGATGGCGAAATACTAAGAAACTGTCTAATGACACTGACTTGAGAGACATTCAACACAGCACATAAACTACTTTGCCATTATTTAATATGAATTCAAGTAAAAGATAAATTGCTAAGATTGACTTATTCAATGTATATATGTGAATTCATTTGCTCTTGTGTAGCCAGATATATAAATCGTTTATTAAGCCTACTTGTCCACCTCGTTCAGGAGCACTTACTAGCATGGTTTAGTAAGGGACAACGAATATCAGTCAAATAATCTATTCTACAACATCTAATAGACTCAAAACATTTTACTTCAAGTTCATCTTATGACATCATTTACAAAATACAGCCAAATAAATTAAGAGGTGTTCACTTAACTTTATGTAATAGAATCCTTAGCTATCTATAATTTAAAACCTGAGCTACGTATACAACAACTTGTCATATTTTTTTTACCATAGCTATAGTTAAGTCATCTTTTTATTTTGTTCTATGGTCATTCAGACATCTCTTTCATTTCAACTTAATGACAGTCATAGTTACTCAGTTCGCTCTAATGACTATAAATTCGCCATCCATTCCCTCCTGTCACTTCTTATTTATGATTTTATAGTTGTTATGTTGAATTTCATACCACAACTAATCATCTGTTCAATAAGAGTTTAATTGTCAGTTGACGTAAAGTTTATCAGATATGTATCCACACAAACATATACGATTATACAGCTATGAAAATGAATTCGTTGAACAGGAATCCTTTTCTGAATAAACTGGTTTTATGATTAAACGGACATATTTAATGTTCTTAATTACTTAATTTTTTTCTAATATTCCATAATACTTGTTAAGTTGTCACGAAATATTAGTCTATTAGGTTGTTCTTGAAATTTGCGAGATGTTCATTAACTAAATGATTCCTGGTTAATTTCAATATATTGCCCACTACCAGTCAATGCTAGACCAAGAGTTTACTAGTAAATGATAGTGTTGGACTATTATTTTATTCTAATATGAAACTAAAGTTCTAAAGTTAAAGATCTTACGCCTCATTGTGAACACATCAGATTTTACTTCAGAAATATACAATTCATCTCCGTGTGATAATCATTTTCTTGTTATCTGATCATTAAAAGATAGGCATTTAATTCTAACGGCGAGAATATATTTCATGAAGACTGCAGACATATTTAGTTGACAAGTGATAATTTATATGAATGTTAGGTTTATCTATGGCATTCGTAACAAACTTTACCATATAATAATTCATGTAGATTATTAATTACAATGCAACTTAATCTGTTCGATTAACAAATCACTTAGAGTACACATTTCAAATGAATAGCTAAGTACTAAGGTCACTTAGAAAGTAACACTGAATGAGGAACTAGAATAAAGTCAAATTTAAATCCTATTGAAACCAATCTTTTCAGACATATTGACTTTTACTGTCATCGGGTCATTGATCAATTCAGCGATAATCGATATCGATTGTTCATAATTGCTACAACTAGATTAAATCCCTTTAGCCCATCATAATATTAGCAGTTTAGTGAAGGAATAGTTTGACACTCATATTTCAGTCTGAATTTATTAGTATTAAGGCTATACGTTCGTTTTATGGTTTATAGAAATCGATTCACCAACGAATGGTTTTCATTATGGATTGATTCCATCTGAAAAACGATTAAAAGCATTATTACTTTGAATAGATGTCCCATTCTCCTATGTAGTTCTTCTTCTTGGGACTAAGGAAATTGTTTTCACAATCAATCAAGGTAATATTTTCTTCTATGTGGACTAAGTAACTAGATATATTATATTTATTAGGTCTGGATTATTGATGGCGGTGGAATACTTAATTTCAAGTAAAAACCTATTACAACACTTTTATACACAAATCTAATTTCTGTTCATTACGGTTTATATTTTCTCTAATGTGATTTTCTGGTGATTAGTTTTGATTCGTTGCTCTTATTAGTCACAGATTTGTCTCACCTGGGTACTACTGAAGATCAAGAAGCACAATATATCAATTTTTTCTTAGTACGGAATACCTCACCAATGTGCACTCACAACATTTTCCGAGAATGGAACCGAAAATCTCACCATTCATGACTTCTATATCTTCTACTCACAAAGTGGTCTATCGTGTAATATGCAACATTACTTCACACTTAGAAAATAACTTTCTTCTTTGGACATGTGTTAAATTTTTGGCTCTGTCTTACCCACAGTTTATTGTTCAGGTGTTTTCCGTGTCTACCAACCAATATCCCAGTTATTACGGCCAAGGTTGATAGTCGTTAGTCTTTGTGGTATTTTTTCACCATAAAACTGCATTTTTTCATTACTACAATCAATACACACGATTAAGTTCATTCTAATTGCTTAGTTTCCACTTCTGGTAGTAATTCATACATCCAAAATTGTGTTACGAAACTTCTATTTAAATGTGATTTTTTTCATGAGACATATAAGACCAAAACTCAGTCCTCGGCAGCTAGATGACACAGACTATTAGAAATAAATTATGAAGATAATCGTGTGATATAACAAGACATCCTACTATTAAGCTAGGTATAGTCACATAAAATAACATTAATTGCAGTTAGTCAAAATAGTAGTTATGTAAAGTAGGCATAGATTTTTAAGAAACTGTAATACAGTCCTTTTACCGAATACGAAATTCAAGATCCAAAACTCGATCCCCTGAATCTACTATTAAGTCGTACAAAATGAAAGGATGTACATGGCAGATTTTAAGTTATTCTAAAATCTTTTTTCTAAGGTTGAGGTGTTGCTAGAAGGTAATGTAAGGTCCTGATAAATTTTTTTATGGGCTCAATCGTTAGTTGTCTCCTATAGTTGATGTGAACACCGTGTCTTAATCTATGTACCTAAATCTTCAGATACTATTAAGTTATCATTTAGTCAGTAAATCCCAATAATGTGTTTCCTGGATTCCATTACTTTGTTTACTTTAACTTTGTAGGCAAACCATGAATTTACAAATGATCAGTATCAATATAAGCTATTTAGGATGAATTTGTGCCAATAAAGAATGATTAATTCCAGTCTTGTATGTTAGCAATAAGATCATTGAAACTTTAGCATATATTCTGAAATCTGTTTTCATTTGTCTTTCGAATATAAATTTCTGTCACCGTTATTTATTAAATGTGAACTGTACACAAATCGCATGTTATTACTTCAATGATTGCAGATTCTACAACTGATAACTTTCTTTTCTACCTGTTGCATTAGTATGCTAGAGAATTGTGTCAATGTTTTGCTCCAAATTTCTGTACATGATTGCTCAATAACTGGCTGCACTTTTAGCATACATAATTAATGGGTAGTTACATTTTGAAAACTCTTAAGTGAAGAAAATAATTAAAAGAGCATAAATAAGTTATTTTCTTTCTTGACGATGACGATGATTTACATTCACACGTCGCCAAACACTTCTCCAGTAATGTAACTTCATATAAGTCTTTTAATTATAATGGAAATAGAAGTCATGAATCACCAAATGACAAAATATCACGTTTTAAATTTCTTTCACTGCATTCCTAAGTGCATTTAGTGATTGGAATGTAATTAGGAACAGTATAGTCTAAACTAAATTCTTTGTGTTGGTTACAACACATCACTTTGACGATAAATATACGTTATCGTTTGCAGGAGATTCGTTACTAATATAGTTTAAGCTCATAATGATAGAAAGTTAATCATTCATTTAATGTATCTACAGTTAATAGCACATCAGTTAAGAATCAAACCAGCAATATAACTTGTTGCCAAGCGTTTTCCTATTGGACCAAAATGATCCATAGTTAGAGTTAAAAAAATTTTTAAAAATAAGATAAAAACAATTTCCAAGATCATAAATTTTACACTTCAACACAGATAAATATATTTAAAATATGCGTATGAATAAGTGAACTGATATTTATAATTTTTAAAAAAAGATTTTCAGCATTACTAATTTCCACATACTACTTATTACATACACGAGTGTGACTGTCTGGATACAGTAGCTTAGTGGTGAACGCGGTGGCGTCTAGCAAGAAGCGGACTAAGTTCGAATCCCAGTGGGAATCTCGACATTGGGATGCAAGTACATCCAGCCGATGAGTTCCACATAAGAAGAAACGCGAGTCATGAATTCCACTTGCCAGTCACATTCCAACTTAAATACTACTTTTTACATGTTTTCGATTATGTAGTCCTAAACGCTGAACTCTATACATATTCGTCTTATATGTGCATGTGTGTGTAACTGTGTTTTTGACAAATACTCATGATATTCCGCTAACAATTCAACTCATTTCATGCTTTTTTTTCTTTAAATTGTACATTTCTGGTTTATTTATTTACAGAAGTTATTAGATTTATAGTAATATTATGAAAATGGAATCATTTACCTGAAATACTAAAGGTTAACCTATGGGGTGGAATGTTGTTTGAATGCCTTCTGTTGGCTGAATATAAAGAAATTGAATATCACTTTTATGAATGGAATTTACTCACATATCACCTACTTCTTTTTAGTTTAGTACTTTTTTAAAGTAGAAAAAACTTTGTTTCACTAATCTATGTAATACATTATTGTATTAAAATGAGATAAACAATGTTACTGTAATAGTATGTTTATTAAACGATACCATATTACTTACGTGTATACACTAATAATACTTTATAATGTTGTTAAATAGTCAAATTTTACCATAAATGAAATAAGTAGTAGGCAGTTGTGAATTGTGTTACAATGTTTCTTCAATGTGAACAACATATAAAATCAAATCTTTGAATGTCGATGATTGTTATGAATTGTTTCTCAGTACAATAAATGTATATATATTAACTAGAACATCGCTAAAACCATTGATCTGAAACGTCTAAATATTATCTATACCTGGTTCTATCAAAGTTTTAACTATGTATAAGTACTTTGGAAATTAGGAAACATTTTAACTATTAACTTCAAAATCTATCGGTCAGCATACTTTAAGGTTAGTCAGTGTATCATGTAGAGTGACTGTTATATCATAGAATCTCATTTGATCAAACTTCTGATACTTATCACTATTAAAAACAATACGTGAAATAAGCATTCAACTCGAATAGTTAAGTGAACCTTGAATACTTAACTTGTAGTTTAGTTTATCTTGCAGTAAAATGTAATGAATTTTTATTGCTATTAACACTGTTATATAAATTGTAGTTTAGTAAAGAAAATGTAAATTATCAGTCTACACACTTTACTGAATTTGCATTATGATGATTTTCATCGTATTTAAGTCTTGTCTTTTCGATATACCTTTCATTCTATTGTTTATATTTATACTGAGACTTAAATCCAGTAACTTTCACTTCAGTTGTCAACAATAAGTTGATGAGTCCAGATTGCAATGAATCGGTTGAATGTGTATGAAGGTATTAATAAGTGATTATAACTTCCTATATCAATATTTTGAATCAGATTTGATTAATGTTACTTGGTATATATGCATTCTGTGTAGACCACTATGATGTAACCATCTAGTTACAAGTTAGCACTATAATGTAAATTATCTTTTTAACTGGCTACTTTTGAAGTCAGACAATTTCTAGTGTATTTCGAACTTAAAAACGTGATTAATTCCTGGAAGTCTAAATTAAAAAAGTGTTTAGAATCAACATTTGATTTTTATTTAATAGAGAGTTCTGCTATTTGTCGAATTTCGACTGTTTCAAACAATATCCAGTATCTGTTTTTCCATTCAAAACGTCATAGTGAATGTTTCTTGCAAAATGTATATCCCAATTAACTGAACAGTTCCGCAGACCTGAAGGAAGAAAACACATTTCATCAAATGAAGCATATTTGTCACATAAAAAAAGAGGAATCCTAATTAAAAGTGATTCTGCGATGGTTGTGCAAGCCTTAGTAATTTATTATCATGAAATGATGTCAAACGAAACATGATGATATCCGTGTTGTCTCACATCTAGAGATTGTTGAACTTAAGTGATCACTCATTTTAAATGCAACTTTAATGATTCTTTCTAAAGTTAGCCAATACTGAGCTATTGATTACTACCAATGAGGGATGTTAATGAAGATTGGTCATCATGACTCTACTGTTAGAAGGTTTCAAAGTAAGATGAATAAACAATCCAATAGTGTGCAATTCGAAACAATTTCAAACATTGTGTGGGTCTTCTCAGAATTCATATAACAGTGCTTTTAATAGGTTTTGTCAGTAGATATTTGTTACGTAACTATGGTGAAAATATCGCATTTTTACAGCTTTACGCTTTATTCAATAAAATTGATGTAAGTTTTATAAAGAAACACATTTAATAATTTAATTTGAAGTTTATTTCAACTTTTATTTCTTCTCTAATTCTCATATTATACAGTATGCGCGATGTGGATTCAATGTTAGAAATAGGTTTGTATTTAAATGATTTGAGTATGCATGATTCTAGCCGTGATATGGTTCTGGCTGGAGAACAACAATCCGCTGAATTGAAATTAGCATTAGAACAAGTAAGTAATAATTGTACACATTATAAATACTTTGGTAGTATTATTATTACTGCAGCTACTACTGCTAATACTACTACTACTATTAATAATAATAATACTGTTAATATCAATACTACTACTACTGGATAAAACGTTGAATAAAACAGTTATTACAATAAAGGGGTTGTTGTGGAGATAGTTAAGTTGTCAATCCTGATATCACGAATTGACCTGAATCAGACAACCACTGATCACCTAGAACCACTGAACAGCTGTTTCGTCCTAGTATTGGATTCAGTGGTCCAATGGTAAAGCGCTCGTTGTGGAGCCAGAGGGTCTTCGGTTCGATCCCCAACAGGGTCATGGATGGGCACTTCTGAAGAGTCCCATACTAGGACGAAACAGCTGTCCAGTGGTTCCAGGTGATCAATGGTTGTCTGATTCGGGTCAGTTCGTGATATCAGGATTTACAAAACAATTATTATTATTATCGTGACAGTTTTCGTCAAAAAAAGTCAGCCAGGTACATTCCATTTAGTTTGAAAAAGAATATTTCTTAAACCAGCAATAATCAAAATTGTAATATAACTGATGTCACTTATCTAGTTATTCATGTCAATCACTACACTTGTTTGCTTAGTTACTGAAATGAACATTAATGTTTGTAATAAAGCATGTACATGCTGATCAGTCATAAAAAGTATTTTGGCAAATTCAAAAATTTTATTAATAGTAATTCAGGTGAATTGTGTAATTCAGTAGTTACAAAATTTACTTTTCAACAACAAGGTTGCATGCTAAACTTATTCTCCGTTTACTTAGCTTTAGCTACTCGAATAGTGTCACTGATTGTTATTTCTTAAAGCATGGCAGTTATAACTGGAAAGTTATTAAGTAAGATTATTAAACCTTAAACGGTATATAAACTAAATAAATCAAATTAGATGTCATACTTATTTCAAAGTACTGATTGAATTAAACAACTTGATACAACATTTATTCTTCCTATTAACAATGATAATGGTTACTATTAATGCAAAATACTGAAAATGTACTACTCATATATAAAGAAACCGGTATGACAGAGATTTGGCAGCATACTAATGATTATTTTGATAGACCATTAACTAAAGTTCAGTTAACTTCAGTGTTATAAATGTGAATATACAATTTTATCTATTATTAAAACTGAGATTCCCTTACACTGTAAGGAGTAAACCTGCTTAATACTACGTGTATTGTGCTTCCTGATGATTATTTTAACTGCTTATGAAACCATACGGTTCTAATTAGTTGAAGACGGTTGGCAATAAACCTTAAACCTGCGTTTCATATTTTTCGGGACTCGTCATTATAGCATATCACTGAGAAGTGAACAGTGTTATATTTATCTAGTTCTTTTGTACTGATTGATATCTATCTAAATGTCGGTTTATGGTTCTCTATCTACTGCCTATAACCAGTTAATATCACTTAATGCATACGATACCAAATTACTTAGACTAGCAACCATATGCTAAGTTAGCCAACGATATTTAACATGAGACAAAGAAAACTAGAAAAAAATATGACATCACTCGTTAATCGGTTGTCTATCTACTTTCTGGTTACTGGTTTTTACAGTTACTCAAAAATAAATACTATCCTATTCAATCTATCTATATATAGATTGTTCTATAAAATTTATGTTCACATACTTAATCATAGTATTTCAATTACTGTATGTCCATTTTACTATTTATTTATAGGAAAATGAAAAAAGTAAGCGTTTAGAAGAGAGTTTGAGAAGATTAGACGAGGAAATGAGAAGAACTGATGAGTTGTTGTATCAAATGATACCTCGTTCCGTAGCTCAAAGACTTAGAGCTGGTGAAGCTGCAATGGATACTTGTGAAGTATGTGATTTTTGTATCAATTTTGATATATGTTTAATAGTATCCTATGCTATTGTAGTTCATAATATAGGTATAGCAATTATGATCTCGCACAACTTAGTGAAAATGTTCTGACTCTTGGTGAATAGGTTTGCTTTAGAGTCGACAGATTGAAAAATGGTGATACAATTCCAACTTCAAACATGATTAGTTGAAATTTTGAAAGAAATACCAACTTTTGTAGGAATATCCCTTATACTTGTTTCAAGAATTTCAGATACTATCAGTAATCAGAAATAACATTATTTTATACTGTGATGATACTACTGAAAAAGAATGTTAAAATGTAAATCTCCAAAAGTTTACATATTGTTTTCTTTAATAATACAACTACTAATCTAAACTCATTTTACTACTTAAACTTACTAAATGTATTCTTGTAACAACATTGATTATAGGGATATTTCTGATTTAGATTTTTCAGAGTTCAATGCATAGATAAGCTTATTCTATGCATGTAAAGTTGTTTTCTTACCTTGAACCAATTTTGTTACTGATGGGGTTAGGTAGAAGTTTATGGGATTGAAATCTAACTTCCTTCACGAACTTACATTATTTCGTAAACTAATGTGAACCATGAAGTAATGAACTGGTATTTTATCTTATTTTCAAACTATTAAACGCCTCAGTTCCACATATAGATTTAACTCGAGAAATTCACTATGACCACAATGCAACAAAGCCATTGATTGTAAGACAAATTGTATAATTGTACCTCAAGGTGACTGAAAGAGAAAATAAAAACTGTCAAATTTTAACACAGTCGTACATTCATCGTCATAATTTATAAAGCTTATAGCTTCGATTTTATGTTAAGTTGTAGGTTTATGCTTCCTGAAAGTCATAAACCAAGAAGAAATACCTACAAAGTACTTCATAATATTTAATATGTTGTATAGACCATAATACTGACTATAATCTCTCTCTAGAATTCGCAAAATTATCAAATCCGCAACTATTAACTTGACAAACTAAACATGTCAATGTAAGTAATTTAGATTTCAACTGAGTAAATAAATCACAGAGGTAAATGTGAAGGTTAATTTTTTATGAATCGAATTCCTATTGCATAGTTTATTAATTTCTTCATGGTACTCTTCACTGAGGTACTTAGTATGGCCATCATCAGTTTTGGAGTCATTTTGTGTATACATTTTTAAAGTCTTTATGTCCTCTTATTAATACCGTAATAAGCTGAGATCGAAACCATATACGTAACCTGAGCGGATTGTCTCGATACAACTGTAATTGACAATTTGATCAAAAGTATGCCTCAGAAGATGTATCTATAAAGCAGTTTCATAACCATATTACAGTGCATTATGCTAGTCTTTTTGGTCGACATAAGGACATCTCACCTATATGTTATAGGTAACACAGGTCGGTGACAGACAAGCAATTTTCCTGAATCCGTACCGAAGTAGTCTATTTACTCGACTATTTTACTGTCTGTCATATCTGTAATAATGCAGAATTTAACGTTTAAAGAGTCAAGAACTGATTCAACACATGTGTGAATTATTACTAAAGACGATGAAACTAGAGCTAAAACATCATAAAGTTAGTGTGAAAAACAATATTACGTCATCCATACAGAAAGTTAATATGATCATATTAAATGATCGATTAGATTTGAAAAACACATAAATGAAATAAAATAATATAGTTGTTTTATTCTATAGAGCAGAAATTGAAATGTTTAAAGTTTCAGGATTTATTGTAAGCTGCTTCTTCAGAGAAAAATAGAAAATCCCAATTAAGTTAGCTTAAGTTTAAATGACACCAATGAACAAATCAAAACCAAACTATTTGGTACAATCAAAATAGAAGTCTGATTGTCTTAATTACATCATGGTGTATTGGTGATGACAGAGTATATTTGTGTCTGTTTATAAACTCTGAGTGGACAGGAAAATTGTGATTTATAAAATGAAGAAATATGTGAAATTTGACATTGTTCAACTTAGGTTACTTAGATGGTTATTTCATGTTGGATTAATAGTAAGGCCTCTCCTTTTATCAAGTACATTAGGATATAATAATACGTAAAGAGTCAGCTAGTCAGCTTTCAAAAGAGATGGCATCATAAACTATGCAACCTAACCTGTAGACATAAATCTATCTCGAGGTAAAGAGAAGGGGGGGGATCTAATCCTTCGTTTTAACTAAACTACATCAAAGAATATTGAAAGTATTGTAAAATGCATTTAAAGGAAATTTATCATTTCTATTAGTTAATTAAATTCTTTCTTTAAATGATCACATTTATAAATTTAATTGCTTACTTTTCGTACAATGAATTATATTGACTACTAGTTCATTGAATGCATTATTATAAATCAGTAGTATCCGGTAACAAACAATCAATGAACGTCAATAGATACAAATTTTTAGGCAATCAGTTTGGCTTAATCACATGTTAAACATTTTTTAACACATGGTTTAATTATTTTAACTTGGGAAAATTGTATCAGTGAAATTTTATATGATATCAGGTGACTATTGAAATGATTCTAGGAATGAACAAGAATATCTTATCTAATAAAAAAATATTCTACAGTAATTTTCAATCACGGAACAACATTACTTAGAAGATCATTGAATAATCAGAATTATTGGACGGTTATTTTATCATAGTTTAAGATTCATCCAAATTGTAGACTCTCAATCAAGTACGAGAGTAAAATCATCATTCTGTTCGTGGCATTCAATATTGCAGATGTTGTTCTTTTGAAAAGGTACCTAGTAATAAATAATTTAGAAATGAATGAAGTCAATAACCAATTCATCGAGTTTATTAGGTTATAAGTAAAGCCTATAGCTACGGATTAAGTATACTATTCTGTTATTACACCATGAAGAATCATTATTTCCTCTATTTTTCTTTTTATATTTTGTTGTTTTAGAACATTATACATTAGGTCACTTGATAAAGTCACGTGCATAGGTTACATTTACTTGAATTTAGCTGAGATTTTTAATAAAATACTGTATGTTCGATGCAATAAAACAAAGGCAATCAGGATTCTACATAGAAACGTTACCATTTAGCTAAACAACATGCCTAGTCATTTAACAAAGTATTGATTAATTCACACTTGATAGTTGAAATATAGTGTGTAGTTCGGATCACTCTACAAAATTAGATTATGATGAGAAACTGTTCAAACTACAGAAACAATGAATAATTGTTTTAACTTTTTACTTAGTGAACAATTAATTTTGTCTATGGAATTCAGCTATAAAAATAGAATTTTCTATTTGTGGAAACAATTCCCATTTACTCAATTTAATACAATCTAATCAATTTTCATTAACAGATTAGTTTTCTGTTCTACCTTTTATTTGAAACAGTTGATCTCTGTATCATGTAAACATTGGGTGATTAGTGAAACTAAGAAATACTAATACTTAGGATTATATGTAAGACTCGTGGTACGAGTCAAGAGAACTTCTTTATTTAGTCCTTATTCCCCTTTCGTCAATTGCTGAATTTTAATACACAGTTATCATATGACGTTATTGAAAACAATCGATAGAATTACGTTGTGCGATAACTGACACTAATTAGTATGGCCTATAAGCAATATAAACAGAGCTGATGCTTTGTATGAGATTCGAACTCTCTTTGTTTGGTGCCGTAATCACGTGACTCATGTCAAGGGTTTTAAATCGATTACTTTCACACATCTAATATGGAAACGTAGACTAGTGACTTCATAGCAACCTCATTGATGAAATTCAATCTGCATTAGGGATTAGAAAAACGAAATCCGACTGATCGGTTCTTCAATCATGTCATTAAAAACTAGATGATAACACTTAAGACTGTGAAGATGAGTGACATTTGGCTTTAACCTCATAGACAGCGTCAGTTACCTCAAGATTGGAGGTTTACTCTGACATGAAACATAGTTTGAGTGAAGATTTTTGTCTACTGAATTCAACCGTCTTACGAATTTTATTTCATAAAAATCTTTACAACATTTAAAGTCATCACAAACCATGCAATTTTGCAAAAGTAGTAGTACTATATCTTGGAAAATCGAGCATTCACAAATATAGATAACCGTGACCTTGATAATACTAATAAATGTAAGCATACGTCTGCCTCGTGACTAATAGTCCCCTGGCCGGAATGAAGAACACATGATAACTAAGCCAACCACTAGACAGCCAGTCTATATATATTTCACACATCCATTTATAGGCATATTAAACCTGACCACGCAGCATACCAATAAGAGAAAACAACATTTATACAAACGGAAACAATAATGACTAGGGACAGGGAGTAGGTACAGATACTCAGTTAATTGACTATATTTCTGATAACAAGAAATATGATAACAGTTCTTGAGTCCAATGGGAGGTTAGGGCTATGGTAAAATGACAACAATAGAAATAAAGTAATTGATACATATTTACTGAAATGAATGAAACAGTCTTCTGATGGAGACTTCAGAAAGTCAGTTGCCCTCCTTGAATCACGCAATATAACAAGTAGTCAGATTGTTCCTCATAAAATTTCATCTATCTGTACAGTATACATTTTCAAAGTCTCTATTTACTTCATATGTAACTTTGG